>CM070772.1:34469259-34976759 GCA_036346955.1 Dipus sagitta
TCTCTCTGTGTGTGTGTGTGTGTGTGTGTGTGTGTGTGTGCATTATATATTCAACAGGATGTAATCACAAATAACAGGGCCAGCTTTACCAATCCAGACACCAACCAGCTCTCTTTAGTTACAGATGTGTAAGGAATATAGCTATTTGCGCATCCTTTTTCCACACTAGATTACTGACCAATAAACAATGTGACTTGCAATTTCAGCCAGTTTATTAAATACAGATATCATGTAGTGGTTTGAAATCCCACAGCAAAGAACATGATTGCTGGTTTCTATGACTTCATATTTACTTAAGTAACTTTGGGGAGACATCCAGTTCAAAAATACTGAGAACTGGGCTGGAGGGATGACTTAGCAGTTAAGTTGTTTGCCTGCAAAGCCAAAGGACCCAGGTTCTATTCCCCAGGACCAATGTTAGCCAGATACACAAGGGGCGCATGCGTCTGGAGTTCATTTGCAGTGGCTGGAGGCCCTGGCATGCCCATTCTCTCTCTCTCTCTCTCTCTCTCTCTCTCTCTCTCTCTCTCCTCCCTCCCTCCCTCCCTCCCTCCCTCTCTTCCTCTGTCAAGTAAAAAAAAAAAAAAAAAAAACTGAGGGCTGGAGAGATGACTTAGCAGTTAAGCACTTGCCTGTGAGGCCTAAGGACCCTGGTTCGAGGCTTGATTCCCCAGGACCCATGCAAGCCAGATGCAGAAGGTGGCACATGCATCTGGAGTTCATGTGCAGTGGCTGAAGGCCCTGATATGCCCATATCTTCTCTCTCTCTCTCTCTCTCTCTCTCTCTCTCTCTCTCTCTCTCTCTCTGTCGCTCTCAAATAAATAAATAAAACCTTAAAAAAAAACTGAAAACTAAACAGATGGATGAGAGCTTTATGGGAAAGCACTAAGGTTCAGATTTGGGTTACTCCAACTCATAAATATTCTGAGGATCATGGGAGAAGTCTGTGAATTGAAGTGACTTTGTAAAAAGTAACAAAGATATGTATTTCTATGCGTGCATCCATGTTTGTTGTCACCATTAATGTAGAAACTATGTTCTTTACTTACTCGTACTAGTTTGAGTAAAACAGGTGTTGGGTGGGTGTGGGGGGGGTGTTTAAATCAACTCTGAATATCTTTGCTCATCCTCTCAGCCTGGGTAGTTTTTGGAAATCATCTCAAATCACTCAGAACCAGGCTGATGCATAAATTGCAGCTAAATCAAAATAAAGTGCATCATCAAACGTGACTAATGGCCTCTTTATGGAAGAAATGTTCCCAAGGTAGGATCCCATAAATTATTTGAGCAGTAGCTCATCATTGGAAATAAATAACCCACAAAGGGACCTCTTTGAGTAGATGACGTGTTTGGGCTACCTGCTCTTCTAAATCACAACAGAGCTCCATGTCTCCTACACACACCACATAATGCCACCTAACTCCTTCCCAACACTGTAGCATTCAGAATTGATTGACGGTTACTTTAATGCAAGCACGTAAGTTATCCATACTCAGGTAAGGCAGTTTGCACGGGCCTCATCCTCACAGGTATTTTCTCCCCTCTTTCTTCCGAATACGTGATAAAACATTTAAATCAATTTTCAAATCAAGAGAGTTTCTTTTCAAAATTTAAAAACCAAAGAAGGAGAGGAGCAGTTTGCAATGCTGTCTTCTAGACACAAAATGACTGTTGCATTCATGACCCTACAGTGACTAGTGCTCCCAACACAGGACCTGCATCATTTGAGGGCAAAAAAAAAAACAAAAAAGGTAACATCAAAATACAAGAGGGGGATGGAGAGATGGCTTAGTGGTCAAGGCAATTGACTGCAAAGCCAAAGGACCCAGGTTTGACTCCCCAGGATCCACGTAAGCCAGCACAAAGAGGCTCATGTATCTGGAGTTTGTTTGCAATGACTGGAGGGCCTGGCATGCCCATTCTCTCTCTCTCTCTCTCTCTCTCTCTCTCTCAAATAAATAAATAAAAATAAAATATTTTTAAAAATACAAGAGGGTCTAGTTGGAGAGAAGAAGGGGTCCAGTGGAGGGGTGATGTATATGGGAGGGGAGAAAAAGGAGGGAAATGAAAGGGGATTATGATCAGGGTACATTGTATTGTCAATAAAAAGTTTTTTTAAAGATTAAAAAATATGGTAAGAAAAAAATATAGTCTCAACAACCCACTGGATAGAGCATCTGACCCAGTTAAATGACTTTAGACATTACTCAACAAAGATTCTGAAGGGGATATTTGAAGAAAACTAAAAATATCCTCTCAACTTTATCAATATATATCCCTTCTCTGATATCTGTCCAACTATATGGTAAGTAAAGTCACATGACACTGACATTTCAATAGACCACAAATGGTTGCATGCCAGCAACTTCATAAGAAATGAACTAATGATACTCTACAAGCAAAGGAGTTAAAAGCTGCTTTCAGAGCTGATTTGCATGGCCATCCTCCTAACCACGACTTACACTTATACAAAGTTTGATAGCCTATTAAAAACTAAATGTAGGGCTAGAGAGATGGCTTAGTGGTTAAGTGCTTGCCTGTGAAGCCTAAGGACCCCGGTTCGAGGCTCGATTCCCCAGGACCCACGTTAGCCAGATGCACAAGGGGGCGCATGCGTCTGGAGTTCATTTGCAGTGCCTGGAGGCCCTGGTGCGCCCATTCTCCACTCTCTATCTCTATCTGCCTCTTTCTCTCTGTGTCTGTTGCTGTCAAATAAATAAATGAACAAAAAAAAATTTTAAAA
Source organism: Dipus sagitta (assembly GCA_036346955.1). Classification (NCBI taxonomy): domain Eukaryota; kingdom Metazoa; phylum Chordata; class Mammalia; order Rodentia; family Dipodidae; genus Dipus; species Dipus sagitta. The sequence goes on from CM070772.1 coordinate 34,472,004, forward strand.
CACCTAAGTATAGGTATTATTGAACTCAGCAGCTCTGAACTAATCCCATCAGATACCCTGATCAATACTTTGCAGATGTGAAAATGAGGCTAAACATTATTTGTCCAAATATAAATGGAAGTTAAATCACTTTTCACACATAATGGAGAGAGGAATATAACCCTTTTTAGTCTGAATCTTCTATATAAATGTCCTTCAAAAGGAGAATCAACATGTATCTACAGACGTACATACTCACACTCAAAAAGAAAAAACGGGAAGACAGAATGAGGTGTGTGGTAGTTTGAATAGATGGCCCCCAACATATCCAGTGTTTTATTAGTTTGTAGTTTGGATCTGCAGCCACCTGCCTGGAGGCGGTGTCACTGGGCCGATCTTAAGGTGTGGTGGTAGGTCTGAGATTTCAATCTAAAGATATGCAAAGTATGAAAGTATGCCTATCTGGAGTTCCTGAAGTGTGCTGTGTGGCTTTTAGGCTTGTGCTAATCCCTCTCTGCTTGCATCTGTGAAGGCAGGCCAGCTTCTTCTGCAATTATAGAACTTCCCCTGGATCTGTAAGCTTCAATAAATCCCTTCCTCCAAAACTGTGCCTGGTCTGGAAGTTCATCTCAGCGAACCTGAAACTGTCTGCTACAAGGTGCAATGGTGTAAGTGGAGTCAGGACAAGGGACAGAGGAGGGGATTGGGTGGAAGAAGACTTAATCAAAATTGAAGGTGTTCTGCCAGGGCCCAGAAGATACTACAGAGAAAGTGGCCATTTTAACATGAGTGCTACTCTCACCGCTAGCCTGACAACCTCATCCAAGGCAATGGTGGTTAGACACTGAGGACACTCAAAACCCATCAAAGCAGAAAATCAAAAGATGCTGAGAGAGCTCAACACTGATGGAGAACTTATACCCTCCAAGGCTCAGGGAAAAGTTCAGAGGAGGGGGCAGAAAAATCTTAAGAGCCACATGGTGGGAAGGAGTAGCCCGAAACATTGCCCCCCCAATTCCCACACACACACATGCACACAGAAACTGGTGCATTCATGACCCACAGCGCATACCAATAACCCCAATGAAGAAGGTCCTCAGTGGGGGCGAGGGAGAGGGGATATAAGAGTATAATGATCAGAATATAAGCAAAACACTAGGCTCATATAGTCAAGTTGATAATTTTTTTAAATTATTTTTTAAGTCAGAGACAAAAAAATAAAGTTGTTATGAATAAGTCATATGGAAAACTACTTTGCTAGCTTGATAATTTATACACACACAGCACATATACATATAGTTAGAGAGAGTGAGTGTGTGTGTATGTTTGTGTTAAAAAGGAGAATGGGGCTGGAGAGATGGCTTAGCAGTTAAGCACTTGCCTAAGGACTCTGGTTCGAGGCTCGATTCCCTGGGACCTCACGTTAGCCAGATGCACAAGGGGGTGCACAGGTCTGGAGTTTGTTTGCAGTGGCTGGAGGCCCTGGTGCGCCCATTCTCTCTCTCTCTGTGTCTGTCTCTCTCTCCCCCTCCCTCGCTCCATCTTTCTCTCTGTCTGTTGCTCTCAAATAAATAAATAAAAATAAACAAAAAAAAAGGAGAGACTGTATGGCTGGGCATGGTGGCACAAGCCATTAATCCCAGCACTTGGGAGGCAGAGGTAGGAGGATCGCTGTGAATTTGAGACCAGCTTGAGGCTATGTAGTGAATTCCAGGTCAGCCTGGGCTAAAGTGAGAACCTACCTCAAGCCTCCCCCCTCCAAAAAAAAAAAAAAAAAAAAAAAAACGAGCAAGTTTGGGCAGAAGTACCTTGTGGGGGTGGATAAAACTGTACCCAGAAACCACAGATTACAAGAAAATTTTAGTGTAGGTGTATGATACCTTCCCACAAGTTTGTGGCCAGGGAAGCCCCTGATGCCACCAGAACATTACAAGCTGTTGCCAGGGCTCTTGGTTCCCACCTAAACTCGATGTTAAGATGCTATTGTTGAAGAATCCACACGCTAGGGCTGCAGGACACTGACAGATCAAGCTGCACGCCTCCGCCCCGTTGACTAGCTACCGTGATGCTGGCGAGAGTAATGCCAACTGCTGGGAAAAGAAAAGCCATCAACAGCCTGAAGTGAACCCTGAAAACTTCATGGCTGGTCAGCAAGGCTCAGTGTGACAATGGGTGCAATGGTGGTGGTACGTCTGTGAGGGAGGAAACCAACTCTTCTCTGGTTGGATTTGAGACCCACTCTCCTGGGGGAAATTCATGTCTGGTACTCAGAAGCCTATGGCTAGGGAGGTCGTAGGCCCTGGGGGATGGGCGGGGGGGACTACTACTGTTGTTTGGCTAAATGAGTATCTCATGCCCACCAAACTGCCCTCTAAATGCTTATGTTTATGACATGTCTCAATACTACTCTCGCTTTTGGTTAGAGAAACTTCTCTTTTCAGCGACTACTGGGGAGACTCAAAACTCATGAAAGAGCTACGAAGAAATGACAGTGGCATGTTCAGCACTAAGTAAGGCATCTTTATGACACCCTCCATGGCTCAGGGACCACTGCAGAAGAGGCAGCAAGAGCCAATGGAAGGGGAGGAGGGCTTTGCAATGCTGTCTTTCATTTACAAAGTTTCCATGGTAACCATGACCTCACAATTAGGTGACACTACCTACACAAGACCTGCATACATGACAGGAGGAAAAAAAAATGTTTTCAAAATAGGAGAGAGACTAGCTGGAAAGTAAAAGGGATTGGATTCAAGCTGGACATGGTGGCGCACGCCTTTAATCCCAGCACTCGGGAGGCAGAAGTAGGAGGATCTCAGTGAGTTCGAGGCCACCCTGAGACTACATAGTGAATTCCAGGTCAGCCTGAGCTACAGTGAGACCCTACTTTGAAAAAAAAAAAAAAGGGGGGGGGGATTCCTGTGGAGAGAGGATTTGGGGAGGAGGAAAAGGGAGGGTAGTAGGAAGTGATTATGATCATGGTATATGGTTATATGGCTATAGGTATGGACATGTATGATGTATGGAGGTTCTCAGTAAAATGTGTTTTTTTTTAAAAAGAAAGAAAGAAAGAGAAAAGAAAAGGGTACAATGAAAATTATCTCTTTTAAATAATTCAGGTGGGCATGGTAGCCATGTCAGTAATCCCAACATTTAGAAGGTAAACTTTGGTGGATCAGAAGTTCCAGATCATTCCTGGCTACATGGTCTAATGATGTAACCCCAAGTTGCCCTTAAGCTCACTGCCTCAACATATTTTTATTTATTTTTAAATAAATAAATACCTAGGTTCCTACTGTCAATGGGTAGATTCCATAAATACCTTGGTGGTTTAAGTGCTGAGATTGGAATTGTTGAGTGCTTTCAAAAATGTGGGTGGGTATTCAAGTGCATTCTTATAATTTATTGACTCACTTCTGCAATCACTAACCTTCCTCCAGGACTTTATCCATTTGCCTCACAGGCCTACCTGCCTCTTACGCCCGAAGGTCACATTCTGTTTGAAAACCGAACACTACACTGAACCATGTAGACTTAGCCCATCCATCCCGGCACCAGACTACTTCGCTTAGGATCCCAACAGCATCTACTAACTGAATAAATGCCCCATAACTCAAATTGGTTTGGGTAATGCAATTATTTCACTTTAAACTTAAAGAAAAATTTGCTCCTCTAATCATTATGACTTACAGATGGGAATAAAAAGAAGTTTCATATTAATTTTAAAACCATGAAGTTCTATGCAACTGCTAGTTACAGGCAGGGAAACAGTCAGCCTTCCTCCCCTGCCACCTACTCTTGTTAGCCCATAAGGCAATAAAAGTCTTTCTTGTTTACTAACTGAAAATAATATACATTTCAGCAACACTATCTGTAGATACCATGATTGATAACCACATCCAAGGGCAGCATACTGTGGGGGTGTCAACTTGCAGGGATCAAGTCTCACCTGTGAGCAAGGATGCCTATCTGCGACTATAGAGGCCATGGAGAAGGGAGGAAGACATCTATTAGCACCCACAAATGTACGTACAATCTTTGCTTTTCAACATTAACGCTGTAAATACTTACTCACACAACAGAACACCATTTTCTAGGGAGGCTCGAAAGTCCTTTGCTTCAAAATTCTTCCCTGTTACGGCCTGAAAGACAAGATTTGGATGCCAGTTAAGCAAGGAGAACAGATAAGCCAGACACAGAACCCGATTAATATACATTAATGTGTTACCTGAATGATTTGTGTATAGCACCAAAAGGCTGTTTTGGATGGGAAATTATGTTCTGTTCTAAGGTACGACCATTTTAATATGAACAAATGCATATATAAAAACTATTAAGCGTTTCCCTTAATCTAGCCATTTTATTGGATCAGAAAAGCTAAGACACGAAATTTCCAACATATTGTTAAGAAAGCCATGGATGATCTAGTGAGAAAAAAACACTTCAGATAAAACTTGAAAGTACATCTATATATGTGCATCATTTCCAGTCCATCCTTAAGTTCCTCACATTTCAGCGCAAGGTTACGTAGCAGAGAGGCAATCCCTCTTACACTTACTCGTGAAGTTTCCCAGTGTGTGCCCTAGGAGCTATTTCTTGAAACAATCTAAGGAGAAAACTATTTTAAATCCTTGCACAGGTAGATTAAAAAAAAAAAAAAAAGAATGGTTTAAGATGAAAAATATTTGAAACAGACAATTCCCAATTTGAAAGCTGTTACATATGTCAGGTCATCTGATATTTGTGAAGCTTCTAGAAAAAAAAAATTAATAATAGCTTTGGTCTCCAGAGAAAGGAAGTGTTGGCATAGGAAGGGGGATTCCATGGAGAGAAGAAAAGCAGATGAAGTGGAGGTTGAAGTGGGGGAAAGTGGCTCTAAAACAGTTCCTGGGACCCAGTTTTCCTCAGTCCTGGGGGAGCAGCGACAGCGGCTCCCCACCACTTGGGAGCTGCCATTCTTACCCCACCCACCACTTTGGGGAGAAATGCATGTGTGGAAACCTAAACTGGAATGTCACTAGTCTTGAATCCCAGATCGGCCAGCTACAGGCTTCAGGCGCATGGGAAAATTTTTGCTTGCCACGTTCCTCCTTGTCTTCTGTCCCCTGCTGCTTGCAAGTTCCCCTAGGGCCCCTCGGGGTCTTAAGCTCGGGTTGCTCCATACTGCCCAACATACTATAGCTGGATACAAGCTCCGGAACCTGAGAGATCACAGCTGCTTTTAGAATTAAAACTAGTGGGCCACGGTGGCTGGTACACACCCGCATTTTGTGTGTGTGTGCACACGCGCGTGAGAGAGAATACACTAATAACCATATATACATTATAACTAATGAAATACAGACACACACACACACACACACTTAGGTAGTTCCTCAGAAGTTGTTTCTATAAACATGGACAAGATCCTGAGCCAGGAGGTGACAGTCTGAAACACAGGAGGAATTAGAGGATCTTTTCCCATCCGCAGCATTCCTCTCTAGGAGGGCTGCACAGTTGCATGAATTAAACATGTGCCAAGTGTCTCTGTCCAAGCCACAACCTGGGCTGAAGATTAATAATACTCCAAAAAAAAGTAACATTCCCCTGTAAAAGCTCACAGCCACATAAACAAAGTCAGTGTTTAAAAACATGGTACAGGGCTGAAGAGATGGCTTAGCAGTTAAGCGCTTGCCTGTGGAGCCTAAGGTCCCTGATTAGAGGCTCGACTCCCCAGGACCCACGTTAGCCAGATGCACAAGGGGGCGCACGCGTCTGGAGTGCGTTTGCAGTGGCTGGAAGCCCTGACACACCCTCCCTCCCTCCTCCCCCACCCCCTCTGCTGCTCTCAAATAAAAAAAATAAAAATAGACAAAAAATTTAAAAATTTTAAAAAAACACGCAGTACAAACCTGTGTAGATAGACTGGTGTACTTCTTTGGGAATGACCGTTAGTGGCTGGCCCATGAATTAGCCCACATGACCTATGAAACCAAACTGTAGGATTCATCTCAGATAAATGAGAAACAAAACTCAAGGGGAGAGTGGGTCTCAGCTACAGAAAGCACCGTGACATCTCATTCATCAGGAATCTGCAAGCCAGAGTCCAGTCTAGGTCACGTTTTCCAGTCACAGCAAAGCCACTCAGAGCCACTGGTACAACATAGCATTTACATTCTCAAAACCTCCTAGATTGGAAGCCGTGACCTACAGGAGAGAAAGGAGAGCAGAGAATGACGCTCACTGCCACGAATGAGCTCCTGGGGTGGAGAGTAGGATGTGGCAGAAGAGAAGGGGCTCAAGTCAGATAAAAAAGTAAATTCCAGGCTGGAGAGATGGCTTGGTTAAGGCACTCGTCTGGGAAGCCAAAGGACCCAGGTTCAATTCCCCAGAACCCACATAAGCCAGATGCACAAGGTGGCGCATGCATCTGGAGTTCACTTGCAGTGGCTGGAGGCCCTGGCATGTCCATTCTCTCTCTATCTGGGCATCCCCCATCTCCGTCTGCTTGCAAATAAATAAAAAAATAAATAAATAAAATATTTTTAAAAAGAAAGCTCCAAGCTGGGCATGGTGGCATACACCCTTAATCCCAGCACTCAGGAGGCACAGGTAGGAGGATCGCTGTGAGCTCGATACCACCCTGAAACTACATAATGAATTCCAGGCCAGCTTGGGCTACAGCAAGATCCTACCTTGCAAAACCAAAAACAAAAGTAAATTCCACCCCACTTTCACTACCTATCAGCTGTGTGACCTTACACATGTTAAATCCCCTCTCTACAAATACCGGAGGTAGCTACAGAGTGTAAGCTAAGTCCCTGACATGGATTGACCCTGAAGTGCCCACCCTGTCAACACTCCCATACTCAGGCCCTCAGAGATATGCTTCTGTATAGACAATTCTGTTATTATCAGAAGATCACTTAACAAAGTACAGATAATCCAACTATTCAGAATAGCTCATCTCCCCAAAAACATGTCACAAAGACAAGATCATAATATGACTTCAGACACCTTCCCTGTATCATACTATTAATGTACTCTTGGATTTTCCTAAATATAAATAACAAACGAGCAGACTTCGTCTACACTGTACTTATATAAAAGGATGTATAAAGTAAACAAAGATTTTTTTTCTGACAGAGAAAGAGGGGAGAGAGAGAGAGAATGAGCACGCCAGAGCCTCCAGCCACTGCAGATGAACTCCAGATGTGTGTGCCCCCTTGTGCATCTGGCTAACATGGGTCCTGAGGAATTGAACCTGGGTCCTTTGGCTTTATAGGTAAACGCCTTAACCGCTAAGCCATCCTTCCAGCCCTAGACAGAGATTTTTGTTTTGTTTTTGGTTTTGTTTTTCGAGGTAGGGTCTCACTCTAGCCCAGGCTGACCTGGAATTCACTATGGAGTCTCAGGGTTGCCTTGAACTCATGGCAATCCTCCTACCTCTGCCTCCCGAGTGCTGGGATTAAAGGCGTGCACCACCACACCCGGCTAGACAGAGATTTTTAATAGTAGTCTTTTGAGATATTTTGAGGACATGGGTATCTGACATGCTTGGTACACGACAGTAATAAAATATCACCAGTGTTCTAGAAGGAAGTTTGGACTATATATCACAAGTCTTAAGTCTACAGAGCCCCAGGCCAAGGATGAGCAGATCTTGGATTTATACTGACTACAGGACAAGTACACAAAGGCATTTAAAAATCATTTTACTGGGGCTGAAGAGATTGGCTTAGCAGTTAAGGCGTTTGCCTGCAAAGCCAAAGGATCCCGGTTCGACCCTCCAGGACCCATGTAAGCCAGATGCACAAGGGGGCACATGCATCTGGAGTTCATTTGCAGTGACTGAAGGCCCTGGTGTGCCCATTCTCTCTCTCTCTCAAATAAATAAATAAAATACATTAAAAAAATCATTGCACCACATAATAGAATGAACATCATAGAGTTCCCAGCAATAATAAGTTACATTATTTCTAAACCCATAAAACCACACAAAATTCCAAATGATGAAGTATGCTTGATTTTTGTAAAGAATCCTTAAAATGTTAACTAAAAACCAATGTGCAAAACAACACTTGGATTATGATCCTAATTTCTATAACTCTATTGGAAGGGATATAAATACAGAATACATAGGTTAGAGACAAATATTTCTAAGTAGTGGAATCACTGCTATTTTCAGTATAATTTTTTTGTTTATTTATTTATTTAAGAGAGAGGGAGGCAGATAGAGCTAGAGAGAGAGAGAGAAAGAGAGAGAATGGGCACACTAGGGCCTCCAGCCGCTGCAAACGAGCTCCAGACACATGTGTCACCCTGTGCATCTGGCTTATGTGGGTCCTGGAGAATCGAACCATGGTCCTTTGGCTTTGCAGGCAAGCGTGTTAATCGCTAAGCCATTTGTCCAGCCCAGTATAATTTTTTTTCTAATGTTCTTTAACAATCACAGGTGCTTCTTGGGCAATATACAAGTTAGTTAATATTAAAGAGCAAAATTCAAAGGAGGGCTGGAGAGATGGCTTAGTGGTTATGGCACTTGCCTACAAAGCCAAAGGATCCATGTAAGCCAGATGCATGCATCTGGAGTTCATTTGCAGTGGCTGGAGGCTCTGACATGTCCATTCTCACTCTCTCTCCCCCCATCTCTGCTTCTTTTTCTCTCTCTCTCACTCTCTCTCAAATAAATAAATAAATAATTCAAAGGCAGTCAGAAACCATCAAATGTAGGTCAACGTTCTGTATTTCCTATATCTGAGAAAAGGAGAGAAAGCCTTGTTTCCATACGAGATGATGTCTCATCACATATGCAGCCCACACAAACATTAAACGCACTACTTACTCTTGTTCCTATTTAGCCAGTAAGAAATTTGATGCTCTGAAAGTTTAGCTTTCTAGAAAGGTATTAAACCATTCTCATGCAGCAGATACTATAACCCTACAGCACTTTATAGGTTCCCAGTCAGATAGAAATTCAACTGCACTAGACGATACGGTGTTTGCAAACTAAAAGATGTCACCGTCTTTGATGCACTTAGATTTCTTAGATACCTTCAAAATAAATCCCCAACTGCTAAGGGCATAAGAGGTAACTCCATAAATAAAAAATGTTCAGTTAATTTTGTTTACAATTTTCAGGCTAAAGGAGATGCAATGTCTTTAAAATATACATTGACTCTGTGTGTGAGAGAGAGTCAAAGAAAAAGACAGTAAGCTTTCATATAATAAAAATTCTCTTTAAATAGTTTAAGCCTCTCTACATTTTATGACTATTAGAAAACGTTCACACTGTATATCCTAGATACCGCAAACCCAGTGACTCAAAGTCTGATTAATTTCTTGTTTGTTTGTTTTTTGTTTTTTGTTTTTTGAGGTGGGGTCTTTTTTCAGGCTGACCTGGAATTCACTATGTGGTATCAAGGTGGCCTTGAACTCATAGCATTCCTCCTACCTCTGCCTCCCGAGTGCTGGGATTAAAGGCATGCACCACCATGCCCATCTTTGATTAATTTTTACTTAGCAATTTCAGCATCCATATAACATAAACTCACTTCAGACCCTTCCTAAAGAAAACAATAAACAAAAAATAAAACAAACACAAATGCCCCAGGAGTATAACAACAAAAAGGAAAACATGAATCCACGGAAGGAATTTCTTTCCATGTAAGAGGACACAGGCGTTGCATTCCTCAGGTCACACCCTGACATCTCCAGGCGAGGCCGGGTGAGGACTCTGGCACCCTTGAACCTGTGTTTGAACCCCTGTCCTGACACTTCCCACCAGGAACCGGACAAACTGCTTCACCTCTTGGTTTTCTCACCTTTGAAATGGGGACTAAAAACAACGGACTTGCAGAGTCAGGCTGGGAATTACATGAGGTTATACGTAGGTCTGAGACCCTAAGTGCTTCCCCGGCTCAAGAGCATTCACAAAGGTCAGCTGTTACTACAGTCACATAGCTGTTGCTATGCATCTACAAAAATAATGATGAAAAGCTTTGTCTAGCAAACAAGTGTCTCATTTTCAAGATACAACATTCTTCACTTAAAGGAACAGACACCACATTATCAAAATCTACTCCACTAGCTCTCGATCCTGAAAAGACTGCAAAGGTTATAAAAACCTATAGAGTTCCTCAAGACAGAGTGAAGGCAGTTTGCTTTTAAAAACTAAAGGGGAGCCAGGCGTGGTGGCGCACGCCTTTAATCCCAGCACTCGGGAGGCAGAGTTAGGAGGATCGCCATGAGTTCGAGGCAACCCTGACACTATGTAGTGAATTCCAGGTCAGCATGGGCTAGAGTGAGACCCTACCTCAAAAAAAAAAAAAAAAAAACTAAAGGGGTAAAGCTGGAGAGATGGCTCTGTGGTTAAGAGAGTCTGTCTGCAAAGTCAGCTACCAGGGTTTGATTCCCCAGCACACATACAAAGCTGGATGCACAAAGTGGCACAGACATCTGGAATTCATTTACAGAGGTTACAGGCCCTGAAGTACCCATCCTCCCTCCCTCCCTCCCTCCCCCTCTCCCTTCCTCTCTGTTTACAAATAAAAATATTGTTTTAAAAAATTAAAGGGAGGTGGGAAGATGGCTCAGCCATTGAAATCACATACTTGGAAAGCCTGCTGGCCAGGGTTCAATTCCTCAGCCACCCACTAAAGCCAGATGCACAAACACGTGGCATTCCATGTGTAGTGGCAAGACCCTAGTGTCCCCCCGTATAAGTTAATTACAAGATTAAAGTGTACTTTCAAATATGGGAATGACGAATGTTAGAAAGAAATCAGTATTCTGAAAAAAAAAAACACACAATTCTGAAAGAGCATGCTTGTCTAGTATCTTTAACACTCATTTCATTTTCCAATAAATTTGAACCTTACTCATTAGCAAGCTATTTAAGGTGTGATGCATTTTACGTAATGAGGCTGTGAATCATAGGATTAAGTAAATGGAGACCACATGTTTTCCACTTAAGTTATCAAAAGTCAACACAAACAGGCGCGTTCACTATGTAGTCACACAGCCACACCTCGCCTTCTACACAAATTTCTCTCTCTTTCTCTTGCTTGCCCTTTCCTCATTTTCCTAATACAGTTGAATTAAAAAAAAAAATCAAAAGGAGGGGCCAAGGGGAGGGGGTAGGTCACGGATGAGCCTAATAATGGTACCAAACTAACTGTATTTACTGAATACAAAACTAACTAATAAAGAAAAAAAAAAAGAAAAAGAAGAAAAAATAAAACAAAAAAATCAATGTCATCTAAAATAATCTAAAGGCCACATCTATAGAAGATGGGGCTGAATCCTAGGTCCATCTTGTTGTCCTGCTTAAGTCTCCACTCAGAGCCCTGATATTCGAAAGGACATAAAGATGTGCTCTTTCTGCTTCACAGTGAACAAAATACATCTGAAAACATTTTGACTCCTCTAGCAAAAAGGGGTACCCAGGCCCATGCAGGCCGGCACTTCCTCCCCTCTTGTGTTCCCCGCGCAGCCATCCTGTTGGAAGGAAGCCAGGAAGTGACAGGAGCCCAGGGAGGCTCTTGGGTGAACTGCCTGCTGGGAAGTCCTAATTAGCCTAATGGAGCATATGAAGGGCGGAGCAGGCGCCAGGACCCATTGAACAAACCTGTTGGGCCACCTGCAGCTTCCAGAAAAGCCCTTGTTGTGAAGTTTTTAAGGGCAGATTTTGCAGAATAAAATATCAGTTAAATAGACAGGCAGGAAGTACCAAGTGGACAAAAGACCCAAAACACCATTTTCTTTCGCTATGAAATATATTAATTTAATAAACAAATGGGAATTACCTTCACACCTTTTATTGTTTGCTGATGGTTTTATTGTAATCCTCTCACTAGGTAAGATTTCCCACCAGTATCAGCAACAAGCTTCTCCAAAGCCCCATTGCTCAGTCCCAGTTCTGACCCTATAATCCTTAAATCCCAAACATTCTGGAAGCTTCTCAAAGACCACTTCATGCTAAACTGGTTATCAGTAAAACATCCCCTAATGCCAGTAAGCAGACACTTCTCCTTAAAAATCTTTCAAGTCCTTTTAAACTGCTATTTTAGAGGTATCTTACAATCCCAAGCGCACCTTCTGTCATATTTTTGTGCAAATTACAATACAAAACACAGCGTCTATTTGAGTGTGCTTAAAAGAGAAAGTCCTAATTGGACTGAAGGCCCGTTCTATGGGAGGGAATACATGCCTGGTACTGAAAACCTGAAAAGCCTATGGCAGGGGAGGTGATGAGCCTTAGGGGTATAAAGCCTGCTCTTGTCTGGATAAATGCATATATTACTCTCGCCAAATTGCCCTGAAAGCACTACACATAATGTTCATACTCATATATTAATGCTACTGTCCCCTCTGGATAGAGAAGCTTCTCTTTTCAGATGGCGATGACCACTGGGATGACCCAAAAGGCAACATAGTGCTGAGAAGAAGGGACAGAGGAGTGTCCAGCACCAAAACATTTCACACCCTCCAAGGCTCAGGGTCCATTGCGGAAGAGGTGGCAGAAAGAATGTAAGAGCCAAAGGAAGGGTACCACTCCCTACATACAACTGTCTGGACAGAAATTGCCCTCAATATCCAAGACCTCGCAGTGCCTAGCAATACCCACACAAGACCCACATAATAGGAGAAAAAGATGATGACATCAGATTAAAAGAGAGACTAATGGAGAGAGGGAGGGGATATGATGGAGAGCAGAGTTAGGAAGGGAAAGTGGGGGAGAGGAGGGAAAAATCATGATTTGTTGTCTGTAAGTACAGAAGTTGTCAATAATACATATATATATATATATATATATACACACACACACACACATATATATATGAAAGAAAAGAAACCTGAAAAAAAATTTCCTCTCTAAAATGATAAAAAAAGAGAGAAAGGGCTGTCTGCTGACAAAAACTAGGCTATTGTTTTCAATTAAAGTAACATCTGACTTCAGATTGTCCCCTTACAATTGATTAACCAGCTACTAGATCACATTACTTAAGATACACGTCATCATCATGTCAATCATTTCAACATAAGTGATAAAGTAACTTAAACCCCAAGGAGCATTTCACATTACCAGCCACTGTGGTGCACACCAGCCACCTAGCGAAGCAGTTCACAAGCCAGGTCTGCCTTCGTTTTCCGTTCCAAGCGATAACTGAGCGTTCACATGTAACGAATGACCTTCCAACGAGATAAGCCCAGCGGGGAGTTCTTTCCACAGGAAGAAGCGGCAGGCTGGTACCCATCAAGTACCTGGCTTGCATTCCAGTTCACCTCCAAAGCTGGCAAGATGTGAAAAAACACCCCCCTCTCCTTTCCTTCATGAAACTTTATTTTGGAAGCTCCCATGGCTCCACAAAGCAGGTCTGTTTTGTTTTGTTTTTTTTTTAAATAAGGCATTCCATGAGACGTGCCTATCATTATTTATGAAATAGTAATTTTGACAGATCTCATTAGATACCCATGCCAAAAACTTAGGCATACAAGGATTGTGACACTGGAGCAAACACTGTAGATAAAAACGTAATCTAAAGAGAACAAGTGCCCATCTCCTACCTCTTTCCGTTCCCAGAGTGAAACTACTTAAGAGGTTATTTGTGATGTGAGGAAAAACTTAATCTTCCCAACAGCATCCACCCTTCCGTGTTAAACGACCCTCATGGTACCCCGAATGAGCACCTGGAGTCAGAGGCCGAGACGGGAGTCGCAGACTCCTCAGGCAATGAAAATAAATCTGTTTCCTCGGTTGAAAACCAAGCCCACGTTATGCCAATTGATATTTACTCTGTCTACTATAGGCAACCATCTCCCTTCCCCTTCATGTTGGAGTTCCAGTGTGAAATGTTCCACATAGACTGCAGGAGGTGGAGCCTTGTTGGTGGAAGTAGGTAGCTGGTGGGGGGGGGGAGGCAGGCTTTGAGGTTTATGGCCCACCTCCTACCTGTGCCCTCTGCTTCCTGGTCCACCAAGAGATGAACAAGCAGCCTCATGTTCCCACCACCACAGCCAGGAGCAGCTCCTGCCGCCATGCCTTTCCTACCGTGAAGGCTGATACGGCCTCAAACCGTGAGCCAAAATACATCCGCCCTTACGTTGCCTGCTTGTCATGTATTCTGTTCATGACAAGAAGTAACCGATCCCAGTTTACACACTAGGAAACTGACTCACAGTAAAAATTACCCGGACTTGGGGCTGGAGTGATGGCTTAGTAGTTAAGGCACTTGCCTGAGAAGTCTGAGGACTCAGGGTTTGATTCCCCAGTACCCACATAAGCCAAATGCACAAGGGGCACATGCATCTGGAGTTCGTCTGCAGTGGCTAGAGACCCTGGTGTGCCCTTTCTCTCTCTCTCTAAATATTTTCAAAAATAATTTTTTAGGGCTGGAGACATGGCTTAGTGGTTGAGCACTTGCCTGTGAAGCCTAAGGACCCCAGTTCGAGGCTCAACTCCCCAGGACCGACGTTAGCCAGATGCACAAGGGGGTGCATGTGTCTGGAATTCGTTTGCAGTGGCTGGAGGTCCTGGTGTGCCCATTCTCTATCTATCTCGATCTACCTCTTTCTCTCTGTGTCTGTCACTCTCAAATAAATTAATGAGTAATTTTAAAAAAACAGTTTTTAATTGCCCAAACTGAGTAAATAAGGAGAACTGAGCATCCAGTGAGAATATTTATGAAGACACCCAGTGAACTCTAGATGAAGTCGGAAGCCTACTTTCTACACCCCAGGCTTTCCAATCTACAAGACATACTTTAAAGGCAAAGCCTGTCTTGCCCAATTTCTCACTGGCTGAAAAGTGGCTGACCCACACTCCTCACTTATGGGAAATCCAACTACTCCTAGAATCAAGCACAAGAAAGGAGACAAAACTGATGGTCACATGACAGTGGTGTCACACAGGTGGTCTGTGTTTTAGAGAGTAACCTGCCTCAGCTCCTGAGGTCACTAAACTGAAGCAGCCTTGCCCTGCACAGGTGTCAACCCATCCCGTTTTTACTGAAGTAGCCTTGTCTCACATAGGTGTGAACCCATCCTGAGTCTGTCGGCAACTCAAGATTGAAAACAAGAGTCCATGGAAACTCGTCACTCTAGTGAAACACCCCTGTGACACAGAGAATGAAACCTTTAGAGTTGAGACTTGTCAACCCCGCTGACTTGCTACTTGAAACTTTTCCTTGGCTGATACTAGAACGCAACATTCCAGTTCAGTGATCTGTCTTCTAAGTAAGCAAAAAATCATTTTGTTCACCTACTAAAAAAAAAAAAATTCATTCATTCATTAAAAAATAATTTGTCTTGACTTTTCATTAAGATCTGTAGCGTTCCTTTATTCATTCATTCAAAATAATTTATTTACTGACATGTTCCACATACCTGACATGGTGTGAGCCACTAAGAATATAAAAAAAGATGAAGCAATTCTTTGACATTTCCCTTTAAAAAAAAAAAATCCAACCCTACTTTGAAATGTGTGGTCAAGATGGCATTTCAAGCCTAGATATCTCTGTAAAATGTGATTACCTCTCTCACTTGTAGCATGCTCTTGGTTAACTGATATTGTATACTCAGCAAATACCAGCGCTTTAAGGGACATGATTCCCCAGTCACTACTCACTATTGAGTTTTGGCATTGTGCAACATAATACTCTGGAATATACTAGAACTATTTTTGCCAATACTAATGTCACTTGATAGCAAAAACCATGGTCTTCCAAGTTTGTGGTAATCAGGGTTGCACAGATCACTGGCTTCTAAATGGAATCCAAAAGTTTCACAGCGGTCACAAGTCTAAACATTTTTCCTAGGCCACTGCCCGCCTCAAGACCATCATCCAAGGGTGTAATTATACCTCCTACTAAACCCTCGATGGACCCACATGTTTTCACGCAGCCAGGAGGGGAAAGAGACAGCAAAATCCAAGCTCCAGGTTATAACCCTCAGAAAACTAAGAACCAACAACCTTTTCAAAAACTTAGAATTCTCATTCAGTCATGATGAGGCCAGGGCTTGATTTTCGAGGGCAAAGAAAAGTTTGAAAAAGTGATGGTCCTTGTACCATAATCAACTTTTAGCTCAGAGTCTGAAATCATTTCTCTAAACCACAATCATTAATGAGCCCAAAGTACAACACCATTGGAAAGACTAAGCAAAACCATGGAAAGAAAGGAAAATTGGTTCTAGGACTGACAGTATGCAAAGTTTCATCAAGACATAAAACCCAAGACAACATGAACCCTGGTAGCAACAAGTCAAGTCCCAGGAACATCAGACACATACACACACACACACAAACAAAAAAAGAAATGTGCTTTTTTTTTTTTTTTAAGATTTACTCTTCTTTATTCTGAGAATTTACACCGAGTAAACCTTTCTTATTTTTTTTTAATTTTTTTGTTCAGTTTTATTTATTTATTTGAGAGTGACAGAGAGAGGAAGAGGCAGATAGAGAGAAAGAGAGAGAATGGGCGCGCCAGGGCTTCCAGCCACTGCAAATGAACTCCAGACGCGTGCGCCCCCTTGTGCATCTGGCTAATGTGGGTCCTGGAGAATCAAGCCTCGAACCAGGGTCCTTAGGCTTCACAGGCAAGCACTTAACTGCTAAGCCATCTCTCCAGCCCCCAAGAAATGTGCTTTTATTCACAGCTTTTATACTTTGTTTTGCTAGCTACTGCTACTTTGAGAGAGTAAATTTTGTCTTTACATCCAAGTTCACACTCCCAATTTATACTGTTGCAGGCAATGTGGGGGAGAAAAATCTAGCAAAAGCCCTTCCTTAGTGCATGAATTATTTTGTTTCTATCATCAAGGAGTTTTTAAATAACTACCATACAAATTCATAAGTAGATGTGAACACCCATTATCAGGATATTTTAAGTATAGTTCAACTGCTTAATATAATCATGGGTTCTCAACAATCAAAACACGATTTTTTTTTTTTTTTGAAGAACTATCTCACACACCTTAGCAAGTCTCAACAATTACCTGCTCAACTCCCCGTGAATTACTCTGAGAGCCATCACTGTGGGAAACATTCATTTTGCAAAATGGTGTGTCTGTGTTGCAGGTGAGAATCACAACTCATTTTATACGAACCTCAAATAGATACAGCAGTGGTACCCATGACACGGTGTACTATCCAATGTAAACTGAGTGTTAAGGAAAGGAGCTCAGATGTCCTGCGACACAGACATTCCCACCTTGACTCTCTGTGGATCACTATGACAAGTTTTCCATGGCAATACTCAGTAGTGCAGCCCTTCTGATAATCATTTGTCAGATTTTTTCCAGTTCAACAATATATTTTTAGGAAGCTAAGAGATAGCTGCAATCCTATTCCTAGTACCTATCCAAGTAAAATGAAGCAATTTTCTCCACATAAAGCCTTGGGGCTGAATGCTCATAATGGCATTACTCACATCAGCCAAAAAGTGGAGACAACTGTCTATTAAATGATGAATGAATAAATAGAATGTCGAAGCCATACAATGGAATATTATTCTGCAATAAGGAGGAATGAAGTACTGACATACAATATGAATGAACCTGGAAAACAGGATGAATGAGAGAAGCTGCACACAAAAGACCACATATTATGTATTTTTTCACTTATACAAAATGTCCAGAAT
Source organism: Dipus sagitta (assembly GCA_036346955.1). Classification (NCBI taxonomy): domain Eukaryota; kingdom Metazoa; phylum Chordata; class Mammalia; order Rodentia; family Dipodidae; genus Dipus; species Dipus sagitta. The sequence continues at coordinate 34,489,598 of CM070772.1, forward strand.
AGGCAAATTCACAGGAGTAAAATGCAAATTAGTGTTTGTCACAGACCAGGGGAAGGAGAAAACAGAGTTGACTACTAATGATTAAGGGTTTCTAGAGGTGATTAAAAAGGTCTAAATTTAGAAGTGATGTGTGGACAATTCCTGTGACTATAAAAAAATGAATTGTGTGCTTTAAAAGGTGAACTATGGAGCCGGGCGTGGTGGTGCACACCTTTAATCCCAGCACTCAGGAGGCAGAGGTAGGAGGATTACTGTGAGTTCAAGGCCACCCTGAGGCTCTATAGTGAATTCCAGGTCAGCCTGGGATAGAGTGAAACCCTACCTTGAGGAAAAAAAAAAAAAAAAGTGAACTATGGGCTGGAGATTGCTTAGCAGTAAAGGCGCTTGCCTGCAAAGCTAAGAACTCATGTTCAAATCTCCAGGTCCCATGTAGCCAGATCCACAGCGACACAAGAGTACAATGTCGCACATGCACACAAGGGAACACACAAGTCTGGAGTTCATTCAGAGCAGGCAGAAGATCCTGGCATGCCCATTCTCTCCCTCTCTGCCTCGTTCTCTCTTAATAAAAAAGTGAACTATAATGATATATGGATTATAGATCAATTAATCTGTTCTTTTAAAATTCATTGAACTATACAGGGAGAACTCTGTGCATTCTATTCAAACTCAAAACAGACTTCTTGAAAGACAATTACAAAAGGGATTTCCCACTATTTCACACCCCATACACAAAAGAAATTCAATATAAGAGAGGCAATTTAACTAACTCGTATACACTACCCACGGACACACTTGAAAGATATACATCTTCCCAACACAGGAATAGGTTTTAATTGGCAAGGTAGAATATCTTAGCCACTCTAGGTCACACTCAGAGAATTTTATTATTAAATTATGATGTTTTCTCCTTTCACATATTTGCATCTTTGTGTTTTTAAGTATGTCACCTTGCATTATATTTCAACAACTCCAGAGCATTAGGTTCTCTTTAGTGCATTCATTAACACTTTTCATAATTCACTTTGTATGTTTACAAAGCAGAAAAGATACTTTAGGTGTTAACAACAAGGGACACAGCATATGGGCTTATGAGCCCTCTCCCACCCACAGCCCTCTATTACCAGTTAATTACACTTCCAATAACAGCACTGTGGAGAAAAATCATTTCTCTCAAGCAACATACTTGACAGGCAAAGTTTCCCCTAGACTTTCTCTATAGTCTTAAGAGATTTTAGTAAGTTTTCCAGTGGATCTCACAATTATATTAGTTTTAAAATTTCCCTGACCAAGGAATCATTTCACTTGTACTTTTTAGAATCATTGAAAGGTTAAACATATTTAAGCACTGAGAATAATTTTAACAGAATTTTGTTGTCTTAAAACATACAGAAAGTCCCATGTGCGCCTGGCATGGTGGCGCATGCCTTTAATCCCAGCACTCGGGAGGCAGAGGTGGGAGGATCGCCGTGAGTTCAAGGCCACCCTGAGACTACATAGTGAATTCCAGGTCATCCTGGACTAGAGTGAGACCCTACCTCGAAAAAAACAAAAAAAAAAAAAGAAAGAAAGAAAGAAAAAAAGTCCTGGGTCCCTTCTGTATGGCAGAGGGAAGAGAATTCCACACAGAGAAATGAACTGGGAACTCTCCTTCAAAACACATACCTCCCTCAACAGTGGTGATGACTCCCTCTGTCCACCCCGCCGCCCCCCCCCCACACACACACACCGTGTCCTCTATGACCTTACTAACACACAGCCAATGTGAGCTTCCTCACTGACCCAAGCTCCTGAAGGAGATATCACACCCACAGGCTGATTCCAACCTGCAGACATGTTTTGTTTGGCAGAATGCTGAAGTTGGGAAATAAACAGGGGTGTGGACGGCTAGCTTCTTTTAAAAAGAAAGGTCTGGCCAGGCAGGCGGCATTACCTCATAGCCAGGCCTGCTGTCCCTGAGGTAATTAGAGGCCACTCTCGAGGGATCAGCAGGAGGTGGCAGTCCCCATACATCCCTGGCTGAAAACTCCCAGCAGACCCAGCAGTCTGAGAATCGGCAGGCTTTTTTCTCTGTGCCCTCAAGGCCTCATATAAGGCCAGTCTTATGGAAAAGACTCACTTCAGTGTGGAGCTTGTAAAAAAAATAAATAAATAACAGCACAGGGTTCCAGGCCTTTCTCTGAGAAATACTCATTCGAAAGACCTGGGTAGACAGACACCTGTGTGGGCTGCTGAGCGTACTAGGAATTAATTACCTCAGAAAATGTTGTCAGTGAGAAGAACTTAAGAGAAGGCTCCTGAGGCCTGATTCTACCAATCAGTGATTCTGGACAGGTACCTAGGGTTCCAGTGAGACTTGATTTCCTTATAAGAAATTGAAAGTGCACTAATTGACAGCTCTTCTGACAGCTCTAAACGCTCTGTTTCTCAGGTGGAAGTCTAAGGAACCCCAAGTGTGATGGCAGTGTCTGTTCTCTGCTCCCACCTCCTGGTTGACCCTAAGTACTACAGAAGACTTAAATGTGGACTTAGGACGGCTGACCGCCCCCCCGCCCCGCCATTTTTAATTACTAGATTCAAGTACTTTTTTTTTTTTAAGGAAAAAGGGGGCTGGAGAGATCGCTCAGTGGTTAAAATTGCTTGTTTGCAAAGCCTGATGGCCTGGGTTCAAGTTCACAGTGCCCACATAAAGCTAAATACACAAAATGGTGCATGAATCTGGAGTTTGTTTATAGTGGTAAGAGGCCCTGGCTTGCCCACACATTACACACACACACACACACACACACACTCCCTCTCCTCTCTCTCTCTCTCTCCCAAATAAATTAAAAAATATTTTTAACCGGATAACTAAAAACAAAAGTAACTCATTTTGAGGTTTAAAGCACAACATAAAATTATATTCAGTGAAAAGGAAAACTGTTTTTATGTAATATCTCATCTGGCACTTTCATTCGATCCACAAGACTCTCTAAAATAACTCTTACAAAACGGATTTTAGAACGCTCAAATATATTGTGAAGCTTCCAGTGGCAAAAAAAAAAAAAAAAAAAAATGCACGTTAAAGCATATAATCTCTTTAATTGTAGGTTTGGGATCCTCCTTGAAATAACTTTCTATTGTTCAGAGTTCCAGGAAATGGAAAGATGCCTCAGTGGTTAAAAGCACTTCCTGCACAGCACGCATGAAAGCCTGAGAGACCACTCAAGTTGGATGTTAGAACCTACATAAACAGCTGGGTGTGGCCATGTGCATCTGTAACCCCAATCCCACCGAGGACATAGAGCCAAGGATGGTAGGAACTAAGGGGAAAATGGCAGGCTCCAGGATCAACAAGACTCCGGCTCAAACAGAACGGGTGGAAGAGCAACGGAGTGGGACACCTGGTGTTCTGCCCTGGCCCACCACCGTGCAACAGCTGGGCACATACATGTGCACACACCATACACATCACACACACAAGCAAAAAAAAAAAAAAAAAATGCTCCCAGGTCAAATGTGTAATTCACTTTGATTTTCTATGATACCCGGGTATGGTGACACACGCTTTAATCCTAGCACTCGGGAGGCAAAGGTAGGAGGATCGCCATGAGTTTGAGGCCACCCTGAGACTACATAGTGAATTCCAGGTCACTCTGGTCTAGAGCAAGACACTACCTCAAAAAAAAAAAAAAAAAGATTTCTAAGATAGCCCAGTATAGTTTCAATCCCTGAAGTAGAGTAATTACTGTAAGCTCAAGGCCAGGCTATTCTGCAGAGTAAATTTCAGGTCAGCCTGGAGTACAGCAAGAACCTGCCTCAAAAACAAACAAACAAAAATTTCTAAGATTCTTCTCAGTATTCTTTTAATGATTTCTCCCACCCAGTAAGGCACCAGAGAGATGATAAGTCTGAGTTTCCTGAGGCTTAAGACCATGGGTGACCCAAAGATACTGCTCCCTAGTACAGAACTACAGTCAAGAAGGGAGTCAAGAGCTGGAGAGATTGCTGAGTGGTTAAGGAGCTTGCCAAAAAAGCCAGAGGACCCAGGTTAAATTCCCCAGTACCCACATAAGCCTGATGCACAAGGTGGCACATGTGTCTGGAGTTCATTTGCAGTGGCTGGAGACCCTGGTATGCACTCTCTCTCTCCCCCTCTCCCAGTCTTTGAGCCCCCCCCCCAAATAAAAAAAATATAGTATTTTAAAAAGAAAGGAGTCAAAGGCTGGAGAGATGGCTTAGTGTTTAGGTACTTTCCTGCAGAGCCTAAAAGTCCACGTTCAACTCTCCAGGTCCCACATAAGCCAGATGCACAAGGTAACACAACTGCTGAAGGTCGTGCACGCGCACAAGATGGCGCACACATCTGGACTGCAGTGGCTGGAGGTGCTGGTGTGCTATTTTTCTCTAATTGAAAAAAATTTTTAAAAGAAGGGGTTAATAATATATAGATGGCCCACCCTAACCAGTGAATATCTTTGCCTGACTATTTAGACAGAACTAGGCAGGACCCACTGCAGGAAGAGGTGGGTGTGACCTGCATGTGGGAGGCAGGAGGGCATGGAAGGCTTTCACCAGATGATTGCTTCACCACCTCGAAACTGAGGCCTGAGCTGCCAACCACTCCCTCCTTCAAACTCCTAAGCTCGGATGCCCTTCCTCCCACCGAACAAACTTTGCTCACTGGGGCAAACTCCAAGAAGGCAGTAGTACATTCCTATCTCTGGTCCATTCCTGGGGCCACCCTCTGGCCTCACCTTTACTCTTCCCAGCTGATCTTGGCCTCTGGAGCAATCCTGCCTCACCTCCAACCCAGTACCAAAAACCAGCTCTCAGCCTCACACTCAAAGACTCACTCAGCGCACCTCACTTCCCTGTTGAAATCCTGAGATTAGCATTCAGAGCACCTTTCCTCATCCCTTCAAATCCACGTGACTCTCCCCACCCATGTTCCAGGCTGTTCCACGTGCGGTAGTGACGCTCAGCACCCTCCATGTATACTTTGAGTCCACCTTCCTCTGTCTGCATTCCAAGATCTACCTTTCTTCCCTCCAAAAGCACCAGTCTTGCTCACAAAGCCATTCGGCTTGCAGGCTATGGCCTTCCCACCTGCTGCCAGGCCGTTTACTCTCCATCCCCACACATGAACCCTTGATTCCCCCTAAACGCAGAACTCAGTATCCTCAGGACCTTCACTGCTCCATTTCAACAGCTCAAATGACACTTCTCTACTGTCTTCCCCAAGCAGTGCTGTCCAAGTCGTCTTCCTCCACATCTCAGAGGCTGAGCTCCGAAGCTACTAAATTAGTTATTATGCCATTATGCTTCATGTCATCATTATTGAAGGCTCCTCCTCTCCTGTTCTAAGCTGAAACTTTCCTGAGGTCGGGAAACCCCATAAAGGTTGGAGCCTATATTCTCTCCCACTTTGTAATGTGCACAGCAAGCATTGGTGATTCCTCTCTCTTTTCATCTTACATCCTAGAAACAAAAAGAGGAGAGATCCTGAGTTCTTTCACAAGCAAAGAACTGTTCAAACACGAGAGAAATCAACGTTCAAGGAGTCTAGGCTTCCATTCGGGTTCAGAGACTAAAGAGTTCAGGAAAAAGATTTTGGCCTTAAGAGGTGTGTGGGGGGTGTGAAAAGAAGCAAAGCAAGACAAAGAACCCTCTTGCCATCCACAGGGAAGCCTGGAAAGAAGCAGGTGGGGAGGGCTGGGGGGTGCGACAAGAACCAGCAGCCTCGCCTCTATGCCTGTCCTTGCCCCCGGGCACAGTTCAGAAACAAGGGTCCCACATTGGACAGATGGTGCCCACGCTGTGGAAAAACACCTGAGAGCTTCTGGCAGGAAAGCAGAGAATGAGCAAATGCCTGGGGAGGGAGGGAGGGAAGCAAAGTTCACGAATCTATTCCTCCCCCATCAGAGAAGAAGGGCAATTATCCCACATCCTGAGCACAGAATGAAAGGCTGAGACAGATAGGCTGAAAGAATAGGAGAGCAGACTCTGAGGAGGCAGGAGAGAAGGACTGTGAGGGCCACATGAAATAATGATCACCCCGGCCCAGAGCAGAGCCAGATGGCAGCCACAGACAGTGGAGACCCGTGCGGGCGACATGAAATTTTGATGAATTCCTTAATGGCTGTGTGATGAAAGCCCATAATTCCAGAAACAGCCTTAAAAAAAAAAAAAAAGGAGAAAATGTCAATGTTTCAAAAAGACTTAAAACCGCCTTCATTATTTACTCATCCATCTTTGTCTATTTCTCAAAATGTCATTGTTTAATAAGCACTTCCACTGATGAAAATGAAAACTCACATCATAAATACTAATATTATAGTTTTTGACTCTAGGCTGATGTTCCAGGACACTGTTTTAATTATAGTACAAAGAGAAAGACCACATAATATAGCCATCTGTGCACCTGTTCCAAAATTATAGCTACAATTATTAAATGAGACCCATATATGCCACTTCCTGGCATCCACATAAGAGGACTTAAGCAAAGCTTCTACTAGCAAAATACTCTTAATCCTTAAAAATGAGCAGACTCTTTTACAAAGGAATATATGCAAGGTCTCATCCACTTTAGCTAATATTAGTCAAAACAAAAGACTGTGTTAGTCACCACTCCATCACTATAATGAAATGCCCAAGATAATTAGAAGCAGGAAAGGCCTACTTTGGCTTACAGCTTTGAAGGTTCCAGCCCATGATCATATGGTCCCACTTTTTTGACCTATGGTGAACCAGCACATCATGGTAGGATTGTGTGGTACAGCAAAATCATTCCCCTCCCGGGCAAGAAGGAAAAAAAAAAAAAAAAACACCAGGATCCCACAATCTCCTTCAGTAGACTTTACCTTCAAACAGAGCCACCCTGGGGACCAAGCCTGTAACATACAGTGTGGTGGTAGGTACTGGTCATTAACTGGACAGGACCCAGAATCACCGGTGAGTGGGTATGTAGATTAGGTTCACCTCTGTGCATGCCTGCGAGGGATTATCTCCACTAGATTAATTAAGATGGGAAGACCCACCTTGACTATGGGAGCTACTGTTGCATGGGCTGGGGTCCTGGACTATATACACAAAGGGGAGAGCTGGCTGAGCAGGGGAATTTCTCTCTCTCTGTTCCCTCCCTATGGACCTAATGTGACCAGCTGCTTCAAGTTCCTTCCCCTATATGCTAGACTGTTACCTGGAACTATAAGCTGCAACAGAGCGTTCTTCCCCTAGACTGATTTTTGTGGGCTATTTTGTCCCAGCAATGAGAAAGTAACTGATAGTTAGACATGGTGGTACAACTATAGTCAAAACACCTGGGAGGTAGGGCGGGAAGGATGGCTTAGAGGTTTAAGGTACTTACCTGCAAAGCCAAAGGACCCAGGTTCAATTCTCCAGATCCCATGTAAACCAGATGCAAATGATGACGCATGCATTTGGAATTCGTTTGCAGTGGCTAGAGGCCATGGCACACCCATCCTCCCTCTCCCCCTCTCTCTGTCTCTAATAAATAAATAAAAATAAATAAATAAAATATTTTTTAAAAAAAACACTTGAGAGGTGGAAGCAGGTAAATTGTGGGTTTAAGCCTAGCCTGGGTTACATACCATGCTGTCAAGAAAAAGCAAGAAAGAAAGGTGGGTGAGTGGAAGGATGGAATTAAGAAGGGGAGAGAGAGAGAAAAGAAAAAGAAAGGTATAAACAATAGCAGGAATACTTGTATAGACTGCTGGTAGTTGGGGTTTCCCAAGACAAAGCAAGTTTGAAGATACTGTCACAAAAGTGACTTAACATTAGCCTAAGCAGACTACAGTGTGGAGGGAGCAGAAGAGTACCATCAGCTGGTAAGAAGGAACATAAAAGGTTCTGACTAAAGACGGTAAACTTGAAGCTGCAAGCTAAGATGGGTGACCAGCTCCAATGAGATGTTGGGAGTTAATGATACAAAACTGAGCCTGTCCAACATAATACTACAGTGGGTGTCAGGCCATCAGAGAAAGCACTGAGTAGAAGTGAGCTTCCTGGGGGCTGGAGAGATGGCTCAGCAGTTAAGGTGCTTACCTGCAAAGCCACACAACCGGAGTTCAGTTCTCCAGAACCCACATAAAGCCAGATGCACAAAGTGGTGCATGCATCTGGAGTTAGTTTGCAGTGGCTGTAGACCCTGGTGTGCCCATTCTCTCTCTCCCTCCCTCCTCCCCCTCTCTGATTGAAAATAAATAAAAACATTTTAAAAAAAAAAAAAGAAGTTGAGTGTCCTGGAACTATGATGCCTGGGGACCTCACAGGCTCTTCTGGTCTCCACTGTATTCACTAGGATGGTGGCAGGTTGAGGGTCAGAGAAAAGCAGTCAGGAGATCAAGGCTTCCCTAGGTAAAGAAGAGTAAGGAGATGTCAGTATAATGATGATGAGGGGCCCATCGATGGTTTAGCCAAATGGGGCCAGGTTCAGCTATTTCTACATGAACATCTGGGGCTAACTGACGTAGTCACTTCTCACAGCGCTGATATGTGTATAGTGTGGGAAATAGCAAACCCTGTTGGGAAGGCTACAGGAAAATCACAGGAGGAAAGAATCAGGAAGGAAGTTAATCGAGTGTTCATCTTGGAACAAGAATTGCAGAAGGCAGGGTGGAAAGTCTGGGAGAAAGTATGAGAGCTGATAAATGAAGCCAAGGTGTTGGGCAGTCTGACCAAAACTCTTCCAACCTGCGTGGTCACTACGGCTGAAATGAGTTACCTTGCTGCAAGGACGGCCCTACGTAATGTTAAACATTTACACACTACGCTTAACACTTAGTAGCTTGTGACACTAAACCGAGCCAAGCCCAGACAAATCCTGGATCTATTCATAGATAAGGCAGGCTGCATTTTGAAACTAAACTGAATAAACATCTTCTACTCACCTATAAGACTACAGGATGAATAACCCTTCAAACACCCAGTCACTGGTGTATAAACAGTGACACATATGGGTGATACTCCTATTACCTGAGGCAAACTACAATTTTTTTTTTCTTTTTTGCCACTGTAGGGACTGAACTGAGGGCCTTGCATGCTGGCCAAGCACTCTACCACTGAGCTAGATTCCCATCCCAAAATGACTATATTTAAAGAATATATTTGAGAGAAGAATTTTACACAATCATCATTTGAGTTACAGTAATCTTCCAGTTTTGCTTCAAGAGTCCATTCCAAATGGACTTATCAAAAATTTTAATTCACTTTAACTATGATTGAAAATAACCAATTACAAATATAATACTTAGACAATTCCTCATATTACCTGAAACAAACTATTTTTTTTTCTTTTTGCCATCCTAGGGACTGAACTGAGAGCCTTGCATAATGGCCAAGCACTCCACCACTGAGCTACATTCCTGTCCCAAAACAAGTATGTTTCAAGCTTTTCTTTTTTTTTTTATTTTTATTTGAGACAGAGAGAAGAGAGAGAGAGAGAATGGGCATGCCAGGGCCTCCAGCCACTGCAAACGAACTCCAGATGCATGTGCCACCTTGTGCATCTGGCTTACGTGGGACCTGGAGAATCGAACCTGAGTCCTTAGGCTTCACAGGCAAGCACCTTAACCACTAAGCCATCTCTCCAGCCCTGTTTAAAGCTTTGAGAGGAGAATTTTACACAGTCATCACTTGAGTTACAGTAATCTTCCAGTTTTGCTTCAAGAGTCCATCCCAAATGGATGTATCAAAACTTTTAACTCACTTTAACTGTGATTGAAAATAACCACTTACAAACACAATACTTAAACAATGCCTCACATACGTTTCTGAAAACGTTCCTTAAAATGTTATCAGAAGCTGGGTGTGGGGGTGCACACCTTTAATAACAGCACTCAGAAGGCAGAGGTAGGAGGATCCCATGAGTTCAAAGCCACCCTGAGACTATATAGTGAATTCCTGGTCAGCATGAGCTTGAGAGAGACTCTACCTCGAAAGAAAAAAAAAAATGTCTGATGTAAAATATTATCAGAAAAAGTGGTTGTAATTATTATTCAGCCAGTGAAAACAATCATTCCTCCATCCAGTCAACAATCCCCTGTCCTCCGTGGTACTGCTAAGACTATGCTGAAAGTTATAAGACAAAAGGACTACTTAATACCCCACCCTTATGGAAACCCACTAAGGGTAGGCAAAATATAGCCTAAATTTTTATAAATAAAGTTTTATTGGCACACAGCCTCCAAACGTTTACAATCAGAATTTTCACATTACCGGGCACAGAGGGTTGAGTAGTCATATCAGCGACCCATAGGCCATAAAGCTACCCACTGTCTTGTCCTTGACAGAAGTTCACCAACTGCTATCACTACTGTCACTAACGGGCTACCACGTGCTTTCCCTTAGCCTGAGCATTGCTAATCCAAAACCCTGAAGTTAAAAATATAATAATAAATAATAATAAATAATAATAATAAATAATAATAATAAAAATAATAATTTAAAAAATTAAGATAAAAAAGTTTTTCAGCATCAATATAATGCCATAATGGAAAAGTATACACATGACTTCAGGTGACAGGTCACAGCCAAAACACACAAAATTATTTTTAAATGTGGTATGAAAAACAAAAACTATCTTCAGGGCTAGAGAGAGATGGCTCAGCTGTTAAGGCACTGGCCTGCAAAGCCTGAATGACCCAGGTTTGACTCCTCAGTACCCACGTAAAGCCAGATGTACAAAGTGGTGCACGCATCTGGAATTTGTTTGCAGCAGCTGGAGGCCCTAGCATACCCATTCTCTTTGTCTTTCTTCTATATCTCTCTACTTGCAAATAAATAATAAGAATATTTTTAAAAACTATCTTCAGCTGGACGTGGTAATGCACACCTTTAATCCCAGCACTCGGGAGGCAGAGGTAGGAGGTTCTCCGTGTGTTCGAGGCCACCCTGAGACTACATAGTGAATTCCAGGTCAGCCTGGGCCAGAGTGGGACCCTACCCCCCAAAAAAACAAAACAAAAAGAACTATCTTCAAACTATGTACACTGCGTACATATGTACATAAGGTAGACATGAAATTTAATACATAAAATTATATATTTAGAGTTGGGTGATGATTGTATTTGCAAATATAACCAAATCAAAAATACTGAAATCCAAAACACTTCTCACTCCAAGTAAAGATAAAGGATATCCAAACTACCCAGATACAAACGTATACAAAATATCACATGCCCTGGAAGATTTTTGAACAAAACACAAAATAATATATAGGCTCTTGGTGACAACTTAGGAAGACCTCCTGGAATTCCAATGTAGGCAGAATCCAACCAGACGGCGCCCAGCCTAAGCCACACACTGTTCAGAGGAGACAGTTTGGCATTTTCACACCCTTTGGTTGGAGAGAGTTACTCCGCCCTGGCCCAGCCAAAGCGAGAGGCCTAAGGACGGTGTCTGCTAAGAAAACGGGCTATGTTCCCAAGCGCTCTGTCTCCCACAGAAATGTCACTAGGCTAGGATCCTACCCAGACCTGAGTGTGTAGTCCTGAGCCCAAGAAGAAATTCTTTCCACTCCAGGACTGGAATGAACACTTCTGGCTCTACGACCCAGCAGGAGAAGGGTACTTTTCTGGAATTATCTTCTTAAACCTGAAGATGTCACCAGAGTCTGCTTCATCCTGGCCTAAATGCAGTGATGTTGTATCTAAGTCTACAAATGAAGCCTTAGCGTACAGGAAGATAAAGACTAATTACAACAGCACATCTTGGATTTCTCTACAGATGGACGAAAAGTTGAAACAGAGGCCAATGTCAGTGTACACAAAGGGCGTTGCTGCGATCTGGTTATAAATGGCCTCCAAGGCTCATCTGTTGAAGCCTCGGTTCCCAGATGGTGGGGATATTGGGTTGTGATTGAAGATGCTCAGTTTAGGCTAGTGGTAAGTGCATAGTTGAATGGGCTATAAGGAGGAGGAGCCTAGTTACGAAAGCAGGGCATGGGAGGTATGTCTTTCCAAGGACCCTTCCTCCCCTTCTCTTCCATTTCCTGGATGCCATGAGGTAAATAAAGTTCCTCTGTCGGGTCCTTCCACCATAGCTCGGCCTTGTCACAGGCCAAAGAGTAATGGAGCCAGCAGACCATGGACTGAACCTCTCTCTGTGAGCCAGAATAAATCCTCCTCCCCCGAAGTCGTTTAGCTCAGGTCTTTTGTCACAGCAATGAAAAAATGCCTTGGCACAAGTGCTCTTCTGGAACTTCCTCAAGTATATAGGATAAATTTCAAGAACTGCATTAAAACATTCCGAACATAAAACCTCAACCTCAAGACAGAGGGAGGAAAAAGAAAACACTAGGAAGAAATAAATTGGGGAATGAAAAGCTAGCTCATATAGACCATTCTTGGTCAAGCCTGATACATGAAGTTTATCCAAAATGTTGGAGCCAATGACAGGAATGGAGGAAAAAGAAAAAAAGGGAGGGGCAGCTCCACTGTGAAGGCATTTGCCTGCAAAGCCTAAGGACTCAGGTTCGATTCCCCAATACCTACGTAAAGCCTATTCACATTGGCACATGCATCTGGAGTTCATTTGCAGACACTAGAGGCAGTGGCATGTTCTCTCTCTCTCTCTCTCTCTCTCTCTCTCTCTGTGTGTGTGTGTGTGTGTGTGTGTGTGTGTTTCTCTTCTATTTCTCACTGTTTGCAAATAAATAAATACTCAAAAAAAAAAAAAGAAAAGAAAAGCTAGTCAGACATTCAAGCAAACAACACAGACCCAGTAATGAGTGAGTGGATAATGGAGGAGAGAGGTGCTCCGTGATGAGCACTACCTGAGAGTTCAGTGTCAAGGCTTCCAGTGCGCCCTCTAGCTGCATCTCTGTGAAAGCCAGAAAGAATGCTAAAAATGCGTAGCTTTTTTTTTTTTTTTTTTTTTTAAAGAAAGAAATAAACTTCCAGGGTAGGGTTGACCTAAAGAATAGATGAGGGCTGGAGGGATGGCTTAGCGGTAAAGACGTTTGCCTACGAAGCCAAAGGACCCAGGTTCGATTCTCCAGGACCCACATTAGCCAGAGGCACAAGGGGGTGCACGCGTCTGGGGTTCGTCTGCAGTGGTTGGAGGCCCTGGCGCGCCCATTCTCTCCCTCTCCCCCCCCATGCTTAAAAAAAAAAAAAGAATAAATGGGAAACTAAAAAATAAATAGACAACCCTAGAACATGCCACCTTCTTCAGTACAAACTATGGATTCCTAAAGCTCAATTTACTGCAAATATTTTTCTACTTATGTTAAATATGCCAGGGAATCAACAGAGTAGAAAAACAGGCAGACGATTTAGGAGCTAATGGTCTAGTCTTTTCAATCTTAAGTTTCTCTTAGTAAAAAGAATAACATGGAGCTCTGGAAAGATAGTTCAGAGGTTAAAGGTGCTCGCTTGCAAAGCCTGACAGCCTGGGTTCAATTACCTAGTACTCATACCAAACCAAATGCACAACGTGGCACACACACGTCTGGACTTTGTTTGCAGTGGCAAGAGGCCCTGGTGCTCCCATTCTCTCATTCACTCTCATTGATACATTCATATTCTTTCTCTCCCTCCTCACTGCTTGCAGATAAATAAAAATATGTCTTAAAAGAATGAATTGGAATCTTTCGTTATTTACATATTGAAGTACAAGAGGAAAGTGACTGTATTTTGAAGCAACCGTAGACCTACATGTAAAATTCCCTTTTCTTATCATTTACTGCAGCATTCTTTACATTTTAACATGGTTTAATTTTGCTTATTCTGGCATTTTCTTTTTATGACTGCTGTTTGTTTATAATGGATTAGTCAAAAGAACCAAGAGTCTCACGTGATAGTGTCTTCACAAACAGCTGTAACATAATGTTATAAAAGTAATTATTAAATCTTTATTGGAAGGCAGTAGAGTTAATATTTCACAGTCACATTGCAAATGCCACTGATTAAGTTTTATATGCCTTCAAATAAATCATTTCAATTAAAAATAAAATGTAGCAAGTGCTGCACAAAGTATGCACTCAATCCTATAACTGTTTAGAGATAAAGAACAAGTTTCAGGGGGAGGGAGAAGCAACACAGACCTCAGTGGAACGGTCTCTACTTAATGAATAGGGGCTGAATGAACACTGCCCTCTGGTGGCCTAGAAGCGCTACACCTCGCTAGGGCTCACAAACTGCCAAACTGTATTTTGTATTCTAAAATTTTCTCAAGCATGAGCCTAAAACCACAGGTGGTTGTTGGTAAATCCCAGGGCCACAGATGGGCCACATCTCCGTCAGAAAAGAGCTGTTCATCAGCGATGCCCATGAGGCCTGGTAAAACGACACAGGTCATTGCCAAAGCATTTGGTTACCCACCAGAACTGGAAGGTAGGACGCTGTGGCTGAAGACACCACTGGCTGCAGTCCTGGGAACTGACTGTCTGATTGGTTGTGAGGCCCACTCAGCGGGCAGGGAGAAACAAGTCAGAGGCCATGGCTTGAAAGGCCATACATAGACCCTACAAGAACGCTTCCAGTGTTCTTTGGCTAAATAGAGAGGCTATGTCCAGGAAAAAAAAAAAAAAAGCCTCTAAATGTGGATTTATCCTTTAGATCAATGATGCTCTCACACTTGATTAGAGATCCTGCTTTTTACAGATGATGACAAATACCAAGAAAACATCAAAACAACCAGAGAAAGCCAAGGGTCTGGCACTAGACGAGTCGTCTCTATCACCTTCCGTGGTCTAGGAAACATGGCAGAGGAAGTGGCCTCTTGAATGTGAGCACTGCCCTCACTGCTAGCCTGAGAACCTTCTCCATGGAGATGGCAGTAGACACTGAGGAGACTCAAGACTCACCAAAGCAGAAAATAAGAGTCTGCTAAGAGCTCAACACTAAAGGCGACTTATATATAGCACACCTTCAAAGGCTCAGGGAACCACAGTAGAAGTGGGGATAAAAAGGAATATATGAGCCATAGGATGGGAAACTGTATTTGTGAGGCACCAACTGTTACATTCATGACCCCACGGTGACTCTTGATACCCCCATTAAGAAGGCCCTCAGTGGAATGGGGATGGGGGAAAGGGACAAAAGAGAATAACCTGATGAGAATATGACCAATTTACAGTATGTTCACATATTGAATTTTCCAGGAAAAACTATAAACTCTCAACTTTTCCAATAAAAATTATATGTCTCAGCACGACAGCCTAATGCTTCAGACCACAGATGGTAACGTAGTCTTCAGCCTCCCAAAAACCAGAGTTCACGCTATAGAAACCTACCACTAATACTTGGGGATGGGGGCTGGAGAGATGTCTTAGTGGTTAATGTGCTTCCTGTGAAGCCTACAGGACCCATGTTTGACTCTCCAGATCCCACATTAGCCAGACAAAGTTGAGGCAAGTGCAGGCTTCTGGAGTTCGATTGCAGTGATTGTGGCCCTGGTGTGCCAATTTTCTAGCTCTCCACACACTCTTTCTCTCTCTCTCTCTCTCTCTCTCTCTCTCGTTCTCTCTAAAAAAAAAAAAAAAAAAAAAAAGCTGTGAATGGGATAATACACTTCGTGCAGGCAGAATTTGTAATGTAGCCCCCCACGCCCCAATAGGCTGACTGCAATATACAAAATGCTGTGTCTCCCCAACATGTATGTTGAAATCCCAACGTACAATGTGATTGGATTAGAAGACTGGGCTTTTAAAAATAATTTTAGTCTTGAGTGTGGAGCTCTCGCTAATGGGATTAGTCTCCTTATATGTGTCCCCCAAAGAACTTTGCCCTCCGTCTGCCACTTGAGGACAGTAGCCAGTCAGCTAGGGACTGGCCCACAGAAACACAGATGCCACCTTGCCTGCCCTGGCAGGACTAGAACTCACTTCTAATAAAGTTTCACCCAAGATGGCTGTAAGCAACAAGCTCCTACCCCTCCCCTAGCAACAGCTTCCTGTTTCTTTCTCTGCTTTTCTAGGGCTGAACAGGTGTGCCTCTGAGTCAGCCTCCTAGGACCCACCAACCAAGCACTCACGTACGAAGAGGTATGAAGATCACTGTGAGTTTGAGGCTAGCCTGAGACTACATAGTGAATTCCAGGTCAGCTTGGGCTACTGTGAGACCCTACCTCAAGAGAAAAAAGGAAAAAAGCTAAATCCTAACTCTCCCTAAAATAAATCTCATAACTTACCCTTCCCTGGAGTCCGAATTTTCAACATTTTGCTAATGTGGATAAGAACCCAAGACTTGAGAGCTACTGGTATAGAAATTGTTATCTCACAGAGCTCTCTCCTGCATCGTTTCCACAAACATTGCCTAGACCCTTCTATCTACATTTCATTATTCTATCATGTGTAATTCTTCTCTCTCGTTGCCAATTTCAATAGGATTTACCCCTTATGGATCAAATGCGAACCCCTTCGATTGGCTGTGCTTTGTTTCTCAATGAGTTGATATGAGTTGCCATTTTTCTCCCTATTTATACCACCCCTTATTTTATATTCATGATTACAACTAATGGTAAGTCTCAGTGCTGGTGTTCTGTGAAGAATACCCTGAAATATTCTGCTGCGGCATAGAGTACTCCAAACTGAAAAGTGGCAGTTTTCAGAAGCAGCCACTAGCCTTCTGTTCTCTAGTGTCCCCTCCATCGTTCTCCCCTAAAATGCAAAAGGGGGGGGGGACTTCTCTGAAGCTCTCTCACCTGCCTGAAGACAGAATGTCCCAAAAAGAACTCAAGTGTCCTAAGTCTTGTTACAGTTAGGTCTGGAACGTCTTCCAGAGGTTTATGTGTTAAAGGACAAGGAGGTGACAGAAACCTTTAAAGCGTGGGCTCTAGTGGATGGCGATCATTCCCAGCACATGTGTGCTCCTGGGGCATTATGGGCACTGGTTTCTTCCTCTCTTTCCTGCCAGTCATGATGTGAGGGCTTCCTCTGCCTTGTTACAGGCTCAAAAGCCCTATCTGTCCTGCTCTTCTTACAGTGATGGGTATTGAACCTAAGGCCTTGTGCATGCTAGGCAAAATTCTTACCACTAAGCTATAAGCCCAGCCCCATGCTGGGGGTATTAAAAGCTATTTCCATCTTCTCCAACTCTTCCACTTTTGGATCTCTCAACCACATCACAGGCCTCTGAAAGGTATGCATTCAAGGTTAAGCAAAAAAGCAATGGTTTCGTGTCAACATACTCTTCAGGAGACATTTTGTTTCAAACAGCGAACAGCTGAGTCAATGTCTGTCTATAGGCAAATCCAAGTAAATATTCCACAGGCTCAGTGCCTCTCTTTGTTGACAAGGCCTGGAGGCCACTGAGAACAGGCAGATGAGAAGATTAAAATGCACTGTGGCTTTCATCCTGTAATTAGTTTCTTGCTTTGGCATTCTTTGCCAAGACAGTAGGGGATGAGGCTTCCACAAACAAGAGTCAAGTCAAGCTACAAGGGGAAGGAGAGCTCAAATATGTGGCGGAGCAGCCTTGCTCTCAGAGGCCAGCAGGGTTCACAGAACTGCAAGCCGGCTACTCCAAGCTCACATCTGCCTTTTACAGGATGTTTACTGAGTCTCTGCTATGCAAAATTAAATAAAGGCAAACGCCGTAGGAAATCTAAATCGAAGAATACTGGGAGGCCAAGCTTTTTCTGGTTAACAATTTCTGGGGAAATTACTGGCATGAGAGGTAACTACAAAGTTATAGAAAATGTTAAGCTTGCCAGGCATGGTGGTGCCCATCTTTAGTCCCAGCACTCAGGAAGTTGAAGGACTGTCATAAGCTCAAGGTCAGCCTGGGACTACAAATTGTATTCCAGGTTAGTCTGGGCTAAAGTGAGACCCTGCCAGAAAGAAAGAAGAGAAAAGGAAGAGAAAGAAGAAAGAGAGAAGGAATAAAGGAGGGAGGGAAGGGACAGGCTGGAGAGATGGCTTAGCAGTTAAGGTGCTTGCCTGCGAAGCCTAAGGACCCAGGTTCAACTCCCCAGAACCCATGTAAGCCAGATGCCCAAGGAGAGGCATGCACACAAGGTCACACATGCACACAAGGTGGCACATGCATGTGGCATTCGATTGCAGTGGATGGAGGCCTTGGCATGCCAATTCTCTGTCAGTGCAAGCACACGCATGCTTTCTCGTAAAAAAAATAGGTGGTGCACGCCTTTAACCCCAGCACTCGAGAGGCAGAGGTAGGAAAATCACCGTGAGTTTGAGGCCACCCTGAGACTACATAGTGAATTCCAGGTCAGCCTGGACAAGAGTGAGACCCTACATCAAAAAAACAAACAAACAAACAAACAAACAAAAACAAATAAATGAAAGAGAGAAAGAAAACATTGTTTCCAATATTATTGCTTCTACAACAATAGTTTGCAGGTGGTGGAATTTACCATTGTTAACCTAATAAATCTCAATGTTAATCAAGATTAAACCCTAAAGGGGAACCTAGGATTATCTACTGGCTAGTATTCAAAGCTCCTCCCAAAATGTGGATCAACATATATAAGGTAAGATCGGTATGCCTCTTCACTTAAAGAGACAGACAGCATATGGTAACAAACTCAAGGTTTGGAACAGTCACCCATGGTTTCCAACTCCACCAAGCAGAAAATACCCCAAATCTACTTTAACTGGGAACCCGCAAACAACTGGTCTTATGGCTGTGGGTTTGGAGCTCTGTGAGAATGTAGGAGACAGTCAGGCTTGTAACCCAAGCGTCAGGACCCTGTCCAAGTTACCAAAGAATTGAAAAACGCAATTAAATTATGAGATGTATTGAAGGAGAGTTGAGGTAAGGAGGAGGAGAAAAGCAGGAAAGCACCTAAGCTGAAAAAAAAAAAAAAAAAAAAAAAAAAAAGCCTCCCCCCTGGGCTGGAGAAATGGTTTAGCAGTTAAGGCACTTGTCTGCAAAGCCTAAGGACGCAGGTTCTATTCCCCCAGGACCCACGTAAGCCAGATGTACATGGTAGTTCATGAGTCTGGAGTTCATTTGCAGTGGCTGAAAACCCTGGCCGCCCATTCTCATTCTCTCTCTGCCTCTTTCTCTGTCTCTCTCAATTAAATAAATATAAACAAAATATTTTTTAACAAAGAGAGAGAGAGAGGACCCCCCCCCCCCCCCCGGAGAGGAAACCAGAGGAATGTTGTCCATACAAGCTTGGATCAAGTCCTTTTAGAAAATATGCATCCAACTAGGATAAGCCTCATTGTCAAGTTCAAATGTATATGAAGGTCGTTGATTGGTTGTTGGGCACCCAGGAGGAGCACTGATTCAGGAAGGGCCTGGGGGTAGGGGGCGGGGCGGTTAAGCCCCGGGTGAAAGTGAAGAAAGAACCAGGAAGTGGCTACTGCATCCGCTGCTTTCAGCCCTCTTGGGTGATGCTGAATCAGGCTGGACTCCATCTTACCAGGGCTGGCAGGGTAGCATCAGGGTTTCTGTGAGCCAGCCCCGAGCTGACTACCTACCAAAAAAAAGGCTACTCTGATCCTAATCCATATCAGCATGAGGCAGTTTAGGATGACTGGTTCCTGATAGTAAAAAGCAAGAACATCCTTGAGTCTGCCCTTGCAATCCTCATTTTGCTAGAGACAAGAGAAGGATCTCTCCTCTCTTCATCTCTTGCCTAAAGGAGTTACCTGGGATCCATTAGCAACCTGAGTCCCTCCCTGGGAAGGAGTTCTCCTTTCCTAGAATTAAGGTTTAAATCTGATCCTGGCATTGGTTAAGCTCAGCCTCAAAACTTGAGACCATGGCTAGCCTCTTCCAGCGTCAGCCCTCTGAGTCCGGAGCAATCAATTCTCTCTCGAACCCCGTCCCCCTACTCAGTTGTACTGGCCTCTTCCTGAGCCAGCCCCATGAGTCCAGACCGTTCAATCAGCCATCTCTCAGAAGTCTCCAGAGCCTAAGAGTGAAACCCACCTGATAGATTATAAATAGATGCTTTCCATGTGAGCAAGGTCTCTTCTTGAGTGTTCATCTCTCTGATGCCTTCGAATATCCAGGTCCCTGCTCTAGTAGGTCTACCCACATCTCAGCCCAGATGGCCTAGGATTGGGACACAGGGGAAGGGGACCCCTTATTCACATATGGGCTCTCTACCCCCGCCTGCCTTCCACATGGCAAAAGCGCTCTGTACTTTCTTCTCTTAATCTAATTAAGTCTCTCTAAGCTTTACCCCCTGGTCTATGGATTTCAATTCTTTGAATTCATAAGAAGATAAGATACCCCAAATTTATCAGTATGCTGATATGTTGGAATATGGGCAAGGAACCCCAAGACTCCTGTTACAGGTACATATATCCCTGTTAGGAATAAAGCTATAAATATATATATTAACTACTGACATAAACAATGACATGAATGAGTCTCAAATACATTATGTGAAATGCTAAATGACGAGAGGCCCAACCAAAAAGGCTAGAGCATTTGATTTCATATATATGACATTCTCAACATTAAAGTTACAAGACTGTAAGACTCAAAGGCAGACCAGAAGTCATGGAGTACAGACGAGGAGGAAAGGGTAGAAACTGCTGCATTTTGACTATTGTGATAGTTACACAACTATGTATTTGTCAGAGCTCAGTACATTAAAAAGAGTTACCTTTAAATTGCACCCATTAAGGATTTCAAGGGGCTGAAGAGATGGCTTAGCTGTTAAGGCTCTGCAAAGCCTAAGGACCCAGGTTCCATTCCCCAGTGCTCACTTAAGCCAGATGCACAAGGTGGTACATGCATCGGGAGTTCGTTTGCAGTGGCTGGAGGCTCTGGCCCGCCCATTCTCTATCTGCCAATTTCTCATTCTCTCAAATAAATAACAAAGATTTCAACATTGTAAGCCATCTATGAGAAATATAGCCATTCTGTCAACCAACCTACCTTGAAAACAAACAAAGACAAAAAAAAAAAAAAAAAAAAAAAAAACAAAAAAAAAAAACACTCAACATGTGTTTTCTGGAAGAAATTGTATGTGTGCATGTGTATGCGTGTGATGTGTTACAAAAAGAAAGGAGAAACAAAGCCAGTGACACTGGCCCCCAAAAGACAGAACTCAGTATGTTACAAATACAGAAACAGCTGGGCTCAGAGGATAACAGGACTCTTTCCACTGGAGGTGTTAGGCATAAAAAACATGACCAAATATCAGACACTCTCTAAGGTCTTTTCCACATTCCCAATTTGAAGAGAACTATAGATTTCAGATAATTGCATTGCGTGTGGTAAACAGTTTTACTAGGCTAGATAAACAAGAAATAAATGAAATTAATAAACATAGATCAGTCTGACAACAAATGCTAAATCACCAAAACCATTTGTTTTAAGACAAATTATTTCAAATAGGGAAAATATAACTCTCCATTGCCTAACATTCATCATTGCACATGCAATCTAGACTAGCCTGTCTGTGAGAGAAACTAGGAGGATTAAGACAGTCTCCTTTGCAGGTAGGTAGTTAGGAGCCAAGGCTCAAAAAGAATATGGCAAGAGAGCAACTCTAGTGTGATTCTCTGTGTCCACCAGGGACAGCTTCCTGGTTTGTGTTCTTTAATCCCAGTCCCCCCCCCCCAAGCTTTTCTTCCCTGCCTGTGAGCTCTTAGAATTCTCTCCTCCCTGGCCCATCAACCAATCAAATCCCTCCATGTATACCTGTACTTGGCAATGAGGTTCATCCCAACCAGATGCCTAATGTGCATCGCCAAGATTATAAGAAAACCCCTAAGCAAGTCACCATGCGGGTCCCTAATCAGGACCCTCTCAGCTCCTCAGCTTGGGAGCTTCTCCGCTTTACTTCCACGCTGTCCTGAACTTTCTTAAAACAAATCTTTCATCGCATACCCTTCTGTGTTGTCTATGCTTGTGAGTCCTTGTGTCTATGCTTGTCAGTCCTTCGCTAGTCACGAGACAAGAGCTCAAGAGCCAATGGCTTGGGGAATCGGCATGTCTGGTAGTCAAACCTGTCCATTGCTGAGAAAAGCTCTGTCACTCTCAAGTCTCGTAACATTTTTATTTTTTATTTATTTGAGACAGAGAGAGAGAGAGAGAGAACATGTCAGGACCCCTTGCTGATTCAAACAAAGCCGAGATCCGTGCGCCAATTTGTGCATCTGGCTTTATGAGGGTACTAGGGAATTGAACCTGAGCCATCAGGCTTTACAAGCAAGTGCCTTCTCTCCAGTCGTCATATATTGAGTTAAAGAAAATACTATGGTAAACTCCCACATGCAAAATGAAAGGAGAGATGGTCTAGCTGCAGGTCATGGAGAGACAGGCTCTGCTTTTGAAAAGCCACCCTCCCCCACCTTCCAACAATTGTCAAGTGAGGGGTCCACTCTGTGAGACTCCACATGTAATCTCCTTACAAGGATAAATTACAGCTTTTTGTTAGGAACACAAGCCATCTAGCTGACTTCCTCTATAAAATTTTCAACTACTTTAGTATATTTGGCTTAGAATATGTGCGGCTAATTTTTTCATTCATATATTCCAAACACACCTAGTAAGGTCACTAATACATACAGTGGGTACTCAAATATTTGTTGAATTAATGAATATTTCAACATAGTGGAACTTAGGAACATCAATATGCAACATATTCATCATTTATTAAATTCTGATTTCAGATACTGGCAGAGATTGAATGTCAAAGATTAATTAGCCCAAGGAATAATTATAATTTTTTTATATTTTATTTTTATTTTTTATTTATTTGACAGGGAAAGAGGGACAGGGAAAATGGGCACGCCAGAGCCTCCAGCCAATGCAAATGAACTCCAGAGGCATGTGCCTCCTTGTGCATCTGGCTAATGTGGGTCCTGGGGAATTGAACCTGGGTCCTTTGGCTTTGCAGGCAAACACCTTAACCACGAAGCCATCCCTCCAGCCCGAATAATTATAAATTAAAAAAATATATATCTAACTGAAACAGATTTTTTGGTTTGTTTGTTTTCTAAGGTAGGGTTTCACTCTAGCTCAGGCTGACCTGGAATTCACTATGTAGTCTCAGGGTGGCTCTGAACTCATGGCGATCCTCCTACCTCTGCCTCCCAAATGCTGGGATTAAAGGCATGCACCACCACACCCGGCTGAAACAGATTTTTGATAAAGAACTTTCCATGGTCCATATCTCCAGCCAACAGCCATACCACCAACCCAAATCTGCCATTGTTTGTTAGTGTCAGATGCATATATAATTACCTATGTCTTTTCTGAATTCAAGTTTGCAAGGAGGGGATCAGCTCATACCTTCTCTTTTTCTTTTCTTTTGTTTGTTTGTTTCTTTAAAAAAAAAAAAAAAAGGTTGTTGCTTTTATGTCAGGCACAGAAATCGCACTATCAGGATTTGACACAGAATACTACTTCATAGCTTTCATATTAGAACCTTCAATATGAGACTTAAAGTTGCAATTCCAAGTTACAATTTTAAACATTTGCTAGGTACAAAGCTCTGTAGGAGCTTCACCCAAGAATCACCATCTCATTAAAAAGGCACTTGCCTTTAATATTTTTGTCTTTATTTATTTATTCTGCTAAAAAAATCAATCAATAAATAATTTTTTTAAAACAAGGGATTGGAGATTGTCCTCAATTTATTTACCAGGCACCCCTCTTAGTGGCTAATAGGTTCTTAGTAATGCAATGCATTCTCATCTTTGTTAGCTAGTGAGGGGAGGCTTGAATTTCACATTCACGTTCAATTGGTAGCTGCTGTGGAATGCATTAAATCAGGAATGTTTCATTGGAAGCTGAGCAACCCTAATCTTCAGGTGCGGATTGATACAAAGAGAATCAACACCTAAGAAGTTCTCTCTCCCCACTGGTGTTACATTACCTAGAGAGGTCCCTTTCCCCCAGCAGGCAGCTTTGGGAGGCGTTCATAGTAATGCAAAGAAGCCAGCTGAGGGTGGTTAGTGTAAGTAGCATCCAGGTAGATCCAAAATGACAAGCTCTGAATAATCATTTTTTTTTTGTTAACTATAATTACATTAACAATCAGAGATTAATGAGCACGAACAGGTCAGTGTTAGCTCAGTAAGTCTGATAAATGTTCACCCTGGAGAAAGGCGCATTTTATACACTACTTGACAGCAGCATTTATTTCATCCATGAAACCTACATTCATGCCGTGATCCATGTGGTCCAGGCAGGATGCTCAGGATACTTTCAGCAGAAATATGGCTACTTCTCAACGAGAAACGGGAGCAAGAGAGATTTCTACAGGCTGTCGGTCGGGGACAGGGCCCAAGGGGAAAAAGGAGATGTCACCTAACCTGCGTCAGCAGAACTAAAACTCGCTTCTCACCCAACAAGGCTACAAGCAATTCCTCAGCAACCATGCCCCCTACTTCTTTCTCAAAGTAGCCCACCTGGGTGGGTTGGCCCCTGCTGAGTCAGCCCCCCACTGATCAGGTCTCTCCCTCACACAGCTGAGTCGAATGACAAGACTCATCCAAACTGGACACATGCCCCCCATACAAATGTGTCTGCGATGCATGTAGTCGGTCTCTTAGCTCTGTTTGCTATATTCTTTTCTGGCCCCCAGACTCTCCTGATCCCCACTTTGGTAAGCTCATCCTTCTCAGTTGGGACATTTTCCTCCCTTGGTTTTCGGTGACTTCTCACGTTGTTATATGTACGATTTTTCTGTAAGCCCTGGTCCCTCCCTTTTATTATCTAATCTCTTAGCTTTCTTCTATGTACAGGTGAAGGGCTTGCTCCCATGATTTTCATGTGTGTGTGTATGTATGTATATGTATGTGTGTGTGTGTATAAATTATATATATATATATATGTATATATATACACACACACACACATACACACACATCTTCTGAATCCTTTGGCCTGGGCTCTCATGTTTTCTGCCTTCTACTTCCTCTCCATGGGCTTCTCCCCTGGAGATTTCCCTATCTCTCCATCCTCTCAGCTCCCCTCTCCAGCCAAGCAAGGAGAGGAATTCCCTTCTAGCTTGAGTCTTTTTAGTTTTCTTCTGGATACCAATTCTTCCTAAGTAAGCCTCATACTTCATAATTTACCCTTCTCAGAGTCTACTTTCTCAACTCTTTGTTAAAATGGACCAGAACCTACAGGCCACAGAGATGTCTCTGTAAACCCCCCCCCACCATCCCATATCATATCTAATGTCATTTATGTATTTCATGTATGTAGACATTTATTAATAACTTGAATTTTATACTCTTTTACAAATGTGTGCAGTTTTAGGAAACTACAAAATTTTCCCAAGATAATTATTGCTTTGCTTCTTTGAAGTTAAGAAACCATGTGGGGGTGGGTGGCTGGGTGGGTGTGTATGTGTATGTGTAGGGGTGTGGGGGGGTGTCCATTTAAGCCAAAAGAAATTTCAGGTGCCCTTCAAGTGCTGACCACCTTTCATTCAGACAGGATCTCCACTGGCCTACAATTCATCAAGTAGATTAGATTAGCTGGCCAGGAAGCCCCAGGGATCCACCTGTCTCTACCTCATATAGTTTATGTTTGCAAGGCAAGCACTTTACTTTCTGAGCTATGGTTGCAGCCCAATAGCTCATTCTTCATGTAAAATAGTGTACTGGTTAGGTAACATGTAAATACAGAGGACTCACTGAGAAAGTTCTCCCAACACCTCGGAGAGTGACTATATCAACAATGTTGGTTCAGAATTCCATCAATACTATAGGACAGAAACCTCTCCCTTGGAGCTAGAGAGATGGTTCAGTGGATAAAGGTGCTTGCTTACAAAGCCTGCCAATCCAGGTTCAATTCTCAGTACCCACTGTAAGGGTCCGAGAATTGCTGAAGAAAGACCCCAGACTCAAATAGTATGTAAAAACAAAGAGTGTTTATTCTGCAGAATCAGCCAGTATTCAGGGGTCAACTATTCATGCAAAATGGTGACCCTGAGAGGAGCCCGCAGGCTCCTTTTAAGGACAGCTAGAGGAATTTTGGCAGGCTTAGTCTTTTCCAACATGATTGGCTAATTTGAACAATAACTGTACTTGTATTCTTTTGGTTGGTTCTAAGGTTTTGGCAGGGCTAGGTCTAGGGGAATTCCAGGCGGGTTAGGTGATGTTTAAAAATGATTGGCTAGGCAAGCAACAGTTACAGTTGTGCATCTCTGATTGGTTGGGGCAGAAGGCACAAAGGGACATGTCTGGGCATGTCCAGGCACTGACTCAGCCTCTGGGCAGCTATCTTCCCAGCCACACGTCAGGGCAGGCTCTTTCCAGAAGTCCTGCCTGCCTCTCTGGGAAACTGAAACTTAGGCCTAGTTAGAGTGACGCCTTACTGAAGCCTGTCATGGTGTCAGTTTGGACCCTTCACCCATGTGAAACCAGATGCACAAAGTAGAGCAAATGGAGTTCATTTGTGGCATAAAGAGACCCCGATGTGACCATTCTTCCTCTCTTCCTCCATCCCTTTCTCTCTCCCACCTGCCCTCTCTCTCCCCCCTTGCAAATAAAAGCCACTTCAAAAAATTTTTTAAAAAGAAAAGATTTCCCCCAATATAGTGTACTCTATTTCTTCTTGGAACTAACAAATTTATGCTGAAATGAAGATGCAGGGTGGACCGGCCCTAGCTGAAACCACAGAGGAAGTGGGGAAATGAGCAAGAATGCTGCTCTCTTAGTTAAGCTGATATCAGCACAAGAGTGATGGAGAAAGATACTGAGGACACTCAACATCTACCAAATCAGACATCTAGAAGTAGACTTAAAATGTTCCCAGCATGGCTGAGGGAACTTTGTGGAAGAGGGGGATGGAAAGATTGTTAGAGCCATGTTATAGTCAGGTTCACATTGCTGGTAGAAATCACCTGACCAAGAGCAGCTTTGGGGGAAAAAAAGATTTATTTTGGCTTACAGACTCAAGGGGAAGCACCATGATGGCAGGAGAAAACGATGCATGAGCAGAGGGTGGACATCACCCCCTGGCCCACATAAGGTGGACAATAGCAACAGGAGAGTGTGCCAAACACTGCCAAGGGGAAACTGGCTATATACCCATAAGCCTGCCCCCAACAATATACCACCTCCAGGAGGCTTTAATTTCCAATTGCCATCAGCTGGGGAACCTAACATTCAGAACACCTAAGTCTATGGGGGACACCTGAATCAAACCACCACAAGCCACAAGTTGGGACATTTTACACACAGACATTGCCTCTCCCCCAAAACTGATTGCTGCCCCCATAATGCTTGACCCATAATCCCCATGGGGTTGACCTGCATCCCCAGAGAGGAAGGCCTCTTCAGAAAAGGGGCAGGGAGGAAGGAAAGGATAGTACCAACATGTGATGTGTACATACAAAACATGTCCATATCTAATAACAAGAAAATGAAAAAGAATAAATAAATAACTATAAAAGCTAAAAAAAAAAAAAAAAAGATGTGGGGTGAACAGGAGAAGCAGTAGAGAGAGATCACTCTGGCAAAAAAAAGGGGGAGGCAACTTCCTATTTAGATATTACTCATGAAAACATTTGCTTTATAACCATGGGACCCAGCTTAAATTTCCTTTACGAAATGTTTTATATATGAAAAGAAATACAGGGTACAAATATGTTTGTGTATAATTATAATTTAACCTGCAGGTAAATAACAAGAATGATGAGTTAAAATTGACTCTGAAACAATGCAATTGCAAAATATTTGTTGTTGCTGATGACTTAATTTGGTTAATTTCAATAGAACATCACCTGCATTTTCTCCACAGCAAACCCTCTACTATTTAAAGATTAGATGCTAATAGTCCATGATCTCATCAGAATATTGTTCAGATAAATATTTTTCTTTTCCTTTGAGCAGGTTTTCTCTGCATTTCAAACACTAGCCTAATATCCAAGTAAGAAAATCACCATGTCGGGTTGAGATGCCATCACATCTCAATGGAATTCGGCGCATACCCCAACCCTTAAAACACTTGAACGAAGGCCAACACCCAAAAAGTAAAAACTGCGAATTCAGCCATCCTATTTGGTTACCTTCTCTGCCTGCATTTCACTTCTGCTTGGAGCTTACCAACAAACACATATAAAGAAGCAACTCTGACCTCTGCTGCCAGGAATCGGAACTTTCTTCCCCTGTGGTTTGTGGTTTTTGTTTTTTGTTGGTTCTCCCGGCACCTCCCACCCCCGCCCTTCAATTATACTGTTCAATAAAATGTCCAACATCCATAGCTTCTGAAAATGTGCTCTACAAAGGCTAGGAGAGTGTCTTGATTGTGTCTTCCCATTTGATGATACGCTAAGCTGTTTACAAATGATCAGGGCAAAAGCAAGTCTTATGCACTGCTGGTTCAATTTGGGAGGCGTTTTGCAGAATGAGCGTTTCTTACATTGAGGCCAGTCAGGATACTTCTGGAAACATTGACCTACAACCATCTTAATTTGAGGCTTCCGTGTTTTTGGCTTCAGTAACAATGAGAGTTTTGTCTAGGCTACTCCCCTCTATTCTTTAAAATTTGCAAATATTTCAAGGAAGCAAAAACAGACATTAAGTTGAACATTCAAATTTAGGAAACTGTAATTTGATATTGAATCGATTATTTTGCAGGAAAAGTCTTCTTTCTGAAAACAGCCTCAAGTTGAAAGTTTAAAATCAACTAATACAAAACGAAGGAACTACAGATACCATGTAAATTCTCACACTTAGCTTGATTTGCCAACAGATTCTTCAGCATATTTAGGAAGTAGCTAGCTGTACTTTCAAACAAGTATGGGATAACAGAAAAAGATGTTAAATTATGAAAAAGTACATACCAGGGCTGGGGAGATGGCTCAGAGCATAAAACACTTGCCACAGGAGCCTAAGGACCAGAGTTCAAAGGTCTACCACACATATAAATGCCGGGCTGATATGGCCACCCACCTGTAAGTAATCTCAGCATTTGGGAGACATAACCAGGAAAAAACAGGGAAAGCTGGCCAGCCAAATCAGTGCGTCCTGAGTTCATGTGAGAGATTCCGTCTCAATAAATAAGGTGATGGTAATCGAAAAAGACATCCAGTGTCAACCTCTGGCATCCACAAATGCATAAACACACATGCACCCACACACAGCTCACATGTCCATGCAGGCACATCACACACAAACACATGCACCATTAAAAAAAAAAAAAAAACGCATGGGCTGGAGAGATGGCTTAGCAGTTAAAGCATTTGCCTGTGAAGCCAAAGGAGCCAGGTTCAATTCCCCAGGACTCACGAAGGCCAGATGTACAAGGTGGCACATGCATCTGGAGTTCATTTACAGCTGCTGAAGGGCCTGGTGTGCCCATTCTCTATCAGCCTCTGTCTGTCTCTCTCTGTCAAATAAATAATAAAAGTTAAAAAGTTCAAAACCATACATACAAGCTCAGTTGGGCAAGTACTTGAAAGAAGGCCTTGGGTCAATCCCCATCACTACATTTAAAAAAAAAAACTGGGTTTTATGGCACACCTGTAGTCCTAAGATTTAGGGTTGAGGCAGGAGGAACAGAAGTTCAAGGTCATCCTCAGCTGCACAGCAAACGTGAGGCCAACCGGGGCTACATGAGATCCCATCTTAAAGAAAACAAAGCACAAAAACATACAAATATATATATATATATGTATATATATATATATATACATATATATATATATATGTAGAGAGATCACAAAAGTATGAGTAGCTATAATTTTCTTTCCTTTTTACTATTTTCTATCTTTTGTTCAATAACGATGTGTTCTCTTTAGAATCAGAGAGATCTTTGCAGTAACAGTTTATAAAAGAACTTAGTATACAGTAAAGACGTCATTCATACACACATAGGAGAATAAAGAAAAGATAAACACACATGGCTTAAAGATCATGATTAGAGCCCAGGGAGATGGCTCAGTGGTTCAAGGCACTTGCTTGCAGAGCCCAACAACCCCCAGTACCACATAAAGCCAAATGTGCAGCACGGTGCATGCATCTGGAGTTTGTCTGCAGTGGCAAGAGGCCCTGGCACAACATACTTTCTCTCTCTCTCATAAATAAATATTTAAAAACCACTTTATAAAAGGATCATGAGTAATTTTGTTTCAATTAGCAAAAAAATATTCACAGCAGCAAACAACCCCAAAAAATCCTGAGGGTCCCAGATGTTTTCTATCAGTAGCACGCATACCAGGCTTTGACGCCCCAGGATCACACGATGGCGGCCAAGCTCACACCCTCTGCCGCCTTACACTGCCAGTCATGTAGAAGAGGGAAGGAGTAAGACCAAAGGGTGACGTCAGCACTCTGTCCCCCTGTGCTAGCAAAGCAACAGCTCTCCTGGAGAAATCCATTAGTCTCAGCGACAAATCCCCCCACTGAGCAACAAAGGAGTCGGTAAAGACAATTACTTTAAATTTAGAGCTAACATGCCCACAAACGTCAGGGTTTAGATGATTCAGAGACAAGAATGGTTAACAAGTGTGCAGCTCAAGATATATGCCCTGGTAAAAAATTGAAGAGGTAACTTATGGGAGGAAAATAAAGTCAGATCTGTAGCTCATGCCTTCCACTTCAGCTAATGGATTTAAAGCATGAAAGGCAAACCCTGGGCTGGAGAGATGGCTTAGCGGTTAAGGCGCGTGCCTGAAAAGCCTAAGGACCCAGGTTCGATTCTCCAGGTCCCACGTAAGCCAGAGGCATATGGTGGCACATATGTCTGGAGTTTGTTTGCAGTGGCTGGAGGCCCTGACACACCCATTCTCTCTCCTCTCTCTCCCCGTCTGTCCCTCTCTATCTCTAACAGAGAAATAAATAAATCTTTTTTTTTTAAAAAAGATGAGCCCTAAGTGACCCTCTCTTGTAATCTCAGTGCTCAGGCAGCTGAGGGAAGGAGGATTGCCAGTTCAAGGCTAGAGTGAGACCCTGTTCCAAACATAAACAAAGATACATCTACAAAGTAACTACAAAAGCTAAAATTGTACACTCTAGGAATAAGAAATGCATTTGTGATACAAAACAAAACAGTCATAGGTGATTAACAAACTCATCTACATAAAATTTAACTAGTTTGTTCAGAGGGAAACAAGCCAACACATACACACACAGTAAATACGTAATTCACATAATAGAGGAAAGGTTAAAAGTGAATAGGAGAGACACAGATTGCTCTGAGATAGATTAAGAGATGACCAACCTCAGTTAACAGATACACATAAAATCAAAACAAAGAACATCATCTTCATCTGACTGATGGGCAAAGAACAGGAGCAGAAGTTACGACCCTCTTATCTGGGGTGAATGGGAATGTTTCCTCCTACAAATAGGCAAAATGACCACTGCTTAATTGTTATTCACTGAAGCCATGCTTGCACTTAAAATGACAGGAAAAGGACTGGGGAGATGGCTTAGTGGTTAAGGCACTTGCCTTCAAAGCCTAAGGACTCATGTTTGACTCTCCAGGATCCACATAAGCCAGGCACACAGTGATGCAAGTGTGCGAAGTCGTACAGGTGCACAAGGGGGCACACATGTCTTGAGTTCAACTGCAGTTGCTGGAGGCCCTGGCATGCCAATTCCCTCTCACACACACACTCTCACTCTCACATTAAATAAAAATAAAAAAACAAAAAAAAAGGGCAGTCTGTTGGCCTTGCCTCAAAAAAAAAAAAAAAAAAAATGACAGGAAAGAAAGAAAAGCATCTATCAACACTGGGCAGGTTAAATGAGTTCTAGTTCATTTACAACTGCCATGAGAAAGAGAAAATGTTACACTGAGCCCTTAATATAATAGCAGTTAAGCTACCCTGCTAAGTGACAAAATAGGGACAAGAGTGTTTGTCCACAGATGTTCGTCACCCACAGTGGGGTTGCATCCCAATAAACCCAGTGTAAATTGAAAATACCACAAATAGAAAATGCACTTAAGAAAACCTAACCTGTACCTCAGCTTAGCCTGCTGTGTGTCCGTTTGTTTAGGATGCAGTCTCACTCACTGTTGTCCAAGTTAATCTTCAACTTGTGTGGTGGTCTGAATAGATGTCCCTCAACATATTCAGTGTTTCATTAGTTTGTAGTTTGCCACCTGGCTGAGGCAGTGTCACTGGGCGGATTGGAACGTGTGGTGGTGGGTTTAAGATTCCAATTAAAGATCTGCAAAGTGTGCCTAGCTGGAGTTCCTGAAGTGCGCTGTGCTGTGTGGCTTTTGGCTTTTAGGCTTGTGCTTCTCTCTCTGCTTGGGCCTGTGAAGGCAGGCCAGCTCCTTCTGCCATTATGGAACTTCTCCTGGATCTGTAAGCTTCAATAAATATCCCTTCCTCCATAACTGTGTCTGGTCTGGAAGTTCATCTCCGCGAACCTGAAGCTGTCTGATACAGAAGTTGGTACCAGGAGTGTTGTGAGATGAACCTGACCACGTGGATGTTGATCTTTTGGAACCTTTGTTTTGGAGTAATAGGCATGGATTTGGTGCTTGCAACTGAAGATGTCTTCTGGAGTGGTAAGCCAAGTTTTATGGACTATTCTGATGAGAGTTTGAGAATGCTAAGTGCAGACAATATTGAACTTAGAGGCTTGGCTTATGAGCATTCTGAGGGGAAGGAAAGACTGCAGAGGACTTTTTTGGAACTGGGTTACTAGTGTAAGGGCTAGTTGTATCCTGCTGCCCAGGCCCGGAGAGTTTGATCAAGATTAAATTTGTATGCCAGGCATGGTGGCACACGCCTTTAATCCCAGCACTCGGGAGACAGAGATAGGAGGATTGCCAAGAGTTTGAGGCCACCCTGAGACTACAAAGCGATTTCCAGGACAGCCTGAGCTAGAGTGAGACCCTACCTCGAAAAAGCAAAAAAAAAAAGATTAAATTTGTAATAGACTAATGTCCTTGGCTAAAGATATTGGACTGAGAGATTTAAGATTTTAAGTAGGAAAACCTCAAGAAAGTTAAAATAACAGGCACTGAGACTAGTCTTAGGTTACTGAACCTGCTATTGTCAAACACATTAGCAATCTTAAGGAAGATGGCCCAACTACTTTACATTAAAACAAGGGAAAATATGCCTAAAAAAGGACTATCATAGAAATAAGAACTCTTTTGGAAAGAGTTGACTGAAGAAGAAATCTGCTTTTCAAGACTATGATTTCATCCCTGAATTAACAATATGGCTGTGTCCTGCACACCTGGTATTGGTTTCAGAAGCATGAAAAATGCGAGGAGTGATCATGAATTACACACGGTTCCAGGAGCCACTGCTGATACGGCATGAGGCAGGGCCTGATGCCCTGATAGGCTGAAAGCACCTTTGGAAGATGGACCGTGGTTTGCATAAAGACCTAAAGACATTTTGGATATTCCTGGACTATGCAAGCGCTACCATAGAGCACACTGTTGGCCTAGGATGGAAGTGTTCCCTGGCTACTCTGCCCAGCTGGAGGGGTTGAATTGGAAAATCTGGAGACTAGCAGTCTCTGGTTATATTGAACTTTACTGCAGAAGTTTGATGTTGGTTTGATTGTGGTTGAGTTTGCATTGTTTTAGTCTCTCCTTGCTATACATTATACCAGTTAAAAATGTTTACTCTGTGTCTTTATATGTTGAAAGTATTTAACTTGTTGGATTTTACAGGACTCACTAGTCTTAAGTTGGTCAAGACTGTGCGGACCTTTAAAATTAAACTGAGTACAATTTACAATCTGTGATGGCTATACATCTATTAGCGGCCAGGGGTGAAATATGGTAGTTTGAATAGATGGCCCCCAATATATTCAGTGTTTGATTAGTTTGTAGTTTGCATCTTTAGCGACCTGGCTGGAGGCGGTGTCACTGGGTGGATCTTAAGGTGTGGTGGTGGGTTTCAGATTTATATGTAAAGATATGCAAAGTGTGCCTAGCTGGAGTTCCTGAAGTGCGCTGTGCTGTGTGGCTTTTGGCTTTTTGGCTTGTGCTTCTCTCTCTTTGTGTGCGTTTGGTCCTGTGAAGGCAGGCCAGCTTCTTCTGCCATTATGGAACTTCCCCTGGATCTGTAAGCTTCAATAAATCCCTTCCTCCATCACTGTGCTTGTTCTGGAAGTTCATCTCAGTGAACCTGACAGCTGTCTGCTACAACTTGGGAGCATAAGCAATCCTCCTGCCTCAGCTTCTCCAGTAGCTGGAATTAGCACAACCATCCCTGGCTTACTCTACTGTGTGCTCAGAACACACAATAGTATAAGACAAAGCTTCTGCTATAATCAAGTGCTGACGAGCTCATCTAACTTACTGAACACTCCACTCAGGGAAGAAAGCTGGATGGGTATCCACCGTTACTGAACACGACTCAGAGCACTCTGGGCCGGAAGAGTGGACTGAAGCCACGAACTGACACACAGTACACTGCAAGGCAATGATCATTTCTCCTGTCAGTCATCCAAGGATCACTATCCTAGAAAAGACCCCAATTCCAAATTTCAACTCTGCTTTCTACTGGAAAGGTACTGACTGTACCATCCTAAAGTTGAAATGCCACAGCTAAGGTGGGAACTACCTATGCTGTTTTTATGTGTATTTTTAAAATATTTTTTATTTGGTTATGAGCAGAGAGAGATAGAATGAGTGAGAGAAGGGACATGCCAGGGCCTATTGCTACAGCAAACAAACTCCATATACATGCACCACTTTGTGCATCTGATGTTACATGGGCACTAGGGAATCAAACTCTGACCAACAGGCTTTGCAAGAAAGTGTCTTTAACCATTGAGCCATCTCCTCAGCCCCTCACTTGTACTTGTTTTTATTATTTTATTTTATTTATTTGAGAGAGAGAGAAAAAAAAAAGATAGAGACAGGATGGACATGCCAGGGGCTCTAGCCCTGCAAACAAACTTCTAACTCATGCGCCACCTTGTACATCTGGCTTATGTGGGACCTAGGGAATTGAACCTGGGTCCTTTGGCTTTGCAGGCAAGCACCTTAACCACTAAGCCATATTTCTAGCCCTCATTTGTAGTTTTTAAAACTGAGCAACATATGAAGTCAACAGGTAATCCGAAGCATTCCAATTTCTCAGAAGCCATGAGTGAGTGTATACACACACACAAACACACACACACACACATATATATACACACATATATATTTAAATATATTTTATTTTAATTAATTTATTTGACAGAAAAAGAGGGGGAGAGAGAGACAATGGGCATGCCAGGGCCTCCAGCCACTGCCAATGAACTTCAGTTGCATGTGCCCTCTTGTGCATCTGGCTAATGTGGGTTTTGGGGAATGGAACCTAGGTCCTTTGGCTTTGCAGGCAAACGCCTTAACCGCTAAGTCATCCATCCAAGACCCCATGAGTATATCTTTATAAAACCAATGTAATGTACCCAGGTGACTTGAACTTTCTGTCGAAGCCAACTCAGGATGGCAGAGAACTTCTGCAGCAGGGGTGAGGAAGGCAGCAAGCTACAAGGGAACCTGAGCTGCAACCCTGATTGGATGCCCCCCCCTCCCTCTGCAGCAGAGAGAGCCAAAGCTCGGAGTGTCTTTACCACCAACCCATTCAGCCAGCTAGAGACTGGAAAGGGTGGTGGAGAATCAGTTCTCACTTTGCCTTTGATCAAACATTTCCACATTCCCTCATCAGTTGAGCACACTGGCACTGGTCGCCACCCCCCCCGACCCCCCTGTGAGCACCAGAAGGAACAAGAACTGTTGTGAACTGACTTGTGAGGAAAGGAGCCCTGGGAGGCAGAAAAGATCTTGAAGTCTCGGCAGCAACAAAGAGAGGCAGAAAAGCAACAATGACATGCCACAACAGACGTTTTCAAGAGTGAGGCTTCAGGATGCATTGAAAAGAACTGCCAAGTCTCTGCTGCCCTGCTGTTGACTCCCATCCTGATTCAACTGAATGTTTATTCCCATCTGCTATCGTCCAGCTTTTGGTTTCTCCGAAATTCACACTGAAATGCAATCCCGAAGTTCCATGCAAATGGGAGGTATTCAGCGGTGAGGCCATTGGGGAAATGAGGATTAGATGAGATTATGAGCATGGAGCCCCCAAATTGACAGCAGTTTTAAGGAAGAGGAGGAGATACTCCAATAGGCACTCAGTTAAGGAACCCATTCTGCCTCAATGGTTCATATCTTGCCTCACCTTGGGACTCTACAGAGACTTCCCACCAGCAAGAAGGCTCACTAGCTTGGACCTCTCAGTCTCTCAAACTACATATTGAAATAACTTTTATGCTTTATAAATTTCCCAGTCCACAGTGTTTAGTTTCAGCAACACAAAAATAAGTGGACAGAGAAAAGATCTAATAAAACTTCCTCCCTGTTAAGAAAAGAGACCAAGCCAGGGCATGATGGTGCATGCCTTTAATCCCAGCACTTGGGAGGCAGAGGTAGGAGGACCACCATGAGTTCAAGGCCACCTTGAGACTACATAGTGCATTCCAGGTCAGCCTGAGCTAGAGTGAAAGCGTACCTCAAAACAAAAACAAAAAGAATTAGCAGTTAGAAGCACTTGCCAGGTTCAAATCCCCAGTACTCACATAAACCCAGATGTACAAAGTAGTGTATGCTTCTGGAGTTTGTTTGCAGTGGCAGGAAGCCCTGGTGCACACATACGCTCCCTCTACATCCTTCTACACTCTCTGCTTGCAAATAAATGAACAAAAATGTTTTAAAAAGAAATAAGAAACCAGGGGGTAGTGGCACACACCTTTACTCCCAGCACCTGGGTGGCAGAGGTAGGAGGATCGCCATGAGTTCAAGGCCACCCTGAGACTACATAGTGAATTCCAGGTCAGCCTGGGCTAGAGTGAGACCCTACCTCAAAAAAAAAAAAAAAAAAAAAAAGAAAAGAAAAAGAAAAGAAAAGAAAAAGAAAGAAAAGAGTCTAACAAGGGGGAAGAAAGAAGATAAACCGTAGTAATAAGGACTTCATCCCATCCTACAACAAAGGTTTTGAGCCACTCCTCTGTTATGATGGTCTAGAGTGGGCAAACTTTAGGAAGCCAAGCCCTGATCGTACAGCAAGCTGCAATCCTCCGTCCCCAGGGACCTGCATGTGCGCGGAGCTCTAAGGGAAGCCCTGGACCAGGGATGTTCAGCACACCTTTGGCACAGGGACCTGTGTTTCCACCAGACCCTGTCCCATCTTCTGTCCTGAAGCCTATGCCAGTGAGCCGCATTAGGTCTCCACAACATGCACAGTACAATCAAAAGTGCCACTAAGAAAAAAAAAAAAAACTACAGAGAAAAGCAAGCCCCTGTTCTTATGGGGCTCAGACCCTCTCTGTGCACTCTGAATGCAGGCGAGCCAGCCCACACCCGCAGCCTCAGAGCCTTCCAACAGAGCTGCTTTCACAGACTACAATGCGAGGGGCCGCCTCGGCACAAAGAGGATAGTATGGCAAAGGCTTGCGACAGACACGACCAGGCAGGGGCATCACTGAGCTCCCCTGAGTCTATCCCTTCTCTCAGGCAATCTCCTCGCCCTTATCACCCAGATTTCCAGAAGGAGAGCTCCCTGCACGCCCTGTCCTCACCTCTGCAGAGCCCGCTGACTTCGCGGCAGACTCCGGGACTTTACGCTGTCTTCCCCTTCTATAAGTGAAATCCTAATTTGCAGGATAAATTTAGATTTTTTTTTTCAGTGCTTTCTCTAACTCCTATTTTTGGTGGTGGGAGGGGAAGGCTGGGTTGTGGTTTTATGAAGCAGTGCCTCACTCTAGCCCAAGCTGAGCTGAATTCACTCTGTAGCCCCAGGCTGGCCTTGAACTCACTGCAGTCCTCCTACCTCAGCTTCCCGAGTGCTGAAACCAAAGGGAATACACCACCAGGCCCAACTCTAACTCCTGCTTTGATAACAACTATTTCAGTGTTTAACCATTTGTAAGCTACAAACCACTTTAGCAATCTGAGGGCTGCATGGTATGAACCCTCTCCCAGAAGCCTCTCTCCTTCTAGGTCTTGTTCTCACTCTTATTCTCTTGCTCTCTGTTTCTCTCTCTCACACACACACATGTAACACAGAGAATTCTGAAAAGGTCAAGTAGCTTCCTTCAGACAACGTGTTCTACAAATAAAAAGTTTAACCTCCAAAAAAAAAAAAAAGTTTAAACTCAGACTAAGGTATGTGGTATATATCAAAAAGAAATTCTGAGGACACTGGAAGCAACTGATAACAGGCAATTATTGGAGGTGACAGTATGAGAAGTTACTAGGTGGGAGCCTGAGGACTGGCCTCTCAAGTAGCTACAATTTTTATAGGAAGCCCCAGACTTGCTAAGCTCGGATACAGAAGGCAAAGTCCAAAACAAGCACAGATGCCGGAGTGAGAAGGAAATTCCAAGCAAGAGGGAGGAAATATAAAAACCTCTTCCCCAATCTCCAGCTCGTCCTGAACCACCATGGGGGCATGGGCTGATGCCACAGCATCCCATCTCAGACAGAAAGTCCTGGACTGAGCTCTATGTTGCCCAAACTATAGGGAACATGGAAATTGCAGTTTGAGCCCAACCAGACTAAGTACCTGCTTAAACAAAACAGATGAGGGAGAAAAAAAAAAAAAAGGTACTAACATTTTTGTCACAATAAAACACAATTGAAAATTTCTACAATGCATCATTTATAGTGTCTAAGATATAATCTAGACCACTTCACTCAAAAAAGAACAGGCAGGCCCTATTCCCAAGGAGGAAAAAGATAATCTCAGGAGACCTGACAGAGTCAATCACCAAGCATATTCCAGAGAGCAATCCTAGCACCCAATACTGAAGGGAGAAAATACTCATGATAGCAATAAAAGAAAAGCTCTGTAGAGAAGTATATACTGTAAGAAAACAAGCAACAAAAAAATTCTAGTAGACAGGCACGGGGGTGTATGTTTGAAATCTAGCATTCAGGAGACAAACACAGAAAGATTTTGTGGCCAGTGTGTCTATCTACATAGTGACACCCTATCTCTAAAAAAAAATCTAGAACAGAAAAATAAGTATCTTGAATTAAAACACTTCATTGGATGGTGTTAACACCAAGGAAATGGAGTGAAGAAACTTGAAGACAGAATTTTAAAAAAAGATTCAATCCTAGGAGAAATATAAAAGGCTGACAAAGTGAACCTTGGGAAACAAAGTAATTAAATAATTGGATGTGATACATTTGATGAGCCAGAAAGAAGAGAGAGCATTGACAGACATTAACATTTGCTAAAATAATGGTCAAAATCTCCTCAATAATTGAGGGAAATGGATTAGAGATTCAAGATAATAAGCAAAATATGAAGCAAGGCAAACACAAAGAAAAGGATACCTGGAAAAATCACCATTAAATTTCTAAAAACTAAATATAACCGGAAGACCTTGAAAATGACATACTAACATTCCTCAGTACAGAGTACCCTGACTTGAAGGACAAGTGGACTTCTCGTCAGGGACGATGGAAGCCAGAAAACAGTGGAATTTGCTGGACATGGTAGCACACATCTTTAATCCCAGCACTTGGGAGGCAGAGGTAGAAGGATCACTGTGAATTTGAGGCCACCCTGAGACTACATAGTAAATTTCTGGATACAGCAAGACCCTACCTCAAAAAAAAAAAAAAAAAAAAAACGGTAGAATGTTAACATTAAAATACTGATGAAAAAAAAGTCTTCCACTCAACTTGTAACACCACCAGTAACCAGCCTCGCATATCAAAAACCTGGAAGGGAGCTGTTCTTCTTAATCCTCTAACCCTCCCAGTACCACTTCTAGATCACTCTATTTCAATCACTGCATCCCCACAATGAAGTAGATGAGACCTCATTTCTCTTCTAGATCTGTTTAACAGGTGTGTCTACTCTAAGCTGGTCCATAGGCAATTTGCATATCTCACATAACTGTAGTCCAGGCCTCCAGAGATAGGAATACCACAAGTTCAAGGCCAGCCTGTTCTACACAGAAATTTTTAAGCCAGTCAGTGATAGAAAGCTAGACGACCCTATCTCAAAAAGTAAATAATTTTTTTAATTGAAGACTTTATGAAAAATTTATGTTTCTGAAGAAATTATGAGAAAAAAATGAATGTTACCCAAGGATCAGGGCTTTTGAGAAATTGTAAACTATGAAGCATTTACTATAATTCATATGAGCCATTTTATTGCCTCAAAAAGAAGCAGTATTATTTAAACTTGGCAATAGAATGTTCATTTTCAGCCAGGGTGTGGTGGTCCATAACTTTAATCCCAGCACTCTGCAGGCTGAGGTAGGAGGATCGCAGTGAGACCTGCCTTGGAGGAAAAAAAAAAAGTTTACTTTCACCAGGTAATATAGGGTCCCTCAGGGATAATTATAACTAGTAAGCCTTACCAAGTTGGCTAGAGAATTGTATTTTCTACTGCTTTTGAATTATGAATCCAAAATGTGAAAAAGATTATTAAACCAATAAACGTATAATCTATTTCTAATATTTAAATATATTAACATAGAACTAAGTGAGTAAGAAGCCTAAATGTCATAATTTAGTTATGACGCATATGTGAATAAGTTTGATTCCCGCATCTAGCCATGTGGGGAGATAGAGATGGTACCTTGGGAAGGGACAGGGTCATGAGAGTTCATCAAAAGTAATTAAGGTAGGGCCTGGAGAAGTGACTCCATGGATTAAGTGCCTGCTACCCAAGGGTGAGGGCCTGAGTTTGCAGCCCCAGAACCCATATAAACGCCAGATGCAGTAATGCGCATCTGTGATCCTAGATCTCATATGACAAGGACGCAGAGACAGAAAAAGCTCTAGTCACCCAAGATGCATGTGCACATACACACTCACACAACCTCTCACATGCACACCCAGATGGAAAAAAAAAAAAAAAAAACCTTAGAAAAAAGGAATTAGGGCTGAAGAGATGGCTCAGTGGTTCAGCAGTTAAGGTGCTTGTATACAAAAGCTAACCACTGGGGTTTGATTTCACAGTACCCATAGAGAAGATGCACAAAGTGACAGATGTGTCTGCAGTTTTAGTGGATGGAGGTCCTAGCATGCCCATTCATATTCTCTCTTTCCTTGCAAATAAATAATTTTTAAACAAAAGGAATTAAAGTAGTTCTCATAGGACACTAGCTTGTTCTCCATAAAGATTTATTTAATAATAAACCTTTTATAACAAAAGAGCAAGACTGGCCTGTCCATCATCTCTGGCTTCCAGTCTCACCAAGTCATCTCTCTCTCTGACACAGACTCCTGCCAGGATGCCACTGCTATGATGTAATGTAGCCATGGGAACCTCACCAGACCAGTACCATGCAACTTTAGATCCGTAAAGCAGCTATGGGGACCTCGCCAGACTGGTACCATGCAACTTTAGACTTGTAATGTAGCCACAGGGACCTCACCAGAGCCAGTACCACGTGACTTTTGACTTCTAATGCAGCTATGGGGACCTCACCAGAGCAAGTACCTTTAGACTTGCAGCTTCCCAAATTGTGAAGTAAATAAATCTCTCTTGTTTTGATTACAGAGCCTCAAGTACTTTGTAATATCAATGGGAAATAGACAAATAACTTGAGAAGAGTCCACATAACAATGGTATGGGAGAAGAAGGGGGGAGGGAGGGAAGAAGAAAGGGAAGGAGGGAAGAAGAGATCAATACTGACACAGGAGAGAAACAGAATCAAGAGAGTTTCTAAAAAGACTAGCCAGAAAAAATATCAAGAACACTCAATCCAAAAAAACAGAAATATTATCCTCAAAGTAGAGAGTAGATAACCTTCTTCTGCTGTCAGGATCTAATTTAAGCATTAAATCACTTTCAGATTTCCACAGTAACCAAAGGCAAAAATCATAAATTCTTTTCTAATTGAAAACAATATTTTTTCAGCTGTGAGCCTCAACCACAAAACACAAATTTTTTTCAAATAAATTATGAGCAGAAATATGAGTATACACATGTGACTATCATTGCCTTATAAGGTAATTCAGAAATATGCTCAAGAATCAGAAGGTATCTAAATCAGAACTACCCTTCTTACTGTGTTCCAAATATATCATGTAGAGTTACAGAAATTCTTCTCTCATTTGGTAAAGATTAATTTCTAAATTTGAATATGTAGGGAATTATTATTAAGTAAAATTTATTTATAAATGAAATAAAATTTATAGAGGCTGTTGGTTTGGACTAAAATCCTACACAAGACCCTCAAATGGAGTTGATGATAAAAGTTTTTCATCACCAATCCAAATGAAGCTCATTTGATCTTTTGGAAAATCTGAAGAGAGAGAAAACAACCAAGACCCAAAAGAGCCCTTTTGGGTCAGCATACAGAAGTGCCTGGGTTTAAACCTTTACAATAATAAATAATAACAACAACAGAAACAAACTACTTTTTGTTCTGTGTCTGTTCACTCAGACTTTTCCTGTCCACAGAACCAGTCCCCTAAGCAGAACTCATAAGAATACTCAACTGGTAGAATAAGTGTTCCCTTATTCAAGAATTGCACATAACAGCCAATTAGGATCTTTAAATTGAATTTGTTATAAATTTCTCTTTTGATGTTAGGTTACTGGATGATTCTATAATTTTTTTTGTAATTTTTTTATGAGAGAGAGAAAATTGGCCACCAGGGCCTCCAGTCACTGCAATCAAAGACCGGATGCATGTGCCACCTGGTGTGCACGTACAACCTTGTGTTCTGCATAACCTTGCGTGTGACTGGAGGCCCTGGCACGCCCATTCTATCTGCCTCTTTCTTTCTCAAATAAAAATAAATAAAATTTAAAGCCAGACTTGGAGGCACACAGCTGGAGTTCCAGTGAGCAGAGAGAAGCCAGCAGCACATAACACAGGCAGAAGTCATGTCTGAATACTTACTAATACCTGTCCTCCTTCCTCCTTGCTCTCAAACAGGGACCTCCCTTCTCTAGAATTTTCCTCCCTTCCTTCCTTCCTACCTCTCTCCTTCCCTCCCTCTGTGCACTGCTTCCTGGCCCCAGGGAATATAGCTCTTCTCTTACTTGACTCATCTCATCCGCCAAACTCCATGAATCAGTTTTCATACCACTTAATTTTGCAAGAAAACTGGAACACAGGGAGTTTGTTGACTTGCCATGGTCACATCTAACAGTTTACAAAGCACTGTCCGAAGTGTGAATTTTACTCCTGGCTTTCCAATGTCAAGAAGCTACGCTGTTGATCTAAAAGTCATGTCTGACAGTAGTTGGTTTAACATTTCTCAACCTTCCTTTGGTGCCCACTATGAAATATACAGGCCTCAAAAAAGGAAACAATTTAAAAACAAAATCAAACAACCCACTACGAAAGTGGGGCAGAGTACTGAATAGGGAGTTCTCAGAGGAAGAATTACAAATGACTAACACACACTTAAGAAAATGTTCAACATCCCTAACAATTAGGGAAATACAAATTAAAGCAACCAAAAGATTCCACCTCTTCCCAGTAAGCATAGTAAATATTAAAAATTCAAATGAAAACAAATAGTGGCAAGGACATGGAGAAATAGGAACCCTCATTCACTGTTGGTGGGAATATAAGATTGTAAAACCACTATGGAAATCAATATGGAGACTCCTGAAAAAAAGGATGAATATAGAGTTACCAACAGACCCTGTTATTCCCTTACTGGGCAGTTACCCTAAAAGCTCCACATCTCAGTTCAGAGATATTTTCTCAAGCATGTTTATACCTGATTAATTCATAATAGCTAAAAACTGGAATCAACCCAGGTGCCCATCATTGGGGGAATGGAGACCCAAAATGTGGTATATCTACACGACAGCATTCTACTCGGCAGTAATAGAAAATGACACAATGAAATTTGCAGAAAAATGGTTGAACTTGGAACAGATCATACTAAATGAACTCACACAGTCACAGAAAGACAATCGTGCTCACTCATCTGTGGTTCCTAACCTGGATCAGCCCAAGTTGCTGACACATGAACGGCATCTCGAGGCTTTGACAATAGGGAGGGTAGGACTTAGGAGGAAGGGGAAGGGCAGGGTGTTGCAGTCAGGTTCGCATTGCTGGTAAAAATCACCCAACCAAGAGCAGCTTGTGGGAAAAAGAGGTTTATTTTGGCTAACAAACTCGAGGGGAAGCTCCACGATAGCAGAGGAAAACGATGGCATGAGCAGAGGGTGGACATCACCCCCTGGCCAACATCAGGTGGACAATAGCAACAGGACAGTACGCCACACACTGGCATGGAGAAACTGGCTGTCACACCCATAAGCCCGCCCCCAACAATACACTGCCTCCAGGAGGCTTTAATTCCCAATTGCCATCATCTGGGAACCTAGCATTCAGCCCACCTAAGTTTATGGGGGACACCTGAATCAAACCACAAAATATCAAATGACAGCAGGGTACACAAAACTCAACCCAAATTGAACTGGCACCATAGAAACCGATATTCTGGAAGTTAGACTAAAAGGTGGAACCCTCAACAGGACATTAGGGGGAACACCTGAATCGAAGGGCCCTGAAAAGGGTGAGATGAAGCCTAACCTTAAATTTCTCCTATTTCTCTCTTTTTTTTTTTTTTCCTTTTTCTTTTGTCTTTTGCCCTAGCTCTGGCCTGTAATTCCCTGTACCAGGATGTGGTTAACATCCACAATGAACTGTTGATCAGAGAGACCTACAAGGTTTCCCATAACAAACAAGAC
Source organism: Dipus sagitta (assembly GCA_036346955.1). NCBI lineage: Eukaryota > Metazoa > Chordata > Mammalia > Rodentia > Dipodidae > Dipus > Dipus sagitta. The sequence goes on from CM070772.1 coordinate 34,534,106, forward strand.
AGACTTTTTTTTTTATTTTATTTTTAATTGTTTTTCAAGGTAGGGTCTCACTCTAGCCCAGGCTGACCTGGAATTCACTATGGAGTCTCAGGGTGGCCTCGAACTCACAGGCGATCCTCCTACCTCTGTCTCCCGAGTACTGGGATTAAAGGCGTGCACCACCACGCCTGGCTTTTTTTTTTTTTTGTTATTTTTATTTATTTATTTGAGAGCAACAGAGAGAAAGAGGCAGATAGAGAGAGGGAGAGAGAATGGGCACGCCAGGGCCTCCAGCCACTGCAAACGAACTCCAGACGCGTGCGCCCCCTTGTGCATCTGGCTAACGTGGGTCCTGGGAAGTCGAGCCTCGAACCGGGGTCCTTAGGCTTCACAGGCAAGTGCTTAACCGCTAAGCCATCTCTCCAGCCCCAAGACAGACTTTTGTCAGAGCACTTGATTACCCACCAGAGGTTAATAATAAGACCCAATTGCTGAAGACACCATACGCCACTGGCATGAACCACACAGAGACCTGGTTGGAATCCAGAAGATAGCCAGTCCCCAGACAATTAGCCCATCTAGTGCTGGAAGGTGCTACATAACCTACAGGAAGAAAAGTGGCCAACATCTGTCTGAACAGCTCAAAGTCTAAGTGACTCAGAAGTAATGTGACGTGATGCTCACACAAGTGCAATAGTGGCACACAGCCATGTTGTGTTACCTACTGCTCTTGGATTAGCTAACAGATCCACTGAGTGGAAAGGAAATCATACCTGGAAGCATGAAACAAGTCAGAATCATATCCAGATAATGATTTTGCTCTCCATTGTCAAACTCCCACTAATCTTGGGCTATAAGAGAGTCTACACCCTTTAAATTCTCTTTAAGTTAATAATGGTTATCCCATTTAACCAGTGCTGACTTCATTCTCCGTTGGAGAATCTGCTTCTCTTTTTCAGACAGAAGCAGGACCTGAGGAGATAAATGACCCAGCACACTCCACCCCGGCCCCAGCTGAAACCACAGAGGAATTGGGGACATGAGCAAGAGTGCTGCTTTCTCAATGAACCTGACATCAGCACAAGAGTGAAGGAGATAGACACTGAGGACACTCAACACCTACCAAACCAGAGATCCAGGGCTTCCAAGAGCCCATCAGTGAAGTAGACTTAAAATGCACCCAACATGGCTCAGGGAATTTTGCGGAAGAGGAGGCAGAAAGATTGTTAGAGCCACAAGTTGGGACATTATTCTTAGAGACCTTGCCTCTCCTACCATAACTGACTGCTGCCCCCATACTGCATGACCCACAATCCCCACGGGGCTGACCTGCATCCCCAAGGAGGAGGGCCTCTTTGGAAGAGGCAGGGATGAGGGAAAGGATGGAACCAACATGTGTTGTTTACATACTAAGTATGTCCATATCTAACAAGACTAAATTTTAAACAATTAAAAAGGAAAAGCAAATATACTAGAGGTTAAAAAATTAGGATATGAAAAATGAAGAATTACTACTGAGATCATTAAGAAAAGTTCTTGCCGGGCGTGGTGGCGCATGCCTTTAATCCCAGCACTCGGGAGGCAGAGGTAGGAGGATTGCCGTGAGTTCGAGGCCACCCTGAGACTACATAGTGAATTCCAGGTCAGCGCCTGGGCTAGAGTGAGACCCTACCTCGAAAAACCAAAAAAAAAAAAAAACAAAAAAAAAAAAAAAGAAAAGTTCTTAAGATGAGGGATCTAAAGTATAGTGAGGGGCTGGAGGGATGGCTTAGCGGCTAAAGCATTTGCCTGCAAAGCCGAAGGACCCAGGTTAGATTCCCCAGGACCCACGTTAGCCAAATGCACAAGGGGCGCATGTGTCTGGAGTTCGTCTGCAGTGGCTGGAGGCCCTAGCTCATTCATTTTCTCTCTCCCCCTCTCCCCTCTCTTTCTCTGTCAAATAAATAAATAAACAAATAATTAATTAAAGTATACTGAGGATAAAACATGAAAATAATATATAATAAATAAATACCTTTGGCCTGGTATTAATTAACTAATTCTACTTGTGCAGACTCCACGCTCCTTTAATTTCCATTGCCAAATGTCTGTTACCTTCCTGAACCCCTGGCAATGGATAAGGCATTTCTCGTCTTAGAGCTCAAGAGGAAATCTCAGGAAAACAACCTCAAAGACCATGGGATCCTAGACAAACCATCACAAACTGATGGAGTGACACCTAGGAACAAGGGTGTCTGTCTTCTGCTGATGACACAGCTAAAGATCTCCTCTACAGCTTCCTGAGAGCAAGGTGCCTGTTAGGGCTTGGGTCCTAGGTGTCTCCCAGAAGCTCATGTCCTGAAGCTTGCTCCCCACTGTAGGGAAATAGTGAAAACTTCCAGAGGTCTTGACAGCATTCCCCAGGGGAGTATATCACAACCCCAGCCCCTTCCTCTCTCTGATTCCTGGCCACCATCAGATGAGCAGACCCTGAGCCACACACGCGGACGGCCAGGTGATCCTTGCACCAGACCCAGAGGCAATGAACCACAGTCTGAAACCTCTGAACCCGGGAGCCAAAGTGAACCTTTTCCTTTCAAGTTATTTATGTGAGGCGTTTTGTCGCAGCAGCGTGGTGGTTTGTATGAAATAATCCCCACAGGTTCACACGTTTTGAGTTCCTAGGTGGTTATCAGTTTGGGGGAATTGTGGGTCTCTGGAAGGTGGAACACTGCTGGAGGCCATGTTGTCACTGGCAACAAAACACACAAACATTTGGCCTGGGAAGATGGCTCAGGGGGTAGCGTTTGCCACTCAAGGCTGACTACTGGAGTTTAACCCTCACACCCCACATAAAAAAGCCAGAAGCTAGCCGGGCGTGGTGGCGCACGCCTTTAATCCCAGCACTCGGGAGGCAGAGGTAGGAGGATCGCCTTGAGTTCAAGGCCACCCTGAGGCTACATAGTGAATTCCAGGTCAGCCTGGACCAGAGTGAGACCCTACCTCGAAAAACCAAAAAAAAAAAAAAGCGAGAAGCTATGGCGGGCTTCCAGAATCCCACCGCCCGATGGTGAGATAGGAGGTGGAGACCGGAGAATGTCCAGGAGACGTGAGCACAGTAAAGAGAGGAACGGCAGCAGAGTGAGGTACGGAGACATCCTGCCTCAGAAGAGGTGCCACGGCAAGGATGGACTGAAAGCTGTCCTCTGACCTGCACGGACGTGCCATGGCAAAGGCCCTGCACTCGCACACACAACTGCACATCTTTTTTAAAATCCTTAATAGTTTAAAGAACCATGAGATCGCTGCCCATATAAAAACAGATGAATGTGACACTACAGAACTGCTAATCATGAAAGGATGCTCTAGAATAAAATTTATAAATGAGGGCTGGAGAGATGGCTCAGTGGTTAAGGCGCTTGCCTGCAAAGCCTAACTACCCAGTTTCAGTTCCCTAGTACCCACGTAAAGCCAGATGCACAAAGAGGTACATACACCTGCCATTCATTTGTAATGGCTCTGGCATGTCCGTTATTTTTTTTTCTCTCTCTCTCCTTGCAAGTAAATAAATATTTAAAATTTTTCAAAAAGTTAATTACAGATGAAGGCCTCGGGTGATATTTAAAACAGCTAAATAGAGCTGGAGAGATGGCTTAGCACTTATGGCGCTTGACTGCGAAGCCTAAGGACTCATGTACGACTTTCCAGTTCCCACTTAAGCCAGACGCACAGTGATACAAGCGCGTAAGGTCATACATGCGCACAAGGGGGCACAGACGTCTGGAGTTCGACAGCAGTGGTTGGTCCTTGCACACCAATTCTCATTCTCTCTCTCCTTCACTCTCGTGTAAAATAATAATAATAATAAAAGGCAGTCTGAGCCAGGCATGGTGATGCACGCCTTTAATCCCAGCACTCAGGAGGCAGAGGAAGAGCACCATAAGTTTGAGGCCACCCTGAGACTAGAGTGAATTCCAGGTCAGCTTGAGCTAGACTGAGAGCCTACCTTGAAAAAGAAAAAAAAGCTAAATATAACAAAGGACTGTATTAAAATATACACCTCAGTCACTTTTCCACATCAGTAAGAAATTTAGTAACCAAATGGGAAAGGGGCAACATCAGGGTCCTTCAGTGAGGGGAAACACAAGGAGACATAAAGAGATGCTCAACTTTACCTTTACTTGGAGAATGCGTATGATACCAACGTAAGACAGGCTTGAGGGACACTGTGTCACTCTCACGGGGCGGGTGATGCACTGTGCAGGGCAATGTTCTTTCCCTCTTCTACCCCGCAGGGATCTGGATTGGAAAGTGACAGCGTTTGCCTGGTTCCAGGACTCTAGTGTGGGAATTTCAGAACAGTGCTCCCGTATTCCTGTGCCAGGTCGTTAAACCAACCGCCGGTGTCACTCAGGCACACATGCACACACGCTTCGTATTCATATACACAACTGTTGATGGTACCTGGAACACGCAAACACACACACACACTTCACACATACATACAACTGCTGATGTCACCCAAATGCACATGCATGCGCTTCACGCACATTTACACAGACATAGGTATTTCACACCCACAGGTTGGCAAAAAAATTATCAAATGAGATAATATGAGTGGTGTTGAGTACATTGGTTTTCTAGGGCTGTTGTAACAGAATAACACAACTGAGTGACTTAAAATAATCAAAACTTATTTCATAGCATAGAAGCCTAACCTCCAGGGGTCTATGGTGCCATGCTCCCCCTGAGGCCTGGGAAGGGTCTCTGCCTCCTCTAACGTTCTGGTCTGCGAGCAATCTTTGGCATCTGTTTGCTTTGTAGATGCAATTCCTTACTTCTATGTGGCCAGCTTCTCTCTCTCTCTCTCTCTCTGTGTGTGTGTGTGTGTGTGTGTGTGTGTGTGTGTGTGTGTCACCTTTGTATCCAAAGTTACCCTTTGTATGAGTCAGTCAGTCATTGTGGATCCATGCCCACCCTAATGACCTCATTTTACCCTGACTAGCTCTAAAAAGACAATTTCCAAACAGGTCACATTCTGAAGTACTGGAAGTTAAAATTTTAACGCAACTTTCGGAAAGAGTAGTGTAACAGAGTAAAGCTAATCCTTGGACTGTTGAGTCACCAAGGAAAAGGAAAAGGGAAGGGCAAAAGGACCCTAACGTCTACCTCTGTCACAGGGGCGAGGGTCCTCAGAGGCTGCTGGTATGCCAGTCCTGAAATTAGCTTTTTCACACCCAACAGGATTGACATAACCTTTCCAAAAGCCACGTATGTCATAGCTGAATGAAACGTGCTGTGTGTTGGCCAGGATTTCTCTCCACTGCTTCTAACTATAAACCTTCTGCAGTCTGCTGACCACAGGCTAAGCATGGCATCTCAGAAACCATACCACGACAGCTCTTCAGTGATACAAAATACACATGCATGGCTTTCAAAATCATAAGTTCAGAAAAAATGTTACAGGCCAGGTTTTGAAATGTAAGAATATCTCTATATATTGAAAAGTGCTAAATTACCCCCCCCCAAAAAAAAACACCTATTCCAAAAGTGAATATAATCAGTGGCTTTCCTCCTCCTTCCCACCACCAGGACCACCATCCCAGCCTGCCTCCCCACAGCGCCTTGGCCCAGGTTCAATTCTGCACTACCTGCAGACTATGCAGACCCAGCCCAGCTAGTTCGCATCCCCCCCCCATCCTCCCGTGCCTTTCCTCCCTCTTTCTACCACCGGGACCTCTGTCCCAGCCGCCCACCCCACTGTGTCACAGGCCCATGCCATCCCATCCACCCCCCCAACACTGAGTCACGAGACCCCGCAGCAGCAGCCCCATTCCCCTCCAGCTTCGCCATGTCACAGGACACTGAAGTCCCATCCTCCACCCCTCCCCCTGCCCTGCCGCAACACCAGATGGCGTAGTCCCATTGCCCCTTACCCCCACCCCCTTTGGGCCACCTGACCACGCAGTCCCCTACCCCAACCAACAAGACCCTCCACCAGGTCTTTAGGTCCCTACCAGAGCCTATCAGATTCCTCCCACCTCAGCAGACAGGCCGCCTTGCCATCAGAAGCCTAATCTAGTCAAACATAAAAGGGAATAATCACTGAAGACACTTGAAAGGCAAACTACAGCTTCCTCCTGAATTAAGTAAGATTCCCACACTGTGATGGGCAGCCCACAGTGCTAAGGAATAACATGAAAAATCAAATGGAAGTAAGTCCAACAAGGTTGCCCAGTGGAATCAAATGAAGTCTCTAATCAAAATGTAGAAGAGACAATAAGGCTAGACCTCAAAATGAAGACACATACAACCCTGGCCAAGCAATTAGCAGAGCTTGTAGAAAATCAACAATTGTATGAATGCTGTCCTCGCTCTGTCAGACCTAATAGAAAAAACAAACAAAAAAAAAAGGAAGTCTTCCGAAGACAGTTAAGTGATCTGAAGGAGAATGAAAAAAAAGAGGACCTCAATAATCAGCCGGCTAAGCTCAATGAAGACATAAATAAATGAAAAGGCTGAATTCTAAGAAGCATTGAGAAAAAATCAGAAAATGGGCTGGAGGGATGGCTTAGCAGTTAAGGTGTCTGCCTGCAAAGCCAAAGGACCCAGGTTTGATTCCCCAGGACCCACGTTAGCCATATGCACAAGGGGACACACGCATCTGGAGTTCGTTTGCAGTGGTTAGAAGCCCTGGCGTGCCTATTCTCCACCCCCTTCTCTGTCAAATAAATTAATCAATTGATTAAAATAAAATATTAAACCTTCAAAAAATTTTAAAAAAAGAAGATCAGAAAAGGATGTGAAAAGGGAACTTGACAGCAGGATGGATACAATACATAAAAAGGCAATAAAAAATACAAACCAAATGGAACAAGTCCAAACCTCTATAGAAGCTCTCAAGAACAGAATCAGTCATGTGGAGGACAGAACCTCAGAACTGGAAGACAAGATGGAAGAAACAGTTTGAGAGTCCAAAAATCTGAATAAGAGAACATGAGGAAACTGACAATGAGAACACATTGTACCAAAACTTATGGGACACAATGAAGGCAGTCCTTAGGGGAAAATTCATAGCACTAAATGCCTTCTTAACAGAGACCAAGATCCCAAATCAATAACCTAACCATCCACCTACAGGCACTGGAAAAACAGAAGAATCCAACCCAAAAAGCTCCAGCTGAAAGAAATAAGCTTAAAAACAAAAACCACGTGATCATTTCAACAGATGCAGAAAAGGCCTTAGACAAAATACATCAATTCATGATCAAAACATTGGAGAGACTAGGCATGGATGGTTTATATGTCAACATAATAAAGGCTATATAAAGCTCCTAAAACTCAAATAGTACTTAGTGGGGAGAAACTGAAGAAATTCCCATTGAGATAAGGAATAAGACAGAGATGCCCACTCTCACCTCTGCTATTCAGCATAATACTAGAAGCCCTAGCCCAAGCAATAAGACAGGAGAAAGAAATAAAAGGGATACAAATTAGAAAGGAATAAATTAAATTAGCCCTATTCACAGATGACATGATTCTATACATAAGAGACCTGAGAACCACCATCTCAAAACTCTTAAGTGATTAATTCCCTCAGCAATGTAGCAGGATACAAAATCATTGCACCAAAATTATTAGCCTTTCTATATGTAAAGGACAAAGATACAGAGAAAGAAATTAGCAGCATTGTCTCATTTTTCAATAACAACAAAAAATAAAATAAAATACTTTGGAATAACACTAACCAAGGATGTGACTTATATAATGAAAACATAAAAACACTCAAGAAAGAAACTGAGGAGGACTTGAGAAAATGGAAAGCCTTCCCATGCTTCTGGATAGGCAGAATTAACATTGTAAATATGGCAATCTTACCAAAAGCAATATACAGATTTAATGCAATACCAATTAAAATCCTAGCATTTTTCTTCACAGAGATAGAAAAAATGATCTCAAAATTCATATGGAATGGTAACAGGCCTCAGATATCCAAGCATATCCTCAGCAAAAGAAACACCTCTGGAGGCATCACCATACCTGATCTAAAGCTATATTACAAAGCTATAGTAACAAAAATAGCATGGTACTGGCATAAAAACATGATTATAGACCAGTGGAACAGAACTGAGGATCCAGACTTTAGATCAAGTAACTACAGCTACTTGATCTTCAACAAAGGCCCTAACAATGTGGACAGAAAAAAAGACAACATTTTCAGCAAATGGTACTGGACAAACTGGATAACCATATGCAGAAAAATGAAACTAGACCCACACATCTCGCCATGCACAAAAATCAAGTCCAAATGGATCAAAGGCCTAACTGTAAGACAAGAAACAATGCTACTACTGGAAGAAAAAATAGGAGGAACTTTCTACGATACAAAAGTGAGAAAAGACTTCCTTAACAAAACCTCAGTAGCTCAGGAACTTAAATAATCACTCAACCATTGGGATCTCAGGAGGCTGAAAATTTTTTGCAAACAAACATACAATAAGCAGAGCCAATAGACTACCCACAGAATGGGAGAAAATTTTTTCCAGCTATACAACTGACAGGGGCCTAATTTCTAGAATCTACAAAGAACTCAAAAACCTAAATAATTAAAAAAAAATCAAAGCCAGGTGTGGTGGTGCACACCTTTAATCCCAACACTCAGGAGGCAGAGGTAAGAGGATCACCATGAGTTCAAGACCACCCTGAAACTACAGAGTGAATTCTAGGTTAGCCTGAGCTAGAGGGAGACCCTGCCTCAAAAAAAATAACCCACTCCAAAAGTGGGGCAGAGAACTGAACAGGGAGTTCTCAGAAGAAGAAATAAAAATGGCAAACATACACTTAAGAAAATGTTCAACATCCCTAATCATCAGGGAAATGCAAATGGAAACAACTATGAGATTCCACCTTATCCCAGTAATGATAGCAAATATTTAAAAAATCAAATGAAAACAAATGTTGGTGAGGATGTGGAGAACTAGGAACCCTCATTCACTGTTGGTGGGGATATAAGATTGTACAACCACTATGGAAAGAATTATGGAGACTTCTAAAAACTTGACTCTAGAGTTACCAACAGACCCAGTCATTCCATTACTGGGCATTTACCCTAAAAGTTCCATGCCTCAGTTCAGAGAGATTTGCTCAACCATGTTTATAGCTGCTCAATTTATAATAGCTAAGAACGGGAATCAACCCAGATGTCCATCACTGGACGAACTGATTACCAAGACGTGGTATATCTACACGATGGACTTCTACTCAGCAGTAAGAAAAAAAAAATGACAATGAAATTTGTACAAAAATGGTCGAACTTGGAACATATCATTCTCAGCAAACTCACCCAATCAAAGAAAGATAACTGTCACATAGTCTCACTCATCTGTGGCTCCTAATCTGGATCAGCCCAAGATGCTGACATACCTAAGAGGCATCTCGAAAACCAGAAAATAGGGAGGGGTGGGTAAGGGGGGGGCACAAACCTGGACCCAAATGGAAATGGTGCCATAAAATCCTCTATCCTGGAAGGCAGATTTTTAGTTAGGTTTATCCCTCATCAGGACCTTAGAGGAAACACTTCAATCAAAGGGCCCTGGAGAGCGTAAGATGAAGCCTAACTTTAATTTTCTCCTGTTTCTCTCTCTTTCTCTCTTTTTCTTTCTCTTTTATATTACCCATCTTTTTCTTCCTTCTTTTCCCTTGGCGCTGGCCAAGGGAAGTAACTCCCAGTACCAGGATGCAGTTAACATCCACAGTGAGCTGCTGATCAGAGACACCTACAAGGTTTCCCAAAAGAAGACAGACTTCTGTCAGAGTGCTTGATGACCCACCAAAGGTTAATGGCAGACGTATTCCGTCATAGTTACCTTCACATTGCTGGGACAAAACACCCAACAAAAAGCAGCTGAAGAGAGAAAAGGGGATACCTAGGCTTACAGTCTGGAGGGGAAGTCTCAGCACAGCAGGGACAGGATGGTAGGGCAGAGACTGAATGCCACAGCAGCTGGCAGAATGCAGCAAGAGTGAGCCAAGCTCTGGCAAGAAAACTGGACTATAATACTCCTAAGCCTCCCCTCCCCCCCGTAACACACCTCCTCCAGCAAGGCTCCACCTTCCAAACTCCACCCGCTGGGGAGCAAGTATTCAAAGCATATGAGTTTATGGGGGACATGAGATTCAAACCACCTTACCTTCCCAGTACTTCGGTGTCTCTGGTCCCTTGTTGCTTCCCCGACTTGTTCCTAAACACTTACTAGAGCTTACCTTCTTTAAAGCCTTCTTATACAAACTTAATAGTGCTAGGGATCCAACCCATATCTTCATGCACCACAGGCAAGCTCCCTAGCATTGTACTACACAACCAGCCTCTAAGTCCTTTCATAGGAATCATGTGAGTTATGATCTCTCCTGTTAGAATACTGATTTGTTTCCCAAATTTCTATTTGGTGAAAGAATAGGAAATAAATCTAGCAATCAACAGAATGAAAAAGTACGTCTTTATATAAAAGAAACAAAGCCAGGTGTGGTGGCACATGCCTTTAATCCCAGCACTTGGGAGGCCGAGGTAGGAAGGATTACTGTGAGTTTGAGGCCACCCTTAGACTAAATAGTGAATTCCAGGCTGGCCTGGGCTACAGCAAGACCCTACCTCGAAAACCCAAAAAGGAAATAAAGAAAGAAACCAATTTGGTGTTATTTTGTAATTTAATTATGTTGTCCATTGAGAATATCATCCACGATGCCTGCAAAAGAACACAGCACAATGAAATTTATTGTTTTAATTTATAACTCTAAGGTCACTATGCATTGTGGGTAGCACAATCTTAACTAAGTTTACATTAAGTAATATAAATACTTCTAATATTCATATACAAGCTATTTACTTTTTAAAAATTTGGTTTATTTATTTGAGAGAGAGAAAGAGGCAGATAGAGAGAAAGAATGGGCACTCCACAGCCTCTAGCCACTACAAACGAACTCCAGATGCATATGCCACATTGTGCATCTGGCTTTATGTGAGTACTGGGGAATCAAACCTGGGTCCTTTGGCTTTTCAGGCAAGTGCCTTAACCACTAAGCCATCTCTCCAGTCCCGAGGTACTTATTATTTATGGGTTATGGTACCATAATTGCAGGTCTAACTTAACTAGAATAACAGAGAATTAATTATTGAACTGTTATTATAGACCTGGGATATATGTCCCTAACTATGAAACACCACAACTGTTATAAAGTGTATCCACTCAGATAGCCTTCTTTCTCTTATTCAGCATTTCTTCCTTCCAGAAGCTACAAACCTATGGCAACAGTCTCTGATCTCACTCAGTGAAAACTTATAGTACCCATATGATGAGCAAAACATTGAATTCCCTTATCTAGTTTCCTTTTAGAAATGTCCACTGTGTGTTAAAAGCACTATGCTTGGTACCTGGTTCTGACCCCTCCTTTTAGGAAGCTTGTGGCAATGAGAGACAATTTGTCCTAACAGATACAGAACCCAGGAGTGTCACTCTTGTTTCGGGAGCTGCCATCAAACATGATTAAGATGCAGCAAAAAGCACACCAGGATGGAGGCCTGAGGCTTGCTCCTTCTTGGGCAGCTTATGTAGGCCATCTGCTCTGCCGTCTACTTATCTTAGAATGCAGCTGCTGGAAGCATGCTGAGCTTGACGGGCAACCTATGTTCATTTCCTTTTTTCCTTGAAGGAGCACTTTTGTTTCCCCAGAGGTTTTATAAAACTAACCTCTGGACTGGAGGTATGATTTGGTGCAGAGTATATACTTAGTATGTATATGCTGAATTCAATCTCTTACACACACACACACACACACACACACACACACACACACCGTCCTTCCTCCCTGAATAACTATGACATACTAGGCACTGGTCATTCCTCCTTCTAGACTCTACCTTCCAAGCGAATGAATGAGTGTAGACAAAAGCTAGGCAAAAGCCATGGATGGGGTTGAGAGTCTGTCTCTGAAGTGACTTCCAGGAAGATTACATTTATGACACAGGGTAAGCACAGGCAGCAGAACACACAACAGGAATTTTAACTCCTAACTGACGACATCTTATATTTTAAGTGTGCTTTTTCTTTTTTGAAACATTTATCTATTTGAGAGAGAAAGACAGAGAAAGAGAGAATGGGTGTGCTAAGGCTGCCTGCCACTGCAAATGAACTCCAAATGCATGTACCACTTTGTGCATCTGGCTTTACATGAATCCTGGAGAGTCGAACACAGGTTCGTCAGGCCTTGCAAACAAGCACCTTTAACCACTGAGCCATCTCTCCAGCCCCAATTTTTGGGTTGATTTTTCTATACCATTATTCACAATTTAAACTTTTTGCCTCGCCATATTACGTGAACTTACAATTCACAGTTGCTCTTTTAATTCTCAATTACATAACAATGTGAGAGTCCGGAGATGTTTGATACAGTCGTATGTATTTTATCTGTGGAAACTGCACCTCAGCAGTCATCGTAACCCTTGTGAAGTCCACATTTCTTACCCTCTGTTCTATAATACTAAATATACACACACCGCTTTTGGTTACACACATCCCAAAACACCACCAAAATAACAGATCAACTGTATGCCCAAGAACAGAGTTAAGGTCAAAGCAACTTCAGAAAAGAGAGAACAGTGCACAAAGTGTCGGGAGGTGGACAGTGAAGGGAGCGGTGATCCTGAGCAGAAGGAAATTTCAACTTCAGGACAGGCAACGAGAAGGCAGAGGCACAGGTCGCAAGTGCTCCCAGAAGGGACACAGACCCTGATGCAATGAGTCTTTCAGGAAGGGGACAAGTACGAGGACCATAGCTAACTATCTAGAGACTGGAAGGAAGTCCAGAAGGAAGCTGGTCAAATGTGGCCAGAAGTTTGGAAGACACTTCTAATTTAAAGGAAACCAAAGTCAAAAGGAAAAAAAAAAAATGGGGGTAGTGTAAAAAATAGATAGCAATGCAAGAACAGGTAAAAAAACATGTTGTTATAAAATCTTCAGAAGGGTGGGGAGATGGCTCAATGGGTAAAATTACTTGTGTGGAAGCATGATAACTTGAGCTTAGGTCCCCTGAACGCACATAAAGTAAGAGGACTCGGCGCTCCTACAAGATGAGGGACAGACACACAAGAACCTCCCTAAGCCTCCAGGCCAGCTAACCCAGCTTACACTGGTAAACAAGAGGCCATGTCCCAATCAAGATGGCAGATGAAGATCAGTGTCTGAGGTTCTCCTCTGACCGCCACGCAGACCATGACACACATGTGCCCACAATACACACGTGCACACACACGCACACACACACAAAGATATTAAAAAATAATGGGGATGGGGAGATGACTAAGAGAATAAAGCATCTGCCATGTGTTGAAGTCAGGTTCGCACTGCTGGTAGAAATCACCCAACCAAGAGCAGCTTGTGGGGAAAAAAGAAGTTTATTTTGGCTTACAGGCTCAAGGGGGATGCTCCATGATGGCAGGGGAAATGATAGCATGAGCAGAGGGTGGACATCACATAAGGTGGACAATAGCAACAGGAGAGTGTGCCAAACACTGGCATGGGGAAACTGGGTATAATATCCATAAGCCCACCCCCAATAATACACTGCCTCCAGGAGGCATTATTTCCCAAATCTCCATCAGCTGGGAATCTAGCATTCAGAACACCTAAGTTTATGGGGGACACCTGAATCAAACCACCACATTCTGCTCCTGGTCCCCATAAACTGATAACCATCCATGATGTACAATGCAATTCATTCATACAACTCTAAAAGTCCCCTTAGTTTTTATCAATTCCAATGATATTTATACATCCCCATAATCCAAGGTCTTTTAACTGAGCCATAATATCAAAAAAATAAAATTAAAAATAACCTCAAAAAACCCATAGTGGCACAGAATAAACATTCACACTGCAAAAGATGGCATTGGGCACAGCAAAGAAATACTGAAGCAATACAAGATTTAAAACAACCAGGGCAAACATCAAACTCTGTAGCTTCAAGTCCAACAACTCTAGCCAGGACAATTCTCCAAGTCTGATAACTCTAACCAGCAATAAATTTCTGGAGTTCCAATTCCACCCCTCCAGCTAGGCTACTCACAGTCCTGGAAACCTTCATCGGGGGCCGGCAGCTCTCCTTGGAAGGCCATCTCGTGGTCCCTGGCATCTCCACTAGGTCTCCACTGCAACCCACAGTCCATCCTCATGGCTCCATGGGGTCCCCATGCAGGCATCCAGCAAACCTGCTTAACACTGCCCATGGCCATTTCCAAAGCACAAGACCGTGCTGCAAACTCAATGACCCTCTCTTTCCTGCATTTCTTATACTCCATAATACTAGGTAGGGTGCCAATTTGTTGATCCAGTGGGGAATAAAGCAGACTTTGAAAGAACAGGACACTCCTTGAGCACTCAGGCCCCTTCAAAAGAGTCTACATTCTACCTGTTGCCCCAGTGCAGGTCAGCTGGACCACTCTCAAAGTTTGTAATCTCTCAAACAATTTGCAGGTGAATGGGCAGAAGTTTAGGCCCAAAGATTTCATTTTTTCTGTGCCATATCTCTCTGCTCACACCAGTCCATTTCTCTCTTTTTTTTTTTTCAGTTTCTTTTTTTCTTTTCAGTTCATTTCTACACAAGCAACCCTGCACTGCCTCCAGGAGACGTTAATTCCCAAATCTCCATCAGCTGGGAACCTAGCATTCAGAACACCTAAGCTTGTGGGGGACATCTGAATCAAACCACCACACCATGCAAACATGAATACCTGAGTTCAGATCCCCAAGACCCATGTAAAAGCTGGATGCTGTTAGAACAGTCTGTAAACAGGTGAGTAACCCCAAGTAAGTCATTCGTAAGAAAGAAGGTGGCAACTAGAGAAGCCTCTGGAAGCTTGAAGGCCAACCTGTCTGGGCACATGGATCAGTCAATAGCAGGAGAACCTGGCTCAAGTGAGTTAGAAGACAAGGACCACCAACCAGAAGCTGTTCTCTGACCTCCACATGTGCACTATGGCATGCACAGCGCACACATGAAAATGAACATACGCACACCAGGAAAGTAAAAATGAGGGCTGGAGAGATTGCTCAGTGGTTAAGGTGCTTGCTTGCAATGCCTCACAGGGCCCTGGTTCAGTTCCCTAATACCCACATAAAGCTGTGTGCACAAGGTGGCGCACCCATCTGGACTTTGTTTGCAACAGCAGGAGGCCCTGGCATGCTCATTCTCTCTCTCTCCCTCTCTGTTTTTCCTCTCTGTGTTTGCAAATAAATACATGTTTTGTTAAAAAGCAGAGCTGGAGAGATTGCTCAGTGGCCAAAGCACTTGTCTGCAAAGCCTAACAACCCAGGTTTGATTCCCCAGTACCCATGTAAAGCTAGATGCACAAAGTGGCACATGCAGCTAGAGTATGTTTGCAGTGGCTGGAGGCCCTGGCACACCCATTCTGTCTGTCCGTCTGTCTCTGTGTCTGCTTGCAAAATAAATAAATTTTTTTGATATTGTTATTTGAGAGAGAGAGAGAGGCAAATAGAGAGAGAGAATGGGCGTGCCAGGGCCTCCAGCTACTGCAAACAAACTCCAGATGCATGGCCCACCTTGTACATGTGGCTTATGTGGGTCCTGGGGAATCGAACCAAGGTCCTTTGGTTTTGCAGACAAATGCCTTAACCCCTAAACCATCTCTCCAGCCCAAATAAAATATTTTTTTTTTTGAGGTAGGGTCTCACTCTAGCCCAGGCTGACCTGGAATTCACTATGGAGTCTCAGGGTGGCCTCGAACTCACGGCGATCCTCCTACCTCTGCCTCCCAAGTGCTGGGATTAAAGGCGTGCGCCACCACGCCCGGCTCCAAATAAAATATTTTGTAAAAAGTAAAAATGACAAATATTTTTAAATCCTCAGAGTGCTAATACAACAATAGCTGCCGTTGCAACAAAGCAAACTGTTACACAAAAGGAATAATCAGAAAATAAACCCGGCAGAGACTTCTTGTTGAGCTAACATTCAGTCGCTTAGTAAGAGAAGCTGTATACTGTTGAAAGCAAATGCTGTAACCAGCCAAAACCACTTTAGGGTTACCAAGGAGAAGTGGGAGAAATGGCAAGGTGGGCTTCTCGGAAAGTCCTTCAGGGGGCTTGCCGTACTGCCCAACGCAGCGCCTTAGACTGCTCAGCTATCCTGACGCTTGCTCGGTTTCTCCTTCAACTTGACGCTCTGTAAAGCAGGGAGGGGTGGCGACTTCTAGTCCCAGATCAATGCTGAGCCACTGGCCGCATCAGAAGCTTGTACTCCAAACAGGCCCGAAGTGCTTCAGTTTTCCAAAATAATTTAACATCACACTGGCCATCCCAAGCAGAGAGGGTTACTATAACTGAACTGAATAATGAAACCTGAATTTTAAGTGACTTGGCACAGGAGTCGAGATGCCAGAAGCTCATCTGGAATTGGTTAAGTCAAGTAGATCCATTTTCTGACATAAAAAGAATTACTGTAAATTGTACTGTGGCTGTCAACCACATTCTTTGACCAGAACGAAGGCCAAGTTTCAGAAGTATCAGCTATTTGGCAAGTTGTACCTTTCAGGCCTTACAAGCATTTTCCAAGTCTAAAAATGTTTGCAGATTGGCTTAAAAGCAAGCAGTTGTATAAACTTTATCCTGTGAATAAAACACCTAAAAAATGCACTTCCTTTCATGAAGTAGAAAAGCTTTTCTTTTCTAAAATAGCTCACCAGGCTCATTTTTCATAAGGCATCACAAAATGTCCTTCTTGGAAAATTTTATAATCAGCTCTTATCAACTGAATACAGAAGAAGAGCGAAGCCGGGCGTGGTGGCGCACACCTTTAATCCTAGTACTCTGGAGGCATAGGAGGACTACCATGAGTTCAAGGCCACCCTGAGTCTACATAGTGAATTCCAGGTCAGCCTGGGATAGAGTGAGACCCTACTTCGAAAAACAACAACAACAACAAAAAAAGGTAAGACGAAGCGGAATATTTATACAGGAATTTACAAAGACTGAAAAAATGGCAAAAGCACTTGTTTACAAAGACTGACAGCCTGCGATCAATTCCCCAGGACCCATGTGAAGCCAGATGCACAAAGAGGTGCATGCGTCTGGAGTTCATTTGCAGCAGGAAGAAGCCCTGGTGCCCCCATTCTCTCTCTTCTCTCTCAAACAAATTTTTTTAATATTTTATTTTTATTTTATTTTTTTGACACACAGAGAGAGAGAATGGGCGCGCCAGGGCCTCCAGCCACTGCAAACGAACTCCAGACGCATGCGCCCCCTTGTGCATCTAGCTAACGTGGGTCCTGGGGAATCGAACCTGGGTCCTTTGGCTTTGCAGGCAAATGCCTTAACCGCTAAGCTATCCCTCCAGCCCTCAAATAAACAATTCTTTTTAAAGACATTCAAAAAGTCATTTAGGCACTGGAGTGATGGCTCAGTCAATAAAGCACTTGCCATGTATGCCCAAGAACAGAGTTAAGGTCACAGCACGCAGGTAAATGTCACAAAAATTAGAGCTATTGAGGAAAGCCCCCAACTTCAATCTCTTGCCTGCACACACACACACACGCGCATGCACGCACACACATGCACGTACACATACAAAAAGCTGTATCACACACTCTCATCTAAAACTTCAAGTAAAGCCGGGCGTGGCGGCACACGCCTTTAATCCCAGCACTCGGGAGGCAGAGGTAGGAGGATCGCCGTGAGTTCGAGGCCACCCTGAGACTCCATAGTGAATTCCAGGTCAGCCTGGGCTAGAGTGAGACCTTGCCTCGAAAAACCAAAAAAAATAAATAATAAATAAAACTTCAAGTAGATAGAAAAAGGAAATAATGATTGTGAAAAAGGCAGTATTTCCCTCCTTCGTTCTTCCTTCCCTTACTCCTCCCCTCCCTCCCTCCCTACAGATAGATGTTTATTACAACCCTCTTCCCCACTGTCCTGTCCCAGAAGCAGTCCCTCCTGTCAACACTGAACACAAAAGCCACCGATGTTGGTAGGACAGGTGCCTTTTTCCAATTCACCCTAGGAACCCTGAGGGCTAATAGACTAGCTGCCCCTGGAGCAGGAACTGCTGGCTTCGATCATCAGGCACCTGCAGACATTGTGCCCAATGGTCACCTCTGCACATGGCAAAAGTCACATTTGCCCACACGACGTCCTGCATGCAGCCGCCCTCCAGGAGGACCAGCTGGTACTTCTGAAGCCTGGTACTGTCGCCCAAGATAAAGCCACCAGCTTCACAGGCAGCGCTAAGACGCATGCACTCTCAGCTGAGCTGGGCCCCTCTGGCTTGCTGGTAAATGTGTGCAGCCCCACACCCTTCAGCTGCAGCTGGCCAGAAGTCGGGGGGAAGGGCAGCCTCAAGTACTGCATCTGGTTCAAGGTTGCTGTGGAGAACCATAACCAGGCCATTACTCAGGATGTGTTCAGGCCACAGAGGTCAGAGAAGGCCATGTCACCCACCTGGGACATCCCCTAGCAGGTCCTGCCTCTAACTATGACAGTGCTTTCAACAGTGCTCTAAATGTGGACAGAATTCTCTTCCTGGGGAGAGGTCCTAGGTGAGCCAACTAGCCGTGGTTTTCCTTTAAAGTCTATGGACAGGAAAGAACTGCTAGCATGTGGAACAGAATGACACTCAAGACATCTGTCCATGCTTTAAAATATATATATATTTGGTGGGGGCGGGCTGGAGAGGTGGCTTAGTGGTTAAGGCATTTGCCTGCAAAGCCAGAGGATCCCGGTTCGACTCTCCAGGATCCACGTAAGTCAGATGCACAAGGGGGCACACACATCTGGAGTTCGTTTGCAGTGGCTGGAGGCCCTGGCACTCCATTCTCTCTCTCCCTCAAATAATAAATAAAATATATAAAAATATACTTTTTTATTGATTTATTAATGAGAATGAGGGCCTCTTTGACCTCAAAAAAAAAAAAAAAAACTCAGGACTGGGCTGGAGGGATGGCTTAGCAGTTAAGGCACTTGCCTTCAAAGCCAAAGGACCCAGGTCCAATTCCCCAGGACCCACATTAGCCAGATGCACAAAGGGGCACACGTGTCTGGAGTTCTTTTGCAGTGGCTGGAAGCCCTGGTGTGCCCATTCGCACTCTCTTTATCTCTCCCCGCACCCTGACTCTAATAAATTTAAAAAAAAAACCTCAGAACATGTGTACTGCTTTGTGCATCCAGCTTGCCATGGGTACTGAGAAAAATTGAACCAGAACCATCAGGCTTTACAAGCAAAAACTTTAACTACTAAGCAGCTTTCCCACCTCAGCATCTGTCCATTCTGACCTCAACTTCTCATACATGGCAAGATTTTTTTTTTTAATTTTCAGATTAAGAATGCATAAGGTGGAGCTTGGATGATGGCTAAGTAGTTAAAGCTAGTTAGTTACCTGCAAAACCTGCCAGCCAAGGTTCAATTCCCCAGCACCCATGTAAAGCTGGACACAAAGTGGCACATGCCTCTGTGATCCCAAAGTGTCTAAGACAATGCGAGGCAGAAGCCGGGAGAATCCAGAGATTGTGGGCCAGTGTTTACAGCTCACTGGCGGCGGCAGCAAGAGGCCCCGTGCTGAAGAACACGGAGACGCCTTCAAGTTGTCCCCTGACCACCCGTGTGCTGTGGAGTGCATCTCTCACACACACACACACACACGCGCGCGCGCGCACACACACACACACACACACACACACACACAAACACACACATACACAAAAATATGCAAAAAAAGTTTAGATAAATAATCAAAAGGGATATAAAATACTTAAAGCGCCTCCTTATAAACCACAGGTCAGAATAAATAGAACAGTATCTGAATGTTCCACGGAGGGGCTAGGGATGTGGCTCAGCCACAGGTTCAAACATCAGCACTGCATAAATTGCTTATTAATCCCAACGCTCAGGGGGTAGAAGTAGAAAGACCATAAATTCAAGGTCACCCTTGGCTACACAGTGTGTTTGAGGTCAGCCCTGGAAAACATGACACCCTGTCCCCACCCCAAAAAAAATAAAAATAGAAAAATCATAAATGCACTGTGAATACACACACACACACACACACATTTAGGAAGATGCCACTGTAGGGAAGAAAAAAGAATCCTTTGAGCCGGGCGGGGTGGCGCACGCCTTTAATCCCAGCACTCGGGAGGCAGAGATAGGAGGATCGCCGTGAGTTCAAGGCCACCCTGAGACTGCACAGTGAATTCCAGGTCAACCTGGGCTAGAGCGAGACCCTACCTCAAAAAAAAAAAAAAATGTTATTAAGCCGGGCGTGGTGGTACACGCCTTTAATCCCAGCACTCGGGAGGCAGAGGTAGGAGGATTGCCGTGAGTTTGAGGCCACCCTGAGACTCGATAGTGAATTCCAGGTCAGCCTGGGCTAGAGTGAGACCCTACCTCGAAAAAAAAAAAAAAAATGAATCCTTTAATGATCTAATGTTTAATATATTAAGGTCAAACAGAAGCGCAACAATAATGTGGCGATCGCCATTTGTTCAGTACCTGTATTTCACAGTCTTTTGTTCTTTTTTAAAAATACTCATTTTAGAGAGAGAGGAAGAGGCAGACAGAGAGAAAGAGAGAATGGGCACATCAGGGCCTGTAACCACTGCAAACGAACTCCAGACGCATGTGCTCCCTTGTGCATCTGGCTTACATGAGTCCTGGGGAATCGAACCGGGGTCCTTTGGCTTCACAGGCAAGCACTTAACTGCTAAGCCAGTTCCCCAGCCCTGTGTTGTTGTTCTTAACCTCACCCCACTTTGCAATTCTCATTTTACAGCTACGGAAACTGGCACTCGGGGATGCTCCCCATCTTCCTCTTCCTCTCATTGTTCTCTGGGGTCACTTATGTCTCAGCCATGCCTACGTGCTGCCCAAATCCTGCCTTTCTTACCCCTCCACCATGCCAGAACCCAGAAAAGAAACAAGGCCACAGTAAAAGCACACACTTTCAGTTACAGGCCAACTATGGAGATCTATATTTAAGTTAGAAAAGTCTGGCTTGTCTCTTGTTAAATTTGATTGTGATGTTAAGCTTTTTAAAGTCACTAAATCATATACAACAACTCTAAATTTTGTAAACAAGATATCTTTTTTTTTTCTTTTGAAAAATATTTTATTTACTTGAGACAGGGGGAGGCAGATGGAGAGAATGGGCACACCAGGGCCTTCAGCCTCTGCAAATGAGCTCCAGACGCATGTGCCACTTTGTGCATCTCAACAAGATATCTTCACAAAAACTTAATCTAAGCTAAAAACCCCCGGGAGGAGGAGGAGGCATTTTTCCCTGTACAGGAAAGGAAAAATAAGATGGGAAGAGGGGCTGGAGAGATGGCTTAGTGGTTAAGCGCTTGCCTGTGAAGCCTAAGGACCCTGGTTCGAGGCTCGACTCCCCAGAACCCATGTTAGCCAGATGCACAAGGGGGTGCACGCATCTGGAGTTCATTTGCAGTGGCTGGAGGCCCTGGCGCGCCCATTCTCTCTCCCTCTCTCTATCTGCTTCTTTCTCTGTCTGTCACTCTCAAATAAATAAATGAAAATAACAAAACAAAAAAAAAAATAGATGGGAAGAATTCCTGCTGCTCCTCACTAGATCAAGCCCAGTGTTCTAAACTAGAGTGGGGTGTTTCAGCTTTCTACAGCATGCCATAGCCATTTTCTCGGATTTGTTCTCTTAGGGTATCTTGCACCTCTATGGTAGGCTGCGGGTTGGGAATGATTTTGTTGGTTGTTTACAAACAAACACCCTATCTGAGAGAACATGGATGTCTCACGTCAACTTCCCTTATCTTTTCTTTCCTGAAGTCTCTTTTCCTCCAGACTAGGACTTTCCACCATGAATTAGTGAAGCCTGCTTTGGCTCCCAGCAACACCTCAAAGCTGTATCTCCAACAGGAGGTGATCACTCTCTTACAGGAGGCAGTGGTTTTGTTTCCATTCTATTCCGCTTGACTTCTTCCAGCAACCACCGGGCACTGTTGAATGTCCACTTCCAGTCCCCTTATCTTTCATGGAAGCCCACGTTTCGTTTGGCATCCAAACACATTCCTCCCTTTTTGTTTTGTTTTTTTTTTTTCTTTTCGTTGCGTGTTTGCATGTGCATATGGGTGCTGGCCGGTGGAGGCCACACCAGGTGTCTCTCCCTGTCTTCCTCAGTCACTCTCCTTATTTTTTGAGGCAGGGTCTCTCACTGTCTCACCAAGACGGCTAGACAGCTGGCCAGCAAGCCCTAGGGATCCTCCTGTCTCCACTTCTCCAGTGCTGGGCTTACTGGCACCCGTTGCCCATGCCCAGTCATTATGTGGGTACTTGAAATCCAAACTCTGGGCATCATGCTTACACGGCAAGCACTCCACCCACTCACTTATTCGCCTGCCCCATTCCTAGCTTTCTACGTTTTTTTAAATATTTTATTTTTATTTATTTGACAGAGAAAGAGGGAGGGGGAGAGAGAGAGAGAGAGAATGGACACAACAGGACCTCCAGCCACTGCCAACAAACTCCAGACGCATTTGCCCCCTTGTGCATCTGGCTAACGTGGGTCCTGAGGAATCGAACCTGGGTCCTTTGGCTTTACAGGCAAATGCCTTAACCACTAAGCCATCCCTCCAGCCCGCTTTCTAAGTTTTTAGTCATTAGCTCCCCTTCCTTTGCTTGACCTCTAAACAGAAGGTATTTCCCAAAGCCCAATCCTTGACCTTCATGAAGTCTGGTCTGTTATGATATGAATAAGAAATGTCTCCTCCGGCTCACTGTTAAAGGCTTGGAGTCCAGCTGGTATCACTATGTTGGAAGGTTCTAGAAACTGTAGGCTGTAGAGCACTGGCTAGAGGAAGCAGGTTACTGGAGGTGTATCCTGGTGGGCTGTACCTCATCCAGGGGCCCCCACCTCCTGCGTACCAGGTACGCTCCTTCTTTGATGCTCGCATTTAACATGGGTCCTGTGGTGGTTTGATTCAGGTGTCCTCCACAAACTTGGGCATTCTGAATGCTAGGTTCCCAGCTGATAAGAGATTTGGGAATGACGCCTCCTAGAGGCAGTATATTGTTGGGAGAGGGATCGTGGGTATTATAGCCAGTTTCCCCTTGTTTGGCACACACTGCTGTTGCTATGGTCCACCTGATGTTGGCCAGGAAGTGATGTCCACCCTCTGCTCATGCCATCGTTTTCCTCTGCTATCATGAAGCCACTACAAATGAACTCCAGATGCATGTGCCCCCTTGTGCATCTGGCTTACATGAGTCCTGGGGAATAGAGCCTTGAACCGGGGTCCTTAGGCTTCACAGACAAGCACTTAACCATTAAGCCATCTCTCCAGCCCCTTATCTTGCAATTCTATCTTCAAATCATCCCCTTCCTCACTTAGCAGACTCCTAGCTTCGTTGCTCTGCTAATAGGACAACCCAATGGACCTCTTTCACACTAATATCTCCCCGACCCAAGTCAAATATTCTTGTGCCTCAGGTCAAAAAAAATAGATTTTTCTTAGTACCTTGCAAATATTTTTCCCTTCCTTGCAAGCGAGGCACAGTGGTTCATGACTATAATCCCAGCACATGAGAAGATAAAGGCAGAAAAATCAGGAGTTCAAGGCCAACCTGGGCTATGTGAGACCATGTCTCAAAACAAATAAAAAAAAAAAAAAGAAAAGAACTTCCTACGGTCCTACAGATTTGCTGTCCACATTTCTTTCTCTGCTTGACCTGTGACAATCTCTCAGCTGTCAGGCCATCCCACCAGGAACCACAAGAGCAAATGTCCTCTATATTCCCTTCCTGCTTGCCTAACTATCTCTAAGGCCCTGCCTCATCTCAACATGAGGACATGTAATAGCATCAACTTACATTTTAGTGTGAAATTGAAGATCTTTTTTTTTATGACAGGGTCTCTAGTAACTCACGCTGGCCTCGAACTGACTATGCATCTGAGGTTCACCTTGAACTTCTGACCCTCCTACCTCCACAGGAGTGTACCACGGACATGCACCACCATGCCTGTTTGTTTGCTTTTAATATTTCCATTGATTTCTGAGTAGAGAGAAACAGAACATGTATGGGCACATCAGGGCCTCTTGCTGCTGCCAACAAACTCCACACACATGCGCCACTTTGTGCATCTGGCTTTACATGGGCACTGGGGAACTGAACCCAGGCCAGCAGGCTTTACAAGCAAGGGCCTTTAACCACTAAGCAATCTCCCCAGCCCCATGCCAGACTTATGTAGTGCTGGGAACCAAACTCAAGGCTTCAGACATGCTACATAAGCATTTTGTCAACTGGTAAAATCAACCTTATTGGTTGAAGCATTTTTCTGTTTTTTTTTTTTTAATTTAGCGCCAAAGGAGAAATAAGAAAAATGAGAAAGACAGTGGCAGATACAAACAGCCAATAACATAAGAAGACATATATGTGCCAATATAGGAAGTACACCTATTAACGATGCCAGTACTGTAGTGGGCCATCAGAGAGGTTCAGAAATAGAATACAACCAATGAAGCAGTTGAGAGCTTTGAATTTTTCTAATAAACAGACTTAAGCTCAAATTCTGGTTCCACCAGTATCATTTGTATGGTATTAGAAAGAAGCTAAACTCCTCTAAAATCCTCTGCCTGTTTTTTTTTTTAATTTTTTTGTTGTTGTTCATTTTTATTTATTTATTTGAGAGTGACAGGACAGAAAGAGGCAGAGAAAGAGAGAGAGAGAGAGAGAGAATGGGCATGTCAGGGCTTCCAGCCACTGCAAACGAACTCCAGATGCGTGCGCCCCCTTGTGCATCTGGCTAACGTGGGTCCTGGAGAATAGAGCCTCGAACCAGGGTCCTTAGGCTTCACAGGCAAGCGCTTAACCGCTAAGCCATCTCTCCAGCCCTGCTGTTTTTTAAATGTATAATGCATACATACAACTCTTAATTCATGTGACAGTGGGAAGTCAGGGGGTTCCGACCCACACAGAGACAGGCTCTCCATTCAGCTTCCCCATTCCTGTCGCTCCTGAACAAGGCTCTTTCAAAACTCTCTGTCTTAGTTGTATGCATTATTACAGAACAATTATTTTATAAAATTAGTCTAAAGCTCAGGACTCTGGAATCATGAATGATGTTGGGCCCCTAGTGTCTAAACGGGAGAAGAGAAAAAGTTTCCTGTTTTTAGACTATTATTTTATTTTTGTTTGGTTAGTTTGCTGCTGCTGCTATTGGTGGTTGGTTTGGTTTGGTTTTTACTCTACCTAAGATGACCTGGAACCCACGGTGATCCTCCTAACTCAGCCTCTCTAATGCTGGGATTAAAGGCATGAGCCACCACGGCTCGCTGATTTTTATTTATTTCTTTTAGACAGGATCTCAACATAGGTATGGCCTAGGCGGTCCTCAAACTCTCAATCCTCCTGCCTCCATTTACCAAGTGCTGGGATTACAGGCATGCCCCACCAAGTCCGGCTATGATCTTATTTATTTCTAAACATAGTAAAGGTATTTTCTGCTTCTGCCAGGGAAAGCTCAATCTCAGATGGGTGAGAACTTCATAAAGAGTATCTCAAAGTCTTATATTGTCATACTGTCCCCAGAACAGGACATTTGGCTAAGAAGGCTCACTTTCTCTTTCAAATTTTCTTGGATGTTTTCACAGGCTATTTTGTTTCCGTACTTCAACAGGGTCAATTTTTCTTGGCTTAAACTTGCTTTTAAAAAGACATGCCTTGAACCTGTTCAATCTTGAACTGAAAAGAAGGAAAACAAAAACCCTAATACAACAAAACCAACTCCTCTTGTTGAGTGAAACAGTCCAGAAGTCAGTCCATCCCGGGGCTAACAAGATCTCAATTATAAAAACAGATTCACTGATTCACTTACCTAGTGAATACTTAGTGGGTATGCACTCAATATTCTATTTGAGGCCTGCAAAATAAATCCTTGCGCACAAGGCATTTGTGTTCTCCTCAAACTAACAGTCAGACAAAGTTATATACTGTGCTAATGCATACAATGATAGTAGGAATGTAAGAGCATGGTGCTACAGGGCAGTTATGTTATAGGGGAAGGACAAATAGGAGGACATATCATTCAAACAACTATAAATAAAATAAGATTTGAGGGCTGGAGTGGTAGCTCAGTGGTTGAGGCACTTGCTTGCAAAACCTAACGGCTGGGATTCAATTTCCCAGTGCCCACATCAAGCCAGATGCACAAAGTGACGCATGCTTCTGGAGTTCGTTTGCAGTGGCTAGAGGCCCTGATATGCCCATTCTCTCTCTCTCTCTCTCTCTCTCTCTCTCTCTCTCTCTCTGTGTGTGTGTGTGTGTGTGTGTGTGTCTGTGTATAAATAAATAAATGTTTTTAAAAAAATCATCTTTGAAGCCAAGCATGGTGGCACACACCCATAATGCCAGCACTCAGGAGGAGGAAGTAAGAGGATCACTATGAGTTCAAGGGCTACAGAGTAAGTTCCAGGTAACCCTGTGCTACAGTGAGACCCTGCCTCAAAAAGGAAAAAACAAAAGTCTTCTTTGCCTGTCTGAAAAACAGTGTGCAGCCAGTATGAAGGATGCTGGGAAGCAAGATGAGGAACAGGAATGAGGCAGGAAGTGGAGAAGAGATCATTTGGGGTCGTGCAGTTTACAGTTTCAAATTTGAAATTTAGGGCTGGGGATGTCATTCAACTGGTAAAGTGCTTGTTTAGCGTGTGCCAAGCCATGGGTTCCACACGTGGTACTGCTTTAACCAAACATCTGCAATCCTAGCACTCAGAAGGTAGAGGCAAGGAGATCAGAAGTTCAAGGTCACCCTCAGCTCAATAAAGTTTTAGGCCAGCCTGGCTTACATGAGACCCTCTCTCAAAAACACAAATAAATAAATAAATAAATAAAATGTCAAAAAATGTAATGGAAAACCTTTCCAGGGAATAAGGCTGACTGAACTGGATGTATAATTTCTGCCTTGTATTCTGAGAGAGACATCTGGCTGCCGCTCTGGAAGCAGAGCTCCAACCCTTGCAAAATCCTAAGTGGAAAATGATGGTGAATGTAGCAAGAAATGCTCGAACTCTGCATATATTTGGAGCTATAGTTAGGTTTCTTTACAGACTAGAAGACCAGATAGGGGTGTCATTTGTTTAAACACACACACACACACACACGAGGTAGCAATGACTCAGAGTTCATCCAGCAGCTGTTGAAGGACTGGCTGGTTACGATTTGTTAGGACAAGAAATGGGGGGCGGGGGGGGCGGGGAGTGAGAAGATAGGGTGGTGGTGACAGGGAAAATGAAGAGCCTTGTTTTGGACATAGTTACGTGATGTACTGGTCTGGCCTATACCAGCAGATGTTTGTCTGGAGTTTAGACAAAGGTCAGAGTCAGGATTATGAATAGGAAAATCTTCAGCCTAAAAAAGGTATATAAAACTATGGTCATCATAACATCTGCCCCTAAGAGCTTACACACAAAGGTGACGACACATGGAGAGATGAGTCAGAGGGTTCGGCACCAGGCAAATAGAAACACCAAAATAAATAAGAGGAAAACTCGTGGGTTTTTGAGAGGGAAGTTATGACCAAGTGTGCTTGATGCTTTTCATAAACTGACAACAGTTTCATCAGATACTGACTGGAGACCACTCAGGAAGTAAAGGCGACATATTTTTTTCTTTTCCTCTCATTTTTAGATGGAATAAAACTGAACTCTCGGGGCTGGAGAGATGGCTTAGTGGTTAAGGCACTTGCCTGCAAAGCCAAAGGACCTTGGTTCAATTCCCCAAGACCCACATAAGCCAGATGCACAAGGTGGTGCATGCATCTGGAGTTCATTTGCAGCAGCTAGAGGCCCTGGCATGCCCATTATTTCTATTTCTTTCCCTCTCTGTACCTCCTTCCCTTCCTCTTTCTCTCTCTCAAATAAATAAATAAAAATAAAAATAAGTATTTTTTTAAAACAAGTGAACTCTCATGGGGAAAAAAAATTACCATGTAAAGTTCATAATGAGATCTTCAGTCACCTCGCAATGAGGTGCCCTTCCTCTGGTATTATGAAGCAGTGATACAATAAAATAGTTCAGATCTTTTGATCTAAGTTCACACATCATGAAAAAATTTCAGTCCAGTTCAAGGGGCAAAATCTTTTAGTCCTGGTCTCAGCTTCAGTATTTACAAGTCTAAAATCATGAACTAGAAATCATCTCATAAAAAAATATAACTTATGGGGCTGGAGAGCGGGCTTAGTGGTTAAGGCGCTTGCCTGTGAAGCCTAAGGACCCAGGTTTGACTCCCCAGAATCCATTTAAGCCAGATGCACAAGGTGACACATGCGCACGAGGAGGCGCATGCACACAAGGTGGCGCATGTACCTGGAGTTCACTGGAAGTGGCTAGAGGCCCTGGTGTGCCAATTCTCATTCTCTCTCTCATTAAACAAATATAACTGAGTTTTTTTTCTTTTTTTAATATTTCATTTTTATTTATTTATTTGAGAGATAGAGAGAGAATGGGTGCACCAGGGCATCCAGCCACTGCACACAAACTGCAGATGCATGTGCCACTTTGTGCATCTGGCTTATGTGGGTGCTGGAGAAATCAAACCTGGGTCCTTTGGCTTTGAGGGCAAGTTCCTTAACCACTAAGCCACCTCTCCCACCCAAGCAAGCATAACTTGTATCATAAAGTACCATACGATATGCCTGAGCACTCTGGGATATGCTTCAATTACTGAAATAATAAAAGAAATTCGAAATCTCCCACTTGTACTATCTGCCTCTAACTCTAGCTCAAAGTAGATGTCAATATCACTATATGATGTTACCCTTTTGTAATTCACTGACTGCTTCACGGAACACTCACTCACTTAGACATACTTAAATGTATCAATTTAAGACCACCAGCTGCTCCAGATCGCCCACTGGCAATTCAGTAACAGGTACTATTTGATCATCACATACTTTCCAGATACCGTCGTCACAAGACAGAACGGGCCTTGGTGAACTGGACTTGCAGTACACAATGAGGACCCACATCCCCCTGTCTTCTAGACCACAAAACCCTTCACCATTATCACTGGCCAAAGTCATTCTCGAGCTGCCTAGTGATTAAGAAAGAGGCTATGAAGGGCTGGAGAGATGGCTTAGCGGTTAAGGCCCATGCCTGTGAAGCCTAAGGACCCTGGTTCAATTCTCCAGGTCCCATGCAAGCCAGATGTACATGGTGGCGCATGCATCTGGAGTTCGTCTGCAGTGGCTAGAGGCCCTGCCATGCCGATTCATATTTTCTCTCTCTCTCTCTCTCTCCTTCTGTCGCAAATAAATAAAAATAAAATCTTTTTTAAAAATGAGGCTATGATAGCCGGGCGTGGTGGCACACGCCTTTAATCCCAGCACTTGGGAGGCAGAAGTAGGAGGATCGCCGTGAGTTCGAGGCCACCCTGAGAATGCAGAGTGAATTCCAGGTCAGCCTGAGCTAGAGTAAGACCCTACCTTGAAACCCCCCCCCAAAAAAAATGAGGCTATGAAGTCACACTGCCTACATTTCAATTCTCAACAAACACTAACCCTTGTGTCTCCTTGGACAACAGAAATGATCTGACGTCTCAGCCTGCTGTTTCCTCATCTGAGAAAAATATCCTCAGGTAATCCTTCATTATAACGGTAGGTGTTCGGCACAAAGCACTTGCCGTGTGCCTTACATAGCAGAGAAACAAAAATACTAGCCGCTTTAGCTGTCATCTATTTTTGGTGAAACTTTTCCTAGTAGATAAATTCACTCAGTCTTGCTCAGTCTGGTATAGTTCTTTACAACAAAGCTTCTTAAATATTTTACATTTGTGACGCCCTGCCCTAGAAATTTTTACACAGCACTGCACATATAGGTATATAAGAAGTATAGAAATCAAACATTTGGGGCTGGAGACATGGCTTAGCAGTTAAGATGCTTGCCTGCAAAGCCTAAGGACCCAGGTTCGATACCCCAGTACCCACATAAACCACATGCACATGGTGGTACATGCATCTGGAGTTCATTTGCAGTGGTTAGAGGCCCTGGCGCACCTTCTCTCTCTCCCTCTCTCCCTCTCTCTCTCTTTCCCTACTTCTTTCTCCCCTTTCTATCTCAAATAAGTAGATTATTTTAAGAAATCAAATATTCACTAATAATAAATCAATGAAATTTATTTTTTAAAACTTGGTTGGGAGCCGGGCGTGGTGGCGCATGCCTTTAATCCCAGCACTTGGGAGGCAGAGGTAGGAGGACTGCCGTGAGTTCGAGGCCACCCTGAGACTCCATAGTGAATTCCAGGTCAGCCTGGACTAGAGTGAGACCCTACCTTGAAAAACCAAAAAAAAAAAAAAAAAAAAAAAAAAAAACTTGGTTGGTATGCATATAATTTTACTACCTATTACACATAAAAGTAAATTTACATGCTAAGGGACTAGATTGCTTCTTTATGTAAAGAATGAAATTTGATACTACAGGATGCAGTAGATATATTTTGATTTTATAACTATAAATGCTAAGGGTGTGGCTTCACACAAATCTATAGAGCATGGCAGAAGTAGATTTAGAGTCATTTCAGAAATTTGGAAATTGTGTGCTAATCAAAAGAACTTATCTTGGGTGCTGGGGAAATGGCTTAGCGGCTAACACGTTTGCCTGTGAAGCCTAAGGACCCCGGTTCAATTCTCCAGGACTCATATAAGCCAGATGCACAAGGGGGTGCAAGTGTCTGGAGTTTGTCTGCAGCAGCTGGAGGCCCGGGCATGCCCATTCTCTCTTTCTCTCTATCTGCCTCTTTCTCTCTCTTTCAAATAAATAAACAAAATATTTTTTTTAAAAAAAAACTGATTTCAGCAATTCAAACAGTAATTTTTAAAACCAAACATTTTAACATAAAACAATCTGAAGATATATTAACTGATACATGCTGAGTAACAACAGTAGGAGAACATTAAAAGTCATGCATCAGGGATGGAGAGATGGCTTAGCGGATAAAACACTTGCCTTGAAGCCTAAGGACCCAAGTTTGATTCCCAGTACCCATGTAAGCCGGGTGCATAAGACGGCACATGCGTCTGGAGTTCATTTGCAGTGGCTGGAGACCCTGGTGCACCCTTTCTCTCTCTATCTGCCTCATTCTCTTTCTCTTTCTCTCTCTCAAATAGACAAACTATTTTTTTAAGTTTTGAAAAAACAGTCATGTTGTATAGCATGACAGCACACACAGGTCTGAAAAAACAGTCATGTTGTATAGCATGACAGCACACACAGGTCAGAGTGCACATACTGGGCGACCAGAACAAAGGTTGCAGTTAAGCGACACAGTACAACACAGGTGAGTACTGCCAGAAGCCCCCCGATCCATAACATGTTTCATTTTGAGTTTTGATCATTGCATATTTGGAAACCTTTTACTGCTGCCATAGTTTTCTCAACCTCCACATTCAGTCATGGAACCCACAGAAGCCGCCACCCAGTTTTAAGACCCTCAGAGCTAAAGGTCTTCAAACACAAAGTCAAAAATCTCACAGTGGCCGGGCGTGGTGGCGCCTGCCTTTAATCCCAGCACTGGGGAGGCAGAGGTAGGAGGGTCACCGTTGAGGGCACCCTGAGACTAGGTAGCAAATCCCCGGTCACCCTGGGACTACAGCGAGACTCTACCTTGAGAGAAAACAAAACAAAAAAATAATAATAATAATAATAATTCACAGTGACTAGTGAATGATTACCATAACTCACACAAGACTTTCGTTGTTTTGTTTTGTTTTTGTTTTGTTGTTTTTCGAGGTAGGGTCTCGCTCTAGCCCAGGCTGACCTGGAATTCACTATGGAGTCTCAGGGTGGCCTTGAACTCATGGCGATCCTCTTACCTCTGCCTCCCGAGTGCTGGGATTGAAGGCATGTGCCACCACGCCCAGCTCTCATAAGACTTTTCTAAGCTTGCTCCAACATGGCCCTCCATATGGTACCTGAGGACAGACATAATGCCTTACACTGTGTATCATCAGTGAGACACCTCCAAACTCTGAGGGGAGCCTCCTGCGCCCAGGAACAAGAACCCTTCTGTTAGCATCCTCTCTGCGGTGTTTCACAATCTTTGGGAAGGCTGTTAGTTGAGCTGCTGGGATTCCCTGCTAGGACTCACTAATGCCCACGTCTTTGGAGCAGAGCGGCAGACTGCCTAGGTGAGACATCTGCCTTAACGGCATATGACAGCTATTATCCTTATTAAGAGCTCTCCGCACATCAAACACGTTTTTAAAGAAACACACCCCGTAATTACCTTTGGGTGGGAACTAAGCAGTAAGCAAGCACAGGTATGCATAATTTATAATTTCCTCGGGCTGCAACACATTTTTGATAAGTAAGAGACTTAAGGAGAGCTACAAACAACGATTAAATAAGCTACCCTTTTGAACACACACAAAACATGAATCCTCTCACCGAGCTTTTGAGATCTGTCTGTCAGGAACTTGCAGGGCAAGATGCCAACACCCACACCTCAGGCTGCACAAGGTAACCAGCTTTTATTTATTTTTTATTTTTTCTAAAATGCAATGCATTCATCCAACTTTATTGATCGTTTATTTATTTATTTATTTGAGAGCGACAGAAAGAGAAAGGCAGAGAGACAGAGAGAGAATGGGCGCGCCAGGGCCTCCAGCCACTGCAAACGAACTCCAGACACGTGTGCCCCCTTGTGCATCTGGCTAACGTGGGTCCTGGGAAATTGAACCTCGAACCAAGGTCCTTAGGCTTCACAGGCAAGCACTTAACTGCTAAGCCACCTCTCCAGCCCGGTAACCAGCTTTTAAAAGGCTACCTACAAAGTGTAATGAATTTATGGATGTTGCTTTATTTTTTTTAAATATTTTATTATTTACGAGAGAGAGGGGGATGGAGAGAATGGGCACACCAGGGCCTCTAGCCACTGCAAACAAACTCCAGATGCATGTGCCACCTTGTGCATCTGGCTTACATGGGTACTGGGGAGTCAAACCTGGGTCCTCAGGCTTGGCAAGCAAGCGCCTTAACCGCTAAGCCATCTCTCCAGCCCTATTTTGTTTTTTATAACTAGCATTCAGAAAGCTAGTGCTTTTCTATACTCCTGATGCTGCTGTGTTGAGGAACTGCTTGGTAAGAGGGGAGGTGAAAGACGCCAGTTTGTCTCCACAGTAGGCCAACTCGTTCTGGGTACCCAGAGTCCAGAGCCTGCAAGGAGAAAAGCCGAAAGCTGACTGAGCCGATCCGCATGACCCCTGGCCACACATCACACTCAGGACACTGCCTGCCTTGGCCTGGAAGCAGCCAGAAAGATGTCTGTGCTTAACAAATGCCTGAAGAAGCTCGTGATCCTCCACTTGCTCAGAGCCGACCTGTGACTGTAGTTAGCCTTCTGCGGCTTCACTGAAAGGGGACAGAACTCTCCTTGTTCCACTTCCTCACAGGAGAAAACCCAGTGAGTCACTCGTTACATAAGTGTTTCACATCATGAATGAGGTGAGAACAGGTACAGCCTGCATCTTTCATCTGCTCGTTAAGGACACAAATGCCAATGCTGTACGGCTAATCCTGGCCAGAACATGAAGGGGCTGAGCTTCCAACTCCTGTTCACAGTGGCAAATTGGTTGTGAACTACTAGAGGGTAATATGGCAACGTTTACCCATAACATTAGTCCCACACCTCTTTGTATTTACCCCAATTACATGAAAGAGATCCACTTCTTGCTGGCCAGTACATCATCCGTAGAAAGATCTAGAATGACTGGTGCTATGCTAGAACCCTCCCAGTTCCTCAGGAAGTTCCTTGACTGCTGCTTAGGCTTCCTGAAATCAGGCTGTTCTAATAACGTTGCTGCCCTGGCTCCTATCTGTGCAAATCAGTTCCTTTCAAAGGCTTTTTTAGGACCTCCTTCCTCTCTGGCCACCCCTCCCTTTCCTAGGATCCTTTCTTGCTCGCCACATAGAAACACTATGTTTAAGAAGCAAAAAAAAAAAAAAAAAAAAGCCACACAAAGAAGAGGACAGAAAAACAAATAGAAGTAAGACATCTCTGGGCTGTTCAACCCCATCCTGAAAAGCCTATGGAGCTAAAAATCAGAAGTGTGACTGCTTATTTACAGAAAGGATGGACTATGATGGGCCTTTCTGGAAGACAAATTTCCTGAGTGACAAAAATGTCCTGCGATTGGGGGGGGGAGGGGTTCAAAAGTGTTCTATATCTTTTTTAAAATTTTTTATTTTTCTTTATTTATTTGAGAGTGACAGACAGAAAGAGAGAGAGTGAGAGAGAATGGGCACACCAGGGCCTTCCAGCCACTGCAAACGAACTCCAGACACGTGCACCCCCTTGTGCATCTGGCTTACGTGGGTCCTGGGGAATCGAACCTGGGTCCTTTGGTTTTGCAGGCAAACACCTTGACTGCTAAGCCATCTCTCCAGGCCGTGTTCTATATCTTGATTAGTGTGCTATAGTCATAGGGTGCAGCGGGGGGGGGGGGGGGGGGGGGCGGGGATACACATGTGACATGTTTCGCCACATGGAAAACATTTCCTCAGTAAGGATACTGTATGCCTCTCCACAAAGTGGCAAGTGTGCACAACAATGACAAAGCCATCACGCTCCAGCCCAAAGGACAAATGGGTTAGCCTGGTGTTCCATACAGCCAACCTCACGGTGCTGGTAGAAAATACCCAGCCAAGAGCAACTTGGCGGAGGAAAGGGCTCATTTTGGCTCACAGGCTCAAGGGGAAGCTCCACGATGGCAGGGGAAAATAATGGCAGGAGCAGAGGGTGGACATCACCCCCTGGCCAACATCAGGCGGGCAACAGCAACAGGGGAGTGTGCCAAACACTGGCAAGGGGGAGCTGCCTATAACGTCCTTAAGCTTGCCCCCCAACAATACACTGCCTCCAGGTGGCTTCCATTCCCGAATTGCCACCATCCGGGGACCTAGCATTCCAGAACACATCCCCGGAATCAAAAGCACCACACTTTGTCACCAGGCCAGCTCAGCTGCACCCTCAATGCCATCTCTGCACACTGTGAAATTGTCCCTTACAGTGGTGATCTGGAAGCACTGATGGATTTGTTCGTGTCCTTCTTCCTCCTGGGGTGAGCCTCTAGCCACAGGTTCAGAGAAGAGACTAGGGATTTATTAACTAAAATCATGAATATGGCTGGTAGTAGGAACATAGTATCTTTTTCTTTTACTGACTGCGTGCAAGGCCCCAGCAAGCAGAGTGATGTGACTCGGGAACAATGTTGGGGCCAAGAGGAAATGCTGAATAGATCAGCAGGTTACTGGCAGTTGGATAAAGATATGCCTCACAGGAAAATGCATGCTGATCTTTAAAGTCCCACCTTTTAAATGCTGTTAAGGCTCTAGCCTTAACAGTACACCAGTGGAGCAGGGCAGGTGACTAAGGAATTAAAAAGCACTTGCTTTCAAAGCCTGGTGGCCAGGTTCAATTCCCAAGTCACGCACCTAAAGTACACACAAAAAGTGGTACAAACATCTGATGTTCCTTTAAAGCAGCAAGAGGACCTGGCACACTCAGACACACCAACACATACACATATGTACAAATAAATAATTTAAAATGTATAAAAAGAGCCAGGCACGATGGCACATGCCTTTAACTCAGGAGGCCGAGGTAGGAGGATTGCTGTGAGTTCAACACCAGCCTGAGACTACACAGTGAATTCCAGGTCAGCCTGGGCTAGAGGGAGAGCCTTCCTCAAAAACAAACAAACAAACAAGCCGGGTGTGGTGGCGCATGCCTTTAATCCCAGCACTGGGGAGGCAGAGGTAGGAGGATTGCTGAGAATTTGAGGCCTCTCTGAGTTAATTCCAGGTCAGCCTGGGCTAGAGTGAGACCCTACCTCAAAAACAAAAATCATTAAAAAATATTTTTTATATTGGGGAGCACTGGGGAGGCATAAGTAGGAAGATCACTGTGAGCTCGAGGTCACCCTAAGACTACATAGTAAATTCCACGCCACCCTGTGCTAAAGCGAGATCCTACCTCAAAACAAAAAAAATTTTAAAAATTTTTTTAAAAAAGTATTTTCACTCAACAAGCATTACCAGGCACCATGCCAAATATGAAAGCGAAAAATAGGCAGAATTAGACCACGAAGTGCAAAAAGAAAGACCTATAATAGCCACAGAGGAAAGAAAGAAATGGATGAGTAAAAGTTTGATGGTGCAGAAAAAGATTTCACCTAAGGGTGATTTTAGCCTAAGTATGGAAGAAAAAGAGCAATTCCCTAGGTCAACACAGAATAATGGAGCAGTCCGTACTTACCAGCATGGAGAGGAAGAAACCTCATTGTCTGTATGGGAAGCAAGGGCCATGGCTAGGAGTACTAACTGCTTTCAGTCAATATCTTTTTTTCTATTTTTTAAATATTTTAGTTTTTAATTATGAGAGAGAGAGCGAGAAATCAACAAAGGGAATGCATGTGCCAGGGCCTCTTGCAAACGAACTCCTGATGCATTCATCACTTTGTGCATCTGACTGTATGTGGGTACTAGGGAATCGAACCCAGGCTGTCAGGCTTTGTGAGCAAGTGCCTTTAACCTCGGAGCCATTTCCCCAACCCTCAGGCAACATCTCACTAAACTGCACAACCACGATGGGAGCTTAGCTTAGTAAAAGAAAACTACACAGGGAGTTGTACAAAAAAAATGACTAAAAACTAAAGACATATTGGCCAGGACAAGACTGTAAAAGGCTATGAAAGGTGTACTAAGGATTATGGATTTTTCAAATCTTTTCATGAAAAGGTAATTAATAAAAATGAAAATAAATAATAAAATTTAAAAGATCTACCTTGGGCTAGAGAGATTGCTTAATGGTTAGGGCACGTGCCTGTGAAGCCTTAGGATCCAGGTTTGATTTCTCAGGACCCATGTAAGCCAGATGCACAAGGTAGTGCATGAGTCTCAAGTCTGTTTGCAGTGGCTAGAGGCCCTGGCATGCTCGTATTCTCTCTCTCTCTTTCTCTCTCTCCAAAATAAACAAACAATTTAAAAAAAAAAACAGATGCCTTATAGTTTGGAAAAACGGACTTGGACTATAAGTAGTAGTTCTTATATTTATCTTTTTCTGGACCATCAAACTTTTACTCATCCATTTCTTTCTTTCCTCTGTTGCTATTATAAGTCTTTCTTTTTGTACTTCCTGGTCTAATTCTGCCTATTTTTCGCTTTCATATTTGGCATGGTGCCTGGTAATGCTTGTTGAGTGAAAATACTTTTTTTGGATTTTTGGGGGACCAAGACAAGAAGAAATGGTTCAGAAGGAGAGAGAGGGGGACAACAGATAGTAATGAGGGCAAACATGATCAAAAATACAACACACAGCCAGACTTGGGGGTGCACGCCTTTAATCCCAGCCCTTGGGAGGCACAGGTAGGAGGATTGCTGTGAGTTCAGGGCCACCCTGAGATTACATAGTGAATTCCAGGTCAGCCTGGGCTAGGGCGAGACCCTACCTCAAAAAAACATAAAAAAAAAAAAACAAAAAAATACAACACACACACACACACACACGTATGAAACTATTGAAAATTTTAAATTTTAATTTTAAATAAGAACTAGCTTGGGGCTGGAGAGATGGTTTGGAGGTTAAGGTACTTGCCTGCAAAGTCTAAGGAGCCAGGTTCAATTCTCTTTCTCTCTCTCTCTCAAATAAATAAATAAAAGATATGTCTTACAGCAGGATTTAAAAAATAAAAAAAAAAATTTTTGACCACCATAGCATTTTTTTAGATTTGTTCTTATTTGCAAGAAAACACAGAGAGAGGGAGATGGAGAGGGAGAGGAGAGGAGAGGAGAGGAGACAGGGCGTGCCAAGGCCTCTAGCCACTGCAAACGAACTCCAGACACATGCACCACTCGGTGCGTCTGGCTTTCCTAGGGAACTGAACCCGGGTCATTAGGCTTTGCAGGCAAGTGCACTGAGCCATCTCTCCAGCCCCCCCCCCAATAGCATTTTTCAAGTTTAGCATTTGTTGATTGTGCTACAATATAAATTACACCCGAGGTGAATATGACCAATATGTAATGTGTTCATACAGTAAAGTTCACAATTAATTTTTTAAAAAAAGAGAAAGAAAATTATAATAGATGGGAGTTTTGTGATTAACTGGCTTTTGTAACTGCCCAAACTACTGGCAAAAGCTCCATCCCAAGACGTGAGCAGATTACAGCCAGAGTGAAGAAAGGAACGTAAAACGGAAGTGAAGCACAGAGTCCCGCTGGTGACAGCCGGCCTCTCACCCTTGAGCAGAGTTTAAAAGCGCTGCCTGCTAGTGACCCCCTGAGACTTAGCTACTTGTAACAGAATGTTGACTGCAATCTGTTTACACATCAAGTTAGGCTATAGTTTACTATAATGAGAAACTTTTGGGCCAAACAACTCAACGGAAATTACATGTAATTACCAAAACTGCCTCCATGAATTTAGTAACATTTTCACAGGGATGTTTTGAGGCACTCTGCATTTGAAAAGCAGTAGCACACGTTCCAGAGACTTCCACTTGGATTACAGAGTGTGCAGCAAGCCCTCGATGCCTTTCAGACGGGAGGGGGGTAACTCAGGGTGGTAACTGGAGGGTACCATTTGTGGAGGGACAGAGGGAAGGATTCTGCCAAAACCAAATGGGGGGAGCCCAAAAAGTACAGTGCTTTGAAACCCAAGAATTGGGCTGGAGAAATAGCTTAACAGTAAGGCGCTTGCCTGCAAAACCTAAGGACCTGAGTTTGACTCCCCAGTACCCACATAAAGCCAGATGCACAAAGTGGCGCATGTATCTGGAGTTCACTTGCAGTGGCTAGAGGCCCTGGCATGCCCATGCTCTCCTCCTTCCCTCTGTTTCTCTCTCTCTCTCTCTATTTGCAATTTTTTGTTTGTTTGTTTGTTTTGTTTTTCGAGGTAGGGTCTCACTCTAGCTCAGGCTGACCTGGAATTCACTCTGTAGTCTCAGGGTGGCCTCGAACTCACGGTGATCCTCCTACCTCTGCCTCCCGAGTGCTGGGCTTAAAGGCGTATGCCACCACGCCCGGCTACAAATAAATAAAATATTTCTAAAAAGAAAACAAGAATTCTTTAAATTCTTTATCACCAAGTAACAATATCCTGAGCCCACATCCTCGAAGGATAAGAACTGAAGCAGGTAAGATGGCCAGACCAGTTGCAAGTAAGTAGAGATGGAGAGCTGGTATTCTGGTGCCAGACTTGGCAGTGAGCTCAAGCTGGCAGCCGTAGGTCCTTTTACAGGATGACAGTGATAACCGCAGAATCGGGCCCAGAGATAAGAGGACGAGCAGGTGAGCAGGAAGGTGGTGAATTAACGTGAAACTGTTTTGCCCCAGCCTTCAGTATAACTGTGTTGCCCCCTCCTATCCAGAGAGCAACGCTAACTCACTTTTGGACTAGAAATCAGAGATCTACCAGCGCAAGGCACAGCATAGCTAGTTTCTAACCGCGTCACTATTGTATCTGTTTACTGTAAGGCTTTTTGATGTCCCAGACCAGATGGAGGCAACTAGAGGAGGTATAGAAAATTAAAAGGTGCTGCGGAATAGACCCGAAATTAGGGAGCCCGGGCTGTATTTTCTACAATTTCATCACCTATTCCGTGACCTTGCTAGACGGCCTTTGCCTTCAAACCATTACATAACTGCTTTTAAACCAATGTTTAATCATAAACTAGCCCTGCTACATTATTAATACACCAAACAGCATTTTCACCCGGATTGCAATCCAGTATCATTATGGTGCACTTAAAGGGTAGCATTCCTACATTTGTTTTGACTGTGAAATTAAGCCCTGAGTAGACAGACCAGTTTAGTTATAGGTTTTTTGTTTTGTTTTGTTTTGAGGCAGGGTCTCACTCTGGCCCCAGGCTGATCTGGCACTCATTCTGTAACCCAGACTGTCCCCAGACTCACAGTGATCCTCCTACCTTAGCCTCCAGAGTACTGGGATTAAAAGTGTAAGCTGCAACATCTGACTTTAGTATACATATTTTTAAAGAAATCGATAAAACAATTCATAATAAATTAATCAATAATTCTCCCCACCTCAAAAAAAATGAATTTTATCAACTTCAGCTTTGACTATAAGAATTAGCTGCTCAGGACTAGGGAGCTGGTTCAGTGGTTTAAGGCACTTGTTTGCAAAGTTTGACTGCCTGGGTTTGACTTCCCCAGTACCCCTGTAAAGCCAGATGCACAAAGTGGCACATGCGTCTGGAGTTTGTTTGCAGTGGCAAAAGGCCCTAGCATGCCCTTACTTACTTACTTTATCTCTCTCTCTCTCTCTCTGTCAATAAACAGTTAAATAAAATACTTTTAAAATGATCAGCTATTCATAGTCACAGGTAAAAAGTGGAAAGGACATACTAACATGGGGTCTGTCATCTTGACCTTGAGATACGGAAAACCAAAGCTGAAGGGGTAGGGCGGCGTACTTGCTAAGTATGTAAGACTCTGTGTTCAATCCCACTACCGCAGGAGCAACGAAAGTCTAGTTACATAGGTAATTGCAGCTTTAAAAAAAAAAAAAAGGTACACAGGCTATATTCTACATACCATTCTATAACACATGCATATAAGCACTGATACATAGATGAATGAGACACATGTGGTAATATATGTAAAGGAAATGAAGGGAAAGAACAAAATGGGAAAATTTATCCTACCATCTTGATCACTCTCCAAACTTATAAAATAATTTAGAATCAACATTTTATCTTCAAACTAGGGGTTCTTAAAATTAGGAGCTGTGGCAATGAGAATTATTCATCCTGTTCTTTTGACGAAACAAGATTTTAAAATATATTTAAAAATAAAACTGACAAGAAAAGTGAAAAATCAACCAACAGTGAAGTAAACCCACTGCTGCCACTTCAACTGCCCAAAACATTGACGATGTGTCCCCATGTCTTCAACAATCGCTTGACAAGTGGCATAAGGAAAAAAAAAAAACACTTAATTTGAATTTCACTAACTATATGAAAAGGCTATGAGAATACCAGAAACACTCGGTCCTCCATTAATAACAGACATAACTCGGGTCAAGGTGCAAATCATTGCTGATGATGACCTTCACACAGAATGGGATGGGACAGGAAGGGGGTTGGAGAGGTAGCTTAGTGGTTAAGTCACTTGCCTGTGGAGCCTAAAGACCCAGGTTCTATTCCCCAGTACCTACAGAAGCCAGATGCACAAGGCGGCACATGCGCCTGGAGTTCATATGCACTGGATGGAGGCCCTAGAGTGTCCATTATCTCTCTGTCTCTCTCTCAACATAAGTAAATAAATAAAATCTTTAAAAACGGGGGTTGGAGGGCTGGAGAGATGGTTTAGCAATTAAGCACTTGCCTGTGATGCCTAAGGACCCTGGTTCGAGGCTTGATTCCCCAGGACCCACATAAGCCAGATGCGCTTCTGGAGTTCATTTGCAGTGGCTGGAGGCCCTGATGCACCCAATCTCTCCTTCCCTCCCTCTCTCTCTCTCTCTCTCTCTGCCGCTCTCAAATAAATAAAATAATAAATAAATTGAAAAAAAATGTTTTTAAAGAATGGGATGGGAGAGGCCGCTGAGCACATTTATTATACAGGATTACCTTTTATACATTAACATTTCCTAGGAGCTCATGACATTACCCATTTCTCACACAACCTCTACACATACTAGCACACACGGCCTTCTTGGTTCTCAAAAATTGAAATACTAAACAAGAGAAGGCTGTGAAAAGATTGATATTCAGATTTTCTGAAGGAAGGACCCATCTTGCAAATGTCAACCCCAATCAGGAGCCATGTGTGACCCAACACTGTCCCCATGTTCCTTCCCTTTTCTCTCTATCCATCCTCAACACTCAAACACAAAATGCAGTTTAATTGCTTTCTAAAGTTATGCAGAGCAAACCTAACTAACGGAAAATTACAGGTGGTGCCTTGACTTTCCAAAGTTTATGAATGAGCAAAGTTATTTCTCTTAACTACATTGCTGGAATTTTTCCACTCTCATTTCAATTCAAAATACAGTGTTTATCCTGCTTCCCAAACTCCCATGCCCTCCCCTCACACCTTTCTAAGTCACCTTGAGACTAGCTTAAAGCTTCTGTCCAAAAAAAAAAGACAATACATAGTAGCAAGCATAGCTGCCTTCCAAAAAGACACCAAAAGCTTGTTTTTGAGCCACCTCTACCTTCCGGGAAGCAATGCTACTCACACACCATGTCTCCTTATGTCAGTACTGAAACATTTAAAGTTTATAGCCACAAGCATGTGTTTCTTCACAGGAAAAAAAAAATGAAGTACTTTAAAATATTGTTTGGGATTCTTGAATCCGTTGTTTTGTTCTTGGAATCTTTAAACCTAAATCGAATATTTATGAATGTTGAGGGGCTAGGAGTGTCTCTAGGTGGTAAAGCATGCTCCAGGACCTGGGTTCGATTCCCAACCACTGAAGAAAACCGCACGTGGCACCAATAACTCCAAAATGACTGACCGCAAGGCTGGTGTGGGCCACGGTTTCCTAACAAGCGGTTACTGCTGATTCCCAGGTTTGGAAGGCTTCTTTGGCCTCGTCGTAAAAGTCAGGGCTTGGGATTGTAGCTCAGCGCTGGGGTCCAGATGCGGGAGGCCCCAGGTCCAATCCCAGGTGCTGGGGAGGGGGTGGAGCGCATACACTTCCCCTTTAACACCCAAGAGAATAAAACCGAGCTCACCCTAGGCAATGATGCTGAGAGATCTGTGAATCTGTGAGCGACCATAGTATAACTGAGGTGCAGCCACGCCCCCCCCCAAAAATAATGCTGATGGTGATGAGGATGATGATGGGGGTGTGCCCTCCATACTCCCTCACCCAGGGAAAGCAGCCTTTCCAGGTGACAGTGGGTGTCTCCCCACCCACACCGGCTGTCCAGGTGTGTATGCGTAATCCTTGTCACCCCGAAAAAAAACGCGCCCGAGCGCTCCTCACACTGGGATGCGCCCTCACACATGGGCCGGGGATATTTGGACTTGGGTGGTCCTCACGGATGCACGCTCTCCCCCCTCCCCCCCATCAAACCAAGCGAGCAAGATCTGGGGAGGTCTCTGGACCCGAGCGAAACCGTCGAGAGCGGGCTGGGCATCAGGAGGCAGGAAGAGACAGAACTTGCACAGTCCCCAAAAGTGTCGCCGGGGTCGCCCACGCGACGCCGGCCCGCGAGAACGCCAGCTTGGTGTGCCCAGAGCAGGCTGGCAAAGGCACTCACCTCCACCCATCTCTGAGCCTCTGCGAAGGCCACGGAGCAGTCGGCCTCGGCGTCCTCCACGCCTTCCATGGCTAGGGCGAGACTCAGTGGGTGCGCACCGCACCGGGGGGTGGGGTGGAGTGGGGGGGACAAGACGGGGTCCCCACGCGTCTCCTCTTTGTTGGGATCTGTAGTTCAAGTTTTAGGAAATCGCCCAGACGTGCTGCTTTCTGGAAACTTCTGGAAATCGCCGCCCCCCTACACCAAAGTCCCCGAGGAGCCCAAATGGACACGGGGTAGGCTGGGGGGTGGGGAGGTGCAGGAGACCAGGAGAGGAGGCGAGCAGCAGCTGCAGCGGCGGCGAGGACAACAGTTTGGACTTCAAAAGTCGCAGCGCTACCTCCGCCGCCCTCGGGACCGTGGCCCCGCCCCGGTCCACCCCCAGGCCGGAGGAGTCGCCGTTCGGGTCCGCCCCCCGGGAGGTCCCAGCCGCCTTCATCCCAGGTCCGGACCGTCTGGGAACGGGAGATGTCACCGTCCGCCAGGGGGCTCGAGGCTCGGCTTGGGGAGATGATGCTCCCAGCGCGCCCGCCCGCCCGCCTGCATCCTCCTTCCCGCG
This sequence comes from Dipus sagitta, assembly GCA_036346955.1. NCBI lineage: Eukaryota > Metazoa > Chordata > Mammalia > Rodentia > Dipodidae > Dipus > Dipus sagitta. The sequence continues at coordinate 34,577,960 of CM070772.1, forward strand.
CCCGCCCGCACCCTCCGCGCGCCCGCCCGCATCCTCCACCCCTCTCCCCGGCTCCCCCCCGCCCGCCCCGGAGGCGGTGCCCTCGGAGCTCCGGGCCGCCCGGCCCTCCTGACATACCAGGAATAGCTGCACACAATTGCACCTTTCCGGGCCAAGAAACTGGCCCCTCCGTGGAGACTGGGAGACGCCGGGTCGTGCGCGGCCGAGCGCCCTCACCTGCGGCGGGACTCCGGCCCCGGAGGCTCCGCGATCCCCTAACCCCGCGCTCGGCCGCAGGTGAGGGCCATGGGCTCGCGGGGCACGTGCAGCCCGTTCCCCTAGCCCGCCCCGCCCCGTTCCAGGTGGTTTAGGTGGAAGAGACCCGCCACCCCGGGTGAACTTGGCCTCCTTCTCCCGCCGGCCCAGCCCCGAGCCCGCGGGATCTCGCCCTCACCTGGGCAGTCGGAACGCGGAGCCCTGTGATGTTGGAGAGACAAGTTTTTCAGTGTGGGGCCAGAGTGGGAAAGGCGCACAGGTTGGGCTAAAGCCGGCCTTTTTCATACCGGTAGGTGGGTAAATGGAGGTCTTGGGAAAGCAACCTGCTAATCTCTCCCAGCCTCTGCGGGGGGCCTTGCTCAATGCTCCATCCAGCATGGACTTCGCCTTCCAAGGAAGATAAAGATGGATTCCGCTCCTGAAAGCGTACTGATTTCTTTTTTTGGTTGCTTGTTTACTTTTTGTGATTAAAAACAAAAAACTCTCAGGAGGCAGAAGTAGGAGGATCGCCGTGAGTTCGAGGCCACCCTGAGACTACATAATAAATTCCAGGTCAGCCTGAGCTAGAGTGAGACCCTACCTCGAAAAAAACAGAAAAAAAAAAACAAAAACTTAAAAGCTCACCATCTGTATTTTACAATTGTTTGCACTTCACCCTATTTACCTCATCCCATTTTCTGCTAAAGAGTTTTAAAGTTAGGTATAGTTCATGCGTAAATGCTCCACTATGCATCTCATCTTTGAAAATGATGCTTTTTCTGCCTTATCTTACCATCTTCACATATAACCAAAACTAACAGTAATTACCAATTAATCCCCAAGCAGGACTCGAATTTCCCTCATGAGGCCCCCAAGATATCATTTGCAGCTGATTTACCTTAACCAAGATTCCATCAACAACTATGCATTCCATTTGATTGCAGACTCTTTACCCTAGAAGGGCCTCCTTCTCCCCCCTTCTCCCTTTTTTGGAATTTCATTGTGCTTTCAAAGAATGAGGCTGCCTTCTGGATTTGTCTCCCCACTTCTTTGTGGTGTCTCTAAACATATTTCTTTCTCTGTATTTATTTCCGGTCTCCTGGAAGTTAGATCTAAAGGCTAGATTGGAACCCATTTGCTCTTATGAATAAAGACCATCTGGATCGGAGTGATGGTTTCTGTTTGTTTCAGAAAGCTTATTGTCATTCAGCCCTCTTTCTTTATGGAGCCTGTCTGTGATCAGTGGGCCTGTGCAGTACAACTGGCTGAGGAGGGAGGCCATTGACCAGATCCTTGCCTGCTGCCTGTACTGATTAGGCCAAACGCAAGAAGAGCATGGAATGCATAGAGAAAGTGGGGAGATACTTCTCTCCCTGACTATCCAACAACTGCTCTGTTGAATACTTAGTTCATACCTTGGGCATATAAAATATTAGACTTGGGGCAGGGGTGTTGTTTTGAGATAGGGCCTTACCATGTAGCTCAGGTGGGCCTCAGCCACCCCGGTGCTGGGGTTACAGGTGTGTGCCACCAAGCTCTGTAAATGTTGGATGCTGGGCTGGAGAGATTGCTTAGGGGTTAAGGCACTTGCCTGCAAAGCCTAAGGACCCATGTTCTACTCTCCAGATCCCACATTAGCCAGACACACAAAGGTGAGGCAAACGCAAGGTCGCACATGCCTGCTAGGTGGCATAAGCATCTGGAGGTCAATTGCAGTGGCTGAGACCCTGGTGTGCCAATTCTCTACCTCTCCCCTCTCTGTCTCTCTCTCACACTTGCTGTAAAAAAGAATAAGCCGGGCATGGTGGCGCATGCCTTCAATTCCAGCACTTGGGAGGCAGAGGTAGGAGGATCGCTGCAAGTTTGAGGCAACCCTGAGACTACATAGTTAAATTCCAGGTCAGCCTGGACCAGAGTGAGACCCTACCCCAAAAAACCAAAAAAAAAAAAAAAAAAAAAACAATAAAAATAAATATAAATGTTGAATGCTATAAGTGATACAACAGTTAAGAAAAAATGATAGACATCACATCTCAAACATTTCCAATCTAGTAGAAAAAACATTCTAAAACCTCTCCTGAGTTACATTACTGCAGTTACTATCTGTACATCCTATTGGGAGTGTTCGCTGTCTGTAATTTGAGGTCTTGTCTTAGAGGCAGTCACCAAGATGTGACAAGTACCAGTTTGGAAATCTGAACAACTTGGGTCACCAGTTAACAGAATCTCCAAGCTAAAGTTTCCTCATCTGGAAAGTGTGGAGATAATAACTATCCCAAAGCATTGCTCTATGAGACACCTGGTAAATTTGAAAGCCCCAGGGTTTGTTTATCATGGAAGATATGCTCAATAAATGATGTTACTTTTCTTTGGAGTGTCTATCCGTCTGTCTGTCTCTGCCTCTTTTTCTCAGAGTGTGTGTGTGGAGTATAGCAGATGTGTCAAACTAAATAGGAACTTCCAGGTTGGGGAGATGGTTCACCAGTTAAGGGAACTGCTTGCAAAGCCTGATGGCCCAGGTTTGATTTCCCAGTGCTCATGTAAAGCCAGATGCACAAAGAAATGGCCCATATGTCTGGAGTTTGCTTGCAGTGGCAGGAAGCCCTAGTGCACCCACTTCTATCTCTCTCTTTAAATTAACTAAATAAAAATAGAGGAGCTGTAGAGATGGCTCAGTGGTTAAGGCACTTGCCTGCAAAACCTGAAAACCTGGGTTTGACTCCCCAGTATCCATATAAAGCCAGATGCACAAAGTGGCACATGCGTCTGGAATTTGTTTGCAGTATCTGGCATCCCAGGTGTGCCCATTCTCTCTCTCTTTACTTGCAAATAAGTAGATAAAAATAATATAAATAGGAACTTCAGGGCTCTATTTAAATGAATACATGGAAAGAGCTGTAGGGTGTTGAAAATTCTGTTTCAAGTCAGCTCAATCACCAGATGTTGTTCAGTCTCCTTCATGTTCCAAGTTTGCAAATCAGAACACATAAACATTATTCTTTGCCTTATACTTTCAGTCATTAAAGTGTTTTATCCTTCTGGGAAGATTTATACAGGTATAAGAAATAAGGTACCCACCTTAGGGGTTTTGAAGTTAAAAGTCATGATGATTAAACATCAAAAGTTTTTATTTTCCAAAAGAAGTTCAGGAACCTTTCAGTACTTAAAAATATAAAACAGGGTGTGGTGGTAAATGCCTATAGGACAGGCACTCAGGGGGCTGAATTATGGGGACAGTGATGAGTTCAAGGTCAACCTGGACTACGTAGACCTTGGCTTGGAGAAAGAAAAGTAAATTGAATAAAAACAAAGTTATCATAGTTCCTATGCATTAATAATGAAATGTACTATTGGTAGACCAAGGCTGTCTTTCTGAAAGGTCATTTGACAATAAACACCAATTTTTTTAAATACTTTATTTAAGTGAGAGAGAGAGAGAGAGAGAGAGAGAGAGGGAGAGAGAGAGAGATGGGTGTACCAGGGCCTCTAGCCACTGCAAATGAACTCCAGATTCATGTGCCTCTTGTGCACCTGGCTTTATGTTGGTACTGGGGAATCAAACCTGGGTCCTTTGGCTTTGCCAGCAAGCACCTTAACCACTAAGCCATCTCTCCAGCCCACCAAATGTTTTGAAAATATTTTTATTTGAGGGAGAGAGAGAAGGAGAATGGGTGTGTCATGGCCTCTAGCTACTGCAAACAAATTCCAGATGCATGTGCCACTTTGTGCATCTGGCTTTATGTGGGTCCTGGGAAACTGAATTTGGGTTGTTAGTCTTTGCAGGCAAGTGCCTTAACTGCTGAGCCATCTCTCCAGCCCCACAAATGTTTTTATAAATGTCCATGCTATATCCCAGCAACTCTATTCCTGGGAATTTTTGCCAAAGGTATGAGCAAAGATAGAAATAAAGACTAACTTTTGGCTAAGAAGGTTACACCCATCAAAATGTCATTCAAGACTGGAGAGATGGCTTAGATTAGATTAGATTTGCAGGCACTTGCCTGCAAAGCCTAACGACCCATGTTCAATTCTCCAGGTCCCACATAAGCCCGAGGAGTTCAATTACAGTGGCTGGAGGCCCTGGTACACCAATTCTCTTTCTCTCTCACACACATTTTAAAAAGAAAAAAAAAGGCAAGTCTATTGGGCTTGCCTCAAAAATGAAAAAAAAAAATGTTACTCAGTTACCTGTACTTATCCCCTTTAATCCATGCTCCTCTCACTCTTGGTTGGAGAATTTATTTATTTATTTTTACAGATGACCAAAACCAGGGAGAACTCAGATCTATCAATCTGACAAGAAAATCACTGCATAGTATGAGATGGACCACCTCTAGCACATCTGCCAGGACCCAGGAGATACCACAGAGGAAGTATATAGTTAAATATATTTTTAATTTATTTATTTACTTGAGAGAGAGAGAGAATGGGCATGTCAGGGCATCCAGCCACTGCAAACAAACTCCAGATGCATGTGCCACCTTGTACATCAAGCTTACATGAGACCTGGGAAATAGAACCCTGCTAGGTCCTTTGACTTCACAAGCAAGTACCTCAACCATTAAACCATCTCTCCAGCCCTCAAATAGATATTCTTTAAAAAGTGGGGAAAAAAATAAAAATACAGAGAGAGAGACAATCCCAAAGAAATGCAAACTTCTCATAACAGAGAATGGGAGAGGCAGGAGAGCAGCTGGGGTTTCCGCCTTTAGTGAGATACCACACAGTCAGTAAAAACCCAACAGGAGGGCTGGACGGGCATGGTGGCGCACGCCTTTAATCCCAGCACTCGGGAGGCAGAGGTAGGAGGATTGCCATGAGTTCGAGGCCACCCTGAGACTATATAGTGAATTCCAGGTCAGCCTGGACCACAGTGAAACCCTACCTTGGGGAAAAAAAAAAAAAAAAAAAAAAACAGGAGCTGGGCATGGTAGCTTGCTCCCTTAATCCCAGCACTCAGGAGGCTGAGGTAGGAGGGTCTCTGTGAGTCAGAGGCCACCCTACGATTACACAGTGAATTCCAGTTCAGCCTGGGCAAGAGTGAGACCTTACCTCCAAAACCAAAAAATAAAAATAAAAATAAAATAAAGAACCTAAAAGTATAGTTAATGACACACAGAGAGATTTTGGGGTTTTTGTGTGCGTGTGGTTTTTCTTTTGTTTTGAGCCCAGGAATCCGAGGCCAATGCAGGGAAGAGTCTCAAGTAACCCAGACTGCCCTCCCATTTTCTATGTTAACCTCGGATTCCTAATACTGATTACTGCAACCAACACAGGCAAGATTTGTTGACTGTACGATCTCTCAATGTAAGTACACATGACAACCTGAGCTACATAATTCTCTGCCTTGGGACACTGTGCTGTGTCCTGCAGGTCACTTAACAGCGCTCCTTGCTTCTTCCTACTTGGTGCCTGTCCTATACCGGTAGGTGTGAGCATCAACAATGTCTCCCGAGGCTGGGGCGATGTCTCAGTTGCTAAAGGCCTTGCTGTTTAAGCAAAGAGACCCCAGTTTGGATCCTCAACACCCACGTAAAAGCCGGCATGGTGGCACGTGTCTGTAATTCTAGCACTAGTTAGGTGGTAGGATTCCTGGGGTTTTGCTAGTTAGCTAGTAGAGCTGAAATGATGAGAAGAGAAACCTCTGGTGTCCACATGCACGTGGGCACGTGTGCATGCACACACACACATACAAATACATGTGCGTGCCACACATCAAATGCAAAAAAAATGTCCCCAGATATTGCCAAATGTTGCTTGGGGGCCGAAACAGCCCATATTGAGGATCATTATTCTAATAAATTCTCAAGAAGAGATTGGCTTTGGTAGGAAATGGGTTGGACCATCCAAGATGTACCTTAGGCCCATGTCTGTTGGGTAGAATGGAGAGGACTTAGGGTGAACTGACTACTGTATCTAATCCTGAATGATGGGTGCTTATAGCAAAGGGAATAAGCTAGGAGGGGGCACACACCTTTAACCCCAACACTCAGGAGACTAAGGTAAGAGAATAGCTATGAGTTCAAGGTCACCCTGGGTGATAGAGTGAGTTCCAGGTCAGCCTAGACTAAAGTGAGGCTTTGCTTCAAAAATACAAAAATAGAGCCAGGTGTGGTGGCACTCGCCTTTAATCCCAGCACTCGGGAGGCAGAGGTAGGAGGATCACCATGAGTTCGAGGCCACCCTGAGACTACATAGTTAATTCCAGGTCAGCCTGGACCAGAGTGAGACCCTACCTCTAAAAACAAAAAACACAAAAATAGAAGGGATCAGATGGCTGGTAAGAATTAAAAGAGGCAGATACAGTGGCGATTACTCTAATAAAATCACTTAATATTTTATTATGCTCGGTTATTGCTCACAAAAGTGTCCGCCCTTGTGGATTCACGGGTAACTAACATCTGAATTACATGCATATTTCTTGTATTTTATGAAAGCTTAACAAGAAAAAAAATCATTTGTAGAAAGTAAATAATATAATAGACATAAATAAAATAATAAACATAATAATAATTCTAATTATCCCATTTCTATTTATTCCATGTTTGCCCACAGAAATACATCCTTCCGTGTTGGTAATGAGTTATCATGTTGTCAGTACTTATATAATGGTAGGTACAAATTCTGTATTTGGAAATGGAGGCCAGAGAGGGGGAGAAAAGAAGTTGAACTATTAGAGATAATGACTTTAAATGAACAAAACAGGAGAAACGGGAGTGTGCCCGACAGCACAGGAGAACTCACAGTGCATTCCATTCCATACTAATTCTGTCACTCGCCAAAGGCCATCGAAGAAATTTTGAAGGCAGCCTTCTGATGAGGAGTGTTTTCCCAAGGGAATCAGGACAGGGGTCCAATGTCTGCTTTCTGAATCTGTTGGCTGGTTAACTAACCAAGAAGGGAGAGAAAAGACTAGAAGCCCTTGCTTCTTATCAACCTTCCCTTTGGATGAGCAGACTTGTCATTAAGAGATCAGCTGAGATGGTGACTTTGAAAACACACGGCCAAACCCATAATTTGAAGAGCAGTTGGTTATTTTCTTCTGACAATAAAGACTTTAAGAACTCTTGGGCCTTTTTTTTTTTTTTTCTTAATTCCTCTTCTTTTTGTTTTGTAACACGAAGAAGGGTTTCCTAACATTAAACTCAAATATTTTAACATAAATCTAAGGCTTTTTTTTCTCTTTCTAGCCAGAATTACACAGTCAAAATTCTCTAAATGTTAGCAGTGAGATCAGAAAGGCTTACCCTAGAATTAGCTTTAAAATAAACTATTGGGGCTTCTGGGAAAGAAGAGAAGAACATGTGTTTACTAAACTCTTCCTGAAGCCCCAGGAAATGAATAAAATAAAGTCTGTATTTTCCCTAGAAGGCTATTTTTAGTAAGAATAAAAATAATCAAGTCGCATTTTCCCTAGGACATCTCTAATGTTTTTCTTCGTGTCTTTCTGTTTGGATAGAGAATGTCTGCCTGATCATTCATTAACTTTATTAGATAGGATTAACTTATTAACCTTATTAGATAGCCTCCCTATTGGCTCACATTCATCTAAAAGGCCAGGGGAAAGACTCAATCACAGTATATATTGGTGTTGTAGTCAGGTTCGCATTTTTGGTAGAAATCACCCAACCAAGAGCAGCTTGTGGGAAAAAAAAAGAGGTTTATTTTGGCTTACAGCCTCAAGGGGAAGCTCCACAATGGCAGGGAAAACGATGGCATGAGCAGAGGGTGGACATCACCCCCTGGCCAACATCAGGTGGACAGTAGCAACAGGAGAGTGTGCCAAACACTGGCATGGGGAAACTGGCTATAACACCCATAAGCCCGCCCCCAACAATAGAGTTCCTCCCAGAGACATTAACTCCAGAATCTCCATCAGCTGGGAAACTAGCACTCAGAACACCTAAGTTTATGGGGGACACCTGAATCAAACCACCACAATTGTATTATTGATAATTTTAAAAATACTTTTGTTTTGTTATTCAGGGTAGGGTCTTGCTCTTGCCCAGGTTGACCTGGAATTCACTATGTAGTCTCAGGCTAGCATGGAACTCACAGAGATCCTCCTACCTCTGCCTCCCAAGTGCTGGGATGAAAGGCCTGCACCACCGTGAGTGGTTTTAAAATATTTTTATTTATTTGAGTGGTGTGTATGGGTGTGCCATACTCTCTAGCCATTACAAATGATGCCAGACATGTATGCCACTTTTGGCATCTGGCTTTACTTGGGTGCTGGGGAGTCAAACCCAGGCCAAACAGGCCTTGAAAGCAAGCACCTTTAACCACTAAGCTATCTTCCAAGCCCACTGTCATTGACATCTTAGAATTTTGATAGGTGGCAGGAGGCTTAGGCCAAAGTATTATAAATTCAAGGCCATATTCAAGGCTATATTATATAGTGAGATCCTGGCTCAAAAAAAATGAAAATGTATTTAAAGGGTTAAATTGGGCTGGAGAGATAGCTTAGAGGTTAAGGCACTTGCCTATGAAGCCTAAGGACCCAGGTTTGATTACCCAGAGCGCATGTAAGCCAGATGCACATGGTGGCACATGTGTCTGGAGTTCATTTGCAGTGGCTAGAGGCCCTGGCACTCCCCCCCCCCCAACACACACATACACCTCTATCTCTCTAAATAAATAAATAAATAAATAAATAAATAAATAAAGGGTTAAATTGTATAACTGGTTGTTCTTCAAATCAAGACACCCAAGTTGTACCCTTTGTCTCCAGTTTCCATGGTCCGATCATACAGACACCAAACGAACCCCACTCACCAAGGCACCGTATGAAGACTCAGACACAGCCACGAACTTAAGTTCTTGGCTCTTGTTCAAAGTTCCAGCACGGGGCAGGTGTGATGGCACAGGCCACCCACCCAGCACGCGGGAGGCAGAGGTAGGAGGATCACTGTGAGTTCAAGGCCACCCTGAGGTTATATAGTGAATTCCTGGTTAGCCTGGGCTACAGTGAGACCCTACCTCAAAAAACCTAAAAAAAGAGAAGAAGAAGGAGGAGGAGGAGGAGGAGAAGGAGAAGAAGAAAAAGAAGAAGGAGGAGGAGGAGGAGGAGGAAGAGGAGGAGGAGGAGGAGAAGGAGGAGGAGGAGGAGGAGGAAGAAGAAGAAGAAGAAGAAGAAGAAGAAGAAGAAGAAGAAGAAGAAGAAGGAGAAGGAGAAGAAGAAGAAGAAGAGTGCGGCGAGCCCCCTGACCCGCAGGGAAGAACGACCACAAGACGAGGATCCTTCTTGATCACACTTTTATTGGAGAGCTCTTGGTTAACAGAAAGGTTGATGGCGAGGGGCGAGGAGGCGGGATGTGCAGCTACTTTTATAGAGGGAAGTGCAATGAGGCGCCCACTGATTGGTTGCTACCAGCTTGCCACCACCAGGCGCCACGGGATAGGCTCAGGACAGGTTGCGTCAAGCGCATGCGCGTACCTTGAATACGGTTGGCGCCAAGGCACTGTCGTAAAGAAGCTGAACACCACGAGGTTAGCGCCATCTTGTAATGGCGGATTAGATGTGGCTTCCTGCAGTGCCAGCGCCATCTAGTGTTGGCAACTAGATGTGGCCCCCTGCAGTTCCCCCTTTCTATTATAATGCGCAGCAGGTGAAGGTAGAGGTTTGATCTCTGATAAACAAAAGGACATTGTGAAGACCCCAGGCCAGGTGGCCAGCCAGGCTGGTGCCTCACCTGTCCGGTACCTTTTCTCAGAGATGGGATGTCGGTACCAACCCATATGCAATCAAACATGCCCTCCATGAGGCTGCTAAGAGCATACCTCATGTGCAGTACTTTGTCTCGCATCCTGAGCGTGATGAGTGCCGTGCTCCCAACACCAACCCTCTGCCCATCCTTGTGCAATGGGCACTTCAGGCCCTAAGGGTGCAAGGGCCAGGGGAAACTAGGTGCTCTTTAGGGCCGACAGCCAAATCTGGGGGGAGGACCCACACTCCAAAGCGGCAAGTGCCTGAGAAATGACCACCTTGTCCCGCCTGGTCTGGGCTCGCAGGCGGCAAACCAACCAGAGGCAAAGCACACATCCTCCCAAAAGTATATATGACTTTCTCAATACCCCCAGAAGTATTAAGACGCGTCCAGGATGGTCCGTATAATTTGCAAAAGATATTGAGAAGTACTATTTTCTGCACCAAATCTGGAATTACGTCTCTCTTGGGAAATTTTTCCCCATATCCTATCATCCTTAAACCAACCAAAGGCCTGTTTTCTCAGCCCTATACAAAAATTACGGGGTGAATCAATTGTGAAGCAAAGGGCTCCGATTTTCTCAAAACTCCGATCTTCCCCTAAGCTGACATACGTGGTATCCCCAATCACAGTGGGGAGACCCAGCTCCTTCTGAGTTGTGAAGAAGCGAGGGAAGACCGCTGCAGCATGATGTACTGGCAGGGGCTTAGGAAAGGCTGACAAGATGCCCCAGCGTTGTTCTCCTCTACTGAGTGCCAAGCACTGGAGGGTCAGCATCCACAGACTCGTCCACATCTGGTTTTTCTGGTTTCTCAGGATCATCCTGGCTCTCCAAGCTGTCCTCTAGAGAAGGTCGGACCGTCTTCACCAACCGACTAGGAACCCAGTGGGGTGATTCTTGGTCCTGTGGAAAAACACAAACAGCTCCCCTGGATCTTATTAAAATAGGATCCGGGCCTCTCCATTGACCAGTCAAAACATCTTTCCACTTAACCATCTCCTGTGGCCTGTTAGGCTCTGAGCAATGACGGTCAGCCGCCGAATGGCCCTGACTGTCCAAATTTTAAAAATTAAGAGTAAAGAGTGCTATGGATATAGTCACTCGTGGGACTGAGGGCAGAGCCTCCTCGACTCCCCCTTTTTGTTTTATTAAATAAGACTTTAGAGTGCGATGAGCCCGTTCTATAATACCCTGTCCTTGAGGATTATACGGGAGACCTGTCAAATGGGTCACTCCCATCTGGTGACAGAACTGTCCAAATTTTTGAGAAGTATAAGCTGGTCCATTGTCAGTTTTAAGAATTTTGGGCTTCCCCCAGGCACTCCACGCCTCAAGGCAGTGTTGAATAACATGGGCTGCTTTCTCCCCGGTTAATGGGGAAGCAAACATAACTCCAGAACAAGTATCAATGGAAACATGTAAATATTGTAATTTGCCAAAAGATGGGACGTGAGTAACATCCATCTGCCAAATTTGTAATGGGCGAATTCCTCTGGGATTAAAGCAAGGAGAGACTAAAACAATGTAAACTCAACCACCATCAAACAAACATCAAACTTCTGCAGTTCAAGTTCAATAGCCTTGAAAAGCAGGTTCCTCCTCCAGTCAACTCTTTCCAAAAGTGTTTGCATTTCTATGATAGCCTTTCCTCAGGCATCCTTTCCATTGTTTTAATGTAAAGCAGTTGGAACATCTTCCTTAAGATTGCTAATGTGTTTGACAATAGCAGGTTCAGTAACCTAAAACCAGTCTCAGTGCCTGTAATTTTAACTTGCTTGAGGTTTTCCAGCTTAAAATCTTAAATCTCTCAGTCCAATATCTCTAGCCAAGCACATCAGTCCATTACAAATTTAACCTTGATCAAACACTCTGGGCCTGGGCAGCAGGACGCAGCCAGCCCTTATGCCAGTAGCCCAGTTCCAACAAAGTCCTCTGCAGTCTTTCCTTTCCCTTAGAAAGCTCAATGAGGGCATAATCATAAACTTCACCCATTTCTCTAAGCTCATCTTGTAAGCTTTTATCCTTTTTTTCCCTTTGTATTTCCTTTTTTGTTTTTTTCCTTTTCCTAGGCCTAGCTGGGGTTTCCCCATTTGTATCTGACTCAGAAAGACTATCCTGATGCCTTGCCAACGCTTTCCGTCCCTGTCTAATAATGTCTGTGTGGCTACCTTGACTTAGACAAGAATGAATAACAAAGGCAATAAAAAACAAAACCCAGAAGGGAAGGAAAACGGCAAGGATCAGATTAAAGTCTAGGTCAGAAAACTGCATGACTGGGGATGACTTACCGACGTCTTCCTCTCCGTGTGTCAAGTTCTGAATCCTCTTCGGCCCCTCGCCTGGTGACCACAAGGCTCCCGGCATCCCGGGATTTCGGCACCAGTTTGCGGCGAGCCCCCTGACCCGCAGGGAAGAACGACCACAAGACGAGGATCCTTCTTGATCACACTTTTATTGGAGAGCTCTTGGTTAACAGAAAGGTTGATGGCGAGGGGCGAGGAGGCGGGATGTGCAGCTACTTTTATAGAGGGAAGTGCAATGAGGCGCCCACTGATTGGTTGCTACCAGCTTGCCACCACCAGGCGCCACGGGATAGGCTCAGGACAGGTTGCGTCAAGCGCATGCGCGTACCTTGAATACGGTTGGTGCCAAGGCACTGTCGTAAAGAAGCTGAACACCACGAGGTTAGCGCCATCTTGTAATGGCGGATTAGATGTGGCTTCCTGCAGTGCCAGCGCCATCTAGTGTTGGCAACTAGATGTGGCCCCCTGCAGAAGAGGAAAGAAGTTCCAGCACAACTGAGAAATCTGTCTCTAGGGAGACAGGTCTGGAACTCTCCAAGGGTTTGACATAAACACAGAAGAATCTTACATGTGACTGGCTTAGTCAGAAGACCCTCGGGTCTTACTGTAGCTTGGGGGTCAGTTAGAATGTTCAGTGGAATCAGGACCCAAACCATGTGGTCTTGGCTCATCAGTAATGAGCTCCTGGATGAAGAATGGTCTAACCATGAAGTTTATCTGCCATAAGCCTCATCAGTCTCCACTGATGAAAACAGACCAGTGAGCTACATAATGGGGAGGGGAAGGATGAGATCAAAACACAAGGGGGACTAGGTGGAAAGAAGAAGGGGGTCCAGTGGAGGGCAACAGGAGAGAGGAGACAAAGGAAAGTGGTGAGAAGAGATTATGATCATGGTATGTTGTTCACACGTATGGAAACTGTCAACAAAAAGTTTTCAAAAATAGGGAGGAGAGATTGCTCAGTGGTTAAAGGTGCTTGCTTACAAAGCCCAATGGCACAGGTTCAGTTCTCCAGTACCCACATAAAACCAGATGCACAAAATGGAGCATGCATATGGAGTTCGTTTCCAGTGATAAGAGGCCCTGGCACACCCATTCATTCCCTCTATCTCTCTCCCTGTCTCTCTCTCTCTCCCTCCCACTGCCCCAAACATTTTTAAAAATAAAAAAGAGCTGGTGAAAGGCTCAGCAGTTATCGTGCTTGCATGTAAAGCCAAAGGACCAGAGTTCAATTCCCTAGTACACATGTAAAGCCAGATACACAAAGTGGCACGTGTGTCTGGAGTTTGTTTACAGTGGCTGGATGCCCTGGCATGCCCATTCTCTCTCTCTCTCTCTCTCTTTCAAATAAATAAAATATTTTTCAAAATAAAATATAAGTTTTAAACCTAAAGTTCAAAAGAAAAAAGACCAGTCAGGCCAAACTAGTCTATTCTATGTAACTGAAGTTTAAAATAAAAATCCTGGCTGGGGCCATGACTCCTTTGCAAGCATAGGACCTATGTTTAATTCCCAGAACTTGCATGACAAAGCCAGATATGGTGGGACATACCTGTAATCCCAGTGCTACAGAGACAGAGGCAGGAAGATTCCTGGTGCTCACTGGCCAGCCAATATTGCCTCATTGGTGAGCTCAAGTCCAATGAGAGAGCATCACAAAGGAAGTGGATGGCACTCCTGAGGGTGACACCAGAGCCTGTCACCTGGCCTCCACACCTACATGCACAGTAAGTGACTGGATGAGTGAGAAAAGAAAAATCCATGGCACCAGGGCTTTCTCTATTGCTTCATTTCTGCTTAGAGACAAATGATTTTAAGGGAAGCCCAGTCTAACACTTTGACAGGAATCCAAGCTACGCATACACGCACATACACACATCATCATCATCATCTGCATCTTTGCAAGGTGTGAAGTAGCAATCTTTGCTACATGAATAATTGTTCCTACTGGGCATGGTAGCTCATGCCTTTAATCCCAGCACTCAGCAGACTGAGGTAGGTGTTCTCCATGAGTTCAAGACCAACCTGGTCCACATAGTAAGTGCAGGACAGCCTGTGCTACAGAATGAGACCATTTCAAAAAAAAAAAAAAACACTCATGAATAATTATGAATTATATTATGAGTAATGGTTCTCTAATCATGTTCCATACAATCAGAAGAATATAAGGAGAAAGCCTGAAGTTGTGTTGCATTCACTGTAAACAGAAACAATTCTTACTACATATTTTGATTCTAGAGGAATGTTTCCACTCCTTAACATGGCTTGACCCTGTCCAAGCCTTAACAATGATTATTTGATCATCATAGAAGGTCTTATAAATGTGTTATATTCCAAAGAAACTCAGAAAAAAAAAAAAAAAAAAGGAATGGGGTTGGAAAGATAGCCCAGAAGTTGTAAAAGCCTAACAACCAAGGGTCAATTCCTCAGCCGTGTAAAGCCAGATGCACAAAGTGGCACATGCATCTGGAGTTCATTTGTAGTGGCCTTAGGCCCTGGTGCACCCATTCTCTCTCCCTCTCTCTCTTCCTCTCTGCTTGTAAATAAATAAATAATTTATTTTTTAAAGAAAAAGACTTGTCGGGTATGGTAGAGCACGCCTTTAATCCCAGCACTTGGGAGGCAGAGGTAGGAGGATTTCCATGAGTTCGAGGCCACCCTGAGGCTACATAGTGACTTCCAGGTCAGCCTGAGCTAGAGTAAGACCCTACCTTGAAAAAACAAAAACAAGCAAACAAACAAGCAAAAAGCAATCAGGAATAATAAGAAAGATCATATTGACTTTGCCTGGTTCAGAAATCTCAATGGCGATATCGCCCACCATGCCAACAACAACCGCATATTCTTCTGCTGCAGACATTCACCACCATTTCTATCATTTCTACCACAACTCAAGCTTTGGAATATCACTCTTCCTGTGTCAGCATGTCCAACAAGTCTTAGAGGGCAACTAACTCCTATAGGCAGTAAGTATATTCTTCAAGTAAGGTAGAGATGGGTCCTCTGAAACACTTATGAAATGTAGTCTCTCCACCAAGGTGTCTCCTGAGGTAGGTCATGAAGCCTGGGAAGACACACAATATTTTGACAATAGATAATGTTTAAAATATAGAATTAAAGGATTGGAGAGATGGCTTAGCGGTTAATGTACTTGCCTGCGAAGCCTAAGGACCCATGTTTGACTCTCCGCCCCCCCCCCACCAAGCCAGACGCACAAAGGTGAGGCAAGTGCAAGGTCGCACATGCCCACTAGGCGGCGCAACTGTCTGGCGTGTGATTGTAGTAGTTGGCGCCCTGGCACACCAATTCTCCCTCCCTCTCTCTCTCTCTCTCCAAAATAAAAATAAATAAATAAAAATACAGGATTAGGGCTGGAGAGATGGCTTAGCGGTTAAGCGCTTGCCTGTGAAGCTTAAAGATACCATTTTGAGGCTGGATTCCCCAGGACCCATGTAAGCCAGATTCACAAGTGGGCACATGCGTCTGGAGTTACTTTGCAGTGGCTGGAGGCCCTGGTGCACCCGTTCTCTCTCTCTCTCTCTCTCTCTCTCTCTCTCTCTCTCCCTCTTTCTCTCTGTCTGTCACTCTCAAATAAATAAATAAAAATAAACAAAAAAAATTTTTTAAAACCACCACCCATAACTACAAGCAAATCCAACTTAGTAAACTTTATTAGGCAAAGTTTTTATCATTTTGAAACAGAAACTTGATTTTACACCTAAAATAAAAACCAATAAAAATACATTTCTGTAAAGTACTGGGGAGACTAAAGCAGGAGGACTGAGTTTGAAGTCGGCCTGGAAGCTGAAAGAAGGCATGGCTAAATTTCATTCCTTTCCCAGTGTTCTGGGCTGTGGACCCGTGTGGCCCAGCCCTGGCCCATTTCTGTGATTCTGGTTATGAGTCATCCTTCCGTGGAAATGACCAAAGCTATCATCTTTACTGTCCTCACAAGCACAGGGCGTGTTGTCACATGCTGTGTGTGTGTGTGTGTGTGTGTGTGTGTGTGTGTGTACATCATGTGTACGTGTATAATATGTATATATCACACAGCAGGCCTGTCGTGCTGCTGCCCGGTGGCAAAGCAACAAGTACAATAAAAGTTGGCTCTAAAAAAAAAAGTTATTTGGGCTGGAGAGATGGCTTAGTGGTTTAGGTCCTTGCCTGCGAAGTCTAATGGCCTGGGTTCAATTCCCCAGTACCCACATAAAGCCAGATGCACAAAGGGGTGCATGCATCTGCAGTTGGTTTGCAATGGCTGGAGGTACTGGCACTCTCTTCTCTCTGTCTCTGTCTCTCCTCTCTCTCTCTCTCTGCAAATAAAATAAATAAAATATTTTTTAAGTGGGAGTTCTTAATGTTACAATCTGCTTCCATTTGATATCCGGCATAGTCAATCAACACATTGAAAAAAAGACTCTTCATATGTATACATAAGTCTTCCCAAATCAATGTTAGTATTTTCTATGTTTGCTGCCCCATTTGTTGTAGATCTAATGTCAGGCTAGCCCCCTGATTGTAAATCAATGTTACCCCCACCCTAGGCATCCATTTCTGTTTTGATCCCTTGAAATAAGCTCTAAGCTTATAATTCTTGGAGCTCTTAAAAGCATGATTAGAGTTTGGAACATTTTACCCTGAAGGTACTACTTAGAGATAATTACAAGATTTAGAGAAAGAATGAGAAAACCTTTTTGAAGCAAAATCCAGCAGGATCCTCATACAAATGGGGGCACAAACCTAGACTCCAGCTGAATCTGGGTGGCTTATTGACATTTGTGCATGCCCTTCTGCCTCGATTGGCAAACACCTGACAAACGACAACATGCCCGATGTTATCACCGTACCAGCTCCCACCTAGACGTACTCTACCAGTACCAGGGACAAACTCTGACTACAAAATTGACAAAGGGAGAGGTAACATTTTGCAATCTTGTGGTTACTAACAATGAAAATTCAGGTTGAAAATGTCTAAAGTTCACTTGATTTTTTTTTTTCTCAGTTTCAGAATTTTGGTCCCTACTTTCCTACTAACCTCTTTCCCACCTATTTGAGTGCCTCAAGAGAAGCCAAGTAGAGACACTCTGCCTTCTCCATCCAAAGTAATAATGTATGCAAAGAACTGTTATTGCCTTCTCTGGCCCTGACTCCTCTGCATCCATATGGGCCACCTGCACATGGACTCTGGTCAGTGGCTTTCAGATTTCCAGAGCTCAGGACTCGGTTATCAGCACAAGAAGGCCAGATGGCTCAGTGATTACAGGCACAGTGATAAAAGACACTTGCTTGTACAGCCTGCTGGGCAGGGTTCAATCCCCCACTACCTACATAAAGCCAAATGCACAAAGTGGCACATGCATCTAGAGTTCATTTATGGTATCAGGAAGTCCTGGTGTAGGTTGGAGAGATAGTTTAGTGGTTAAGGCTCTTGGCTGTGAAGCCTAAGGTCCCAGGTTCAATTCCCCAGGACCACATAGGCCAAATGCACAAGGTGGTTCATCTAAAGTTTGTTTGCAAATAAACTTATTAAGATAAGTGCCTTAAGTGCTAAGCCATCTCTCCAGTCCTAAATAAAATATTTTTTTAAAAAGTTAAACATAAGTACTACTGTATCCATTCATTGCCTCTCTCTTTCCTTGAAAATAAATAAATAGTATTTTTAAGTGAATATACTGCATAGTCTATTTGTTTCAAAGCACTTGAAGTAAAAATTAAAACCTAGGCATAGTGATACATTACTTTAATCCCAGCACTCGGGAGGCAGAGTTAGGAGGATTTCTGTGAAATTCAAGGCTAGTCTGGGACTACCAAGAGAGTTCCAGGTAAGCTTGGGCTAGAGTGAGACTCTATCTCAAAAAAAATAAAATAAAATAAAATAAAATAAAATAGGTTTACCCCACACCATCTTACTGAACTTACCTGACCTTGTCCTGTCACTGAAGCCATGCTGACATTCATTACAATTGAAATATTGAAGAAATTGCTCAGCATGGTTTAGATGTTGTAAGCATTGCTATCAAAAGTAAAAATGACATTCTTGTCATGCAAGCATGAAAGATTCAGACGAAAACACTTTCCTAATGAGCGGAGCGCTTAGGTATTATTACAGGAAAGACCCACATTCCTGTCATCCTTGCTAAATTGTATGTCTGCTAACTTCAGCTATTTTGGATTTTTTTTTCTAAGTTAAAGTATTTCCAAGTAACAGAAGAAATATGCAGGATTCCCTTGTGACCTAGGTCTTTCATCTCGTTATTTAAATTATCTGTAAAAAAAAAAGGGGGGGTGGTAAATCTGAGGGCTGGAGAGATGGCTTAGTGGTTAAGATGCTTGTCTATGACGCCTAAGGACCGAGGTTCAATTCCCCAGGGACCCACGTAAGCCAGATGCACAAGGTGGTACATGCACTTGGAGTTTGTTTCCAGTGGCTAGAGGCCCTGGTGTGCCCATTCTCTCTGTCTTCCTCTCCTCTCTCTCTCAAATAAATAGATAAATTAAAAAACTAAAGGTAAGTCTAGATCTTTCTGCATAATGCTACTGCTCTCTCTATAAAGGTGGAAGACACGCTGTGGGCCTGCCTTACTAAGAGACATTAGAACCCAGGCAAAGACTCCACTATGGAACCTCATTGCTCTGAACAAAATCCAAGGGATTTGAGGATATTCACCTAAAATGTAAAGCCATGACATTCGGTTTTAGGCATTTTTGAACAACTTTATTTTTATTTTTCACTGCTTTTATTAAACATTACCAAATTAGCCTCCTCCCTTCCCAAAGGCTGGGGATCTAATCCTGGGACTTATGCACATTAGGCAAGTGCTTTGCTCAACTCTAGTCCTGAGATCACATTGTCTTATCTCTATGGCCTCCCAACTGTTCATAGAATGGATCACATGCTCCTTGACGTTGAGGAGGTGACCACATAGTGCTCTCCTACCTCCTTCAAGAAAAGAAAAATTGTTTGGGGAGTGGTGGCCCACGCCTTTAATCCCAGCATTTGGAAGGCAGAGGTAGGAGGATCATTGTGAGTTTGAGGATAGCCTGAGACTACGTAGTGAGTTCCAGGTCAGCCTGGGCTAGAGTAAGACCTTACCTCAAAAAAATATAAAAACAAAACAAAATGTGTTTGTGCCACTGATTTAGCCATAGAAAACTACATGTAAGCTCTATTTGTGATGCAATGACTTTTAGATAATTGTTAAAGATGCTAATCATTGGCTGGGGAGATGACATAGTGGTTAAGGTGCTTGCCTGCGAAGCCAAAGGACCTAGGTTTGATTCCCCAGTACCTACGTAAGCCAGATGCACAAGGTGGTACATGCATCTGGAGTTTGTTTATAGTGGCTGGAGACCCTGGAATGCCTATTCTTTATCTCTCAAATAAATAAAAATAAAATAAAAAATATTTTTTAGAAAAACACGCTAATCAGGCCAAGTATGGTGGCACACACCTTTAATCCCAGCACTCAGGAGGCAGAGGTAGGAGAATTGCCATGAGTTCAAGGCCACCCTGAGACTACATAGTGAATTTCAGGTGAGCCTGGGCTAGAGTGAGACCCTACCTCTAACCCCCCCCCCCCACAAAAACAAAATATGCTAATCATGTCTGTTTTTTTTAAGAATCACTCTATTTTATACTGTAACTTCAGTAATTTATCAATCAAACATTGAAAACACTATTGTTCTATTACCAAGGTCAGAAGTTTCATAATGAGGCAATTGCCCAAATGCAGCCACTTAGGGTATAACATGGTTTGAGTGTGTATGGCGGTCAATCTCTGACAGGATTTAGAATCATGCAGAAATCAATCTCTAGTCCTATCTGTAAGGGATTTTCTAGTTTAGGTGAGGTGGGAAGGCTCTTTAACTGTGGGTGAAACCCATGGGCTGGGTTTCTGGACTTTATAAAAAGAAAAGCTGGCCTGGAGAGATAGCTTAGTGATTAAGATCCTTGCCTATAAAGCCAAAGGACCCAGGTTTGAGTCCCCAGCACCCATGTAAGCCAGATGCACAAGGTAGTGCATATGGAGTTTGTTTGCAGTGGCTAGAGGCCTGGCACATCCATTCTCTATCTCAAATAAAATAAAATATTTATTTAAAAAAGAAGAAAAGAAAAGCTAGCTGAGTATGCAGCATTCATTGGTCTCACCATTTCCTCCTAGCTGAAGTGATGATTTGAGGCCAGGTTGATGCTTCTGCCTTAATTTCCCCACCACGATGGACTCTATCTTCTGGAACCATAAGCTGAATGAATTTTTTTTTGTCCCAGCAACAAGAAAATAACTGATAACAGTGTGTCCCCCAAAGCTGCGTGTGTTGAAATTTAATCCAATTTTTTAGATGTGAAGAATGTGGAAACTTAATCTGAAATATGTTTAGAGGTGGTGCCTTGAAGAGACCATTAGAATTAAAACACTTCCTGGTGTCTTCGTAAGAAGAGCGAGAGAGAGAGAGAGAGAGAGAGAGAGAGAGAGAGAGAGAGAGGAGACCCCTGGCTGTATGCACTCTGTACTGCTTACACTGCCAGAACTGAAAATAAACCTCTTCCATCAAAACTTAACCAGTCTGTGGTGCTGGGTTCAAACTGGATATTGGGAAAGATCTCCCCCACCCCTTGGCAATTCTCTCAGCTACAATCTCTAAGCTCTACAAACTCTGTACAAGGTTCAACTGTTCGACTGGGTTCCATACCATTTCTATTCAGATGTGGTGGTGGAGCATCAACTTCAGGACCATATGGTACTGGGGAAAAATAGAGCAATCTCGGGCTCCAACTACAAACTGAGTCAGAATTTGCTGCTTTTTTTTGTTTGTTTTTTTTCTTTTTTGGTTTTTCGAAGTAGGGTTTCACACTAGCCCAGGCTGACCTGGAACTCACTCACAGGATGGAGAATTTGCATTTTGACAAGATGCAGGATGTCATAAGTTCATGAAAGCTTGAAACGCTTAGCTACAAAATGCTTCCCCAGCCTAGGTCTTTCAATCATTTCATTTCTTTCTTATGACCTCAATTTCTCTTTGCTAATTTATTTTTTCCTCACACAGAAGCCTTAAGACCTACTGTTAATCCTGTAGTATACCCTCACTTCAGTTATGATAGCATTTCTCTTTTCTCAATCAATAAAGGAGTTTTCTGTACACCCGAAACCAATATTTTCTGTTAACTACTCAATTTATGGCTGATAACAGTATCTAGCTGTCACTATGTACCAAGCACCGTTCTAGCCCCTGAAGATAAAGCGGCATGCATGGCCCTTATCCTCCAATGACTGTCAGTGAACCTATTCTCATAGAGATCTTTTACAAACTAATAATTTCAAACTTATTAAACATTTATCATTCATTATCAAGTAGAAGAATCTAGCTGGTATCCCTAAGTCAGATAGTAGAAAGATTTTGCATAAATACAAAACAATGACACTCTTCTTTTTAAAGAAAACTGTTACACACACACACACACACACACACTTCATTTATTTGAGGGAGAGAGAAAGAGGGAGGTGGAGGGAGAGGGAGAGGGGAGACAATGGGCACTGGGAATGCCAGGACTCTAGCCACTGCAAACAATCTGCAGATGCATGTGCCACCTTGTGCATCTGGCTTATGTGGGTACTGAGGAACTGAACCTGGGTCCTTTGGCTTCACAGTCAAGTGACAACCACTAAGCCATCTCTCCAGCCCCCAAACTGTTTTTCTTAATAAAAATATTTGCTAACATGTGATGTGTTCTTGTAATTTTTTTTTTTTTAGGATTTTTTTCTGCAAGCCCAACAACTGGCCTGTTTTTTTTTTTTTATGAGAAAGAGAGAGAGACACAGAGAGAGAGAGAGAGAAATAGAGAATTGGCACACTAGGGCCTCCAGCCACTGCAATTGAACTGCAAGTGCGTGTGCCTCCTTGTGCACTTGTGTTAATGTGTGTCTGGCTGATGTGGGACCTGGAGAGTCAAACATGAGTCCTTAGGCTTCTCAGTCAAGGGCCTTAACTGCTAAGCCATCTCTTTAGTCCTCTTGGAATCTTCTAAAAATATTTTTAATTTAGTTTATTTGAGAGAGAGAGAGAGAATGGCCATGCCAGGGCCTCTAGCCACTGCAAATGAACTCCAGACACAGGCACCACCATGTGCATCTGGCTTATGTGGGTGCTGGGGAATTGAACCTGGGTCATTAGGCTTTGCAGGCAAGCACCTTAACTGCTAAGCCATTTCTCCAGCCCAGTTCTTGTAAATTTTTAAAAATATTTTATTTAGTCTGAGACGGAGAGGGAGAGAGAGAGAGAGAATAGATGTATCAGGGCCTCCAGCCAGTGCAAACAAACTCCAAATGCATGTGCCACCTTGTGCATCTGGCTTTGGTGGGTACTGGGGACTTGAACCTGGATCCTTAGGCTACACAGGCAAGCACCTTAACCATTAAGCCATCTCTCAAACCCTTTAAAAAATATTTTATTTTGAGAGAGTGGGGGGTATTCCTGTAATTTTTTTTTTCCTTTGGTTTTTCGAGGTAGGGTCTCACTCTAGCCCAGGTGACCTGGAATTTACTATGTAGTCTCAGGGTGGCCTTGAACTTACAGCAATCCTCCTACTTCTGCCTCCCAGTGCTGGGATTAAAGGCATACGCCACCACGCCTGGCAATTATGGGAATTTTTAAAATTTTTAAATTTTTCTGAAATTTAAAATTAAAAAAATAAAATTCATTTTTTCATCACTAATATATATTGATAAATAACTATCTGTACCCATTAAATATTTTTTAAATTTCTTTATTTTGAAATATTTTTATTTATTTTCAAGGGGAGAAAAAAAATGGCTGTACCAGCACTTCTTGCCACTACAAACTGTAAACCCATGCATCTGGCTCATTGTGAGTGCTGGGGAATTGAACCCTTTGCAAGTAAGTGCCTTTAACCACTGAGCCATCTTCTCAGCCTCCCTGCTTAATCATTCTTAACAGTGACAGAAGCTCCTGAGAACAAAAATAAAATTGAGAACTGTGCTGTGTCATAAAGTCAGCTCAAGCCCCACCTGCAATCCCAGCTACAAGGAAGGCTGAGGTGGGTCAGCGAAGCCGAACAAGTGCATGAATTCAAGACCAGTCTAGACAACTTAGAAAGAGCTTATCTCAAAAAAGTGAAATGAAAGAAAGAAAAACTTGGGCAGATGCAAATGATGTAGCCCAAGCATTGTCTGTCCTGCGTTAGTTTAGTTAGCTACTTTTCCTAGGCATTTCATGATCATTAAGAGGAGACACCACTGATCCTACAAAACAAAAAGCCTTTATTGGAATCCTTGTTGCAACTGAGGCACAATGAGGGGGGTGGGGGCCAGGTAAAAACAAAAACATAAGGTGAAGGCTTCTAAAGCATTCTTTATTTTGCCCATAGTCATGTTTTCAAAAGTTTCAAAGGGGGCTGGAGAGATGGCTCAACAGTTAGAGGTGCTTTCGTGCAAAGCCTAATGTCCCAGGTTTGATTCTCCAGTACCCATGTAAGGCCAGATGCACAAAGTTGTTTGCAGTGGCACGAGACCCTGGCATGCCCATATTCACACTCTGCCTGCCTCTTTTAGTCTGTTTGTCTCTCACAGATAAATAAGTAAATAGAATTTTAAAGTTGCTAAGGGCTAGGGAGATGGCTTATCAGTTCAGGCGCTTGCCAGCAAAGCCTAAGAACTCATGTTCAAATCTCTAGGACCCATGTAGCCAGACACACGTTGACACAAGCATGCAGTGTTGCACATGCACCACAAGGGGGCACACATGTCTGGAGTTTGTTCACAGCAGGCTGAAGGTCCCGGCCTCCCTCTATCTCAGAAACAAAAATAATGGGCTGGAGAGGTGGCTTAGCGGTTAAGCGCTTGCCTGTGAAGCCTAAGGACCGGGACCCTGGTTGGAGGCTCATTTCCCCAGGACCCACGTTAGCCAGATGCACAAGGGGGCGCACGCGTCTGGAGTTCATTTGCAGTGGCTGGAGGCTTTGGCGCGCCCATTCTCTCTGTCTCTCTCTCTGCCTCTTTCTCTCTGTCTGTTGCTCTCAAATAAATAAATAAAAATAAAAAAATTAAAAAAAAAAAACAACAAAAAACCAAAAATAATAAAGAACATTTTTTTCTAAGTGGCCAAAATAGGAACTTCTGGGTAAGACGGTGGTGTAGTAGCCACACCAAAGCAGCCTTGGCGGGTGGGATAAGCAGAAAAACAGTAAAATACACTCTTCAACCAAAAAGTGAAGGTGTAAAAGGAATTGTCACCCACAGCAGAGAAGCAGGAGAGACCCAGAGCTTCTAGCAAGAGGGAAAACAGCCAGAATTGGCTCCCCGCTCTGCCTGAGCTGCAGAAGCAGAAGGTAGGTGCAGGGATTTCCCACTCACACCAGCTTCCTTGCAAAGTCAAGAAACCTGAAGGAGAGGAGAGCAGGGACCAGCTGAGCAGCTCCAGTATAATTCCAGGCACCCTGCACAGCCTCCCATCCCCCAACTACCAGTGCCATGAACCACTGGAGGACCACCACCCAGCCACACAGCGTCCAGCACAGCCAATCAGAACACCAGATCCAGCGATCCAAACAGCCTGACCTAGTCCATGTCACAACACAGAGGGACTGAGGTAGGAACTCAGCACTGGCGAGATTGGTAGCCACTCCAAAAGGTAACAGAACCTACTTACACAAAGCCAGGTACAGAGGCCTGTGCCAGAAGTGCTAATTTCACCTTCCATGTTAGGGCAGGCTATGTGTTAGATTTGATTGATGTATTTATTCTTGGTCAGCTTTACCATTCTCAAATAAGCTGCATTTTGGTGTTGACGACTGTTCCGTTTGACGTTTCCTGATTTATAGGGCCTTTGTCTTTTTCTTCTGTCATTATTGGGAAAAGGGTCTCACTCAGCTCCAGGCTGACCTGGAACCCATTTCAGACCAGAAGTCTCAGCTTCCCAGTTGACAGGATTAAGGATGTGGGGCAACACACCCTTAGGGACTTTGACTATCTCCACTCTTGCATAAATGCTCCATGCTGGTTTTGATTGAATGGGAATATTGCTCAGTTGAATTTTAGAATTTACCAGTAAATTGCTCCACTCAGCCTACTAGAATACTTGCATAGCAGGCAAACTCAACACCTAGGGTCACTTCTGCTATTTCTCTGGGAGTATAAGAGCTACACCTGGCACCTTAAGCTCCTACCCTGAGGATATATAAAGTCAGACTTACACATCTAAGAATACTACAGGTAATTAGAAAATCCAAGCATCAAATTAACTCAAGATGCAAAAATCTCTATATTATAATACAAGAAACACAAAAAAATCAAGACAACACAATTCTACCAAAAATTATAAATCCATCAGAAATGACCTCTACCGAGACTGACTTAGATGAAATGCTTGAAAAGAATTTTTAAAAAATGATCATATCTATAATCAAAGCAATCAAAGAAGAAAACAAACTGCTGAAGGAATCCCAAGAGAACACAGGAGAACAACTTAATGAAATAAGGAGGTCAATACAAGACATGAGTAAGGAAATAGAAATAATGAAAAAGTACCAATCAATCAGAAATATTAGAAATGCAAAACAGAGTAAGTCGAATAGAAAACTCTGTAGAAAGTCTCACCAGTAGAATGGATCAAGGAGAGGACAGAATATCTAAACTAGAAGACACAGTGGCAGGTCTAAGTCCAACAAAGACAAACTAATAGGAAGGCAACAATAGGAGTTTCAAGATATTTGGGACACTATGAAGAGGTCAAACATGAGAATTCAGGGTAGAGTAGAAGAATTTCACTCCAAAGTCAAAGTAGATATTTGTTGCAGTCAGGTTCGCATTGCTGGTAGAAATCACCTGACCAAGATTAGCTTGTGGGAAAAGGAAATTTATTTTGGCTTATAGGCTTGAGGGGGAAGCTCCACAATGGCAGGGGAAAACAATGACATGAGCAAAGGGTGGACATCAACTCCTGGCCAACATAAGGTGGACAATAGCAACAGGACAGTGTGCCAAACACCGGCATGGGAAACTGGCTATAACACCCATAAGCCCGCCCCCAACAATACACTGCCTCCAGGAGACTTTAATTTCTAATTGCCATCAGCTGGGGAAACTAGCATCCAGAACACTTAAGTTTATGGGGGACACCTGAATCAAACCACCACAGTATTTTCAACAAAATCACAGAAGAAAAATTCCCCCAAATAGGGAAAGAGATGCCAACACAGATACAGGAAGCCTTTAGGATGCCAAACTGACAAAATCAGGAAAGAACCTCTCACCGTCATAATTAAACTACTAAACACAAAACAAAGGAAGCATATTGAGAACAGAGAGAAAAATCAAGTCACGTACAAAGGCAAGCCCATCAGGATAACCGATTACTCAACATAAACCTTAAAAGCCAGAAGGACCTGTAATGATATATTCCAAGTTCTGAAAGGTAACAACTGCCAACCAAGCTTACTTTATACTGCAAAGCTATCCATCCAAATTGGAGGTGAAATCAGGCCACTCCACAATAAAAGTTGCTAAAATAAAAATCAGCATGGTTGTGTTCTTATTTTCAATACTTCATGTGTATTTGATTATCAAGTCCTATCAAGTATATGGCTATAAGAGCAGATGTGTTTATATTAAATGAAGAAAAACAACAGTGTGTATGTCTTTTTGTGAAAAATTAATTCCTCAAAAGAAGGCATCTTTTAAATTATACCCAGACCATGAAATCTCATGTTATGGTCTTTTGGGCATTTATATTAACTGTGAATACTACAGTCAAATAAGTACACAGCTACAATGGTGCCTTCTGGCCTCAAATACTTAGTGAATAAGGAAAAGAACCTCTCTTTGAAAATTACTTTCTTTTCTTTCTTTTTTTTTTTTTCTTAACAGTTCTACCACAGATAAATTCTCAGTTAAGAAATTTCTCATCAGACAGGTTTTACACGTTTTAAAGAATAGTCAAATTTTCAATCCTTATATGTGCCTCAAATAGTTTGACAACCTCAATAAATGTATTTTCATCTTGTAACCATAAAGATCTGACCCTTTAGTTCATAGGGGCTTAAAAATGGCTCGGTGGGTAGGAGGACTTGTGTAAGCACAAGGGCTTGAGCTGAGCTCAGCTGAGCACTTGGGCCAAGCACATTCGTAGCCCCAGTCCTCTGAGGAGCTAGGAAAGGAGAATCAGTGGGGCTCACTGGTCGGCCAGTCTGACGGTGGGAGACGCCATAAGGAAACAAGGCATAAGAGCCATGCAGAACATCTGACATTCCCTTTTGGCTTCACACATTTGCACACACATGCTTCATACAGTATACATGTATGAGACACACATACACACACATGACAACTCTAGTAAACGTGACTTCTAAAACGGTATTTTTATTTATTTGAGCAAATAAGTATTTTTATTTATTGAGTAAAAAGAGAGAATGCCAGGACCTCTTGCTACAGCAAACCAACTCCAGACACACGTGCCGTGTTGTGCACCTGCCTTCATGTGGGTACTGGGGAATTGAACTTGGGTGAGTAGGCTTTGCAAGCAAGCACCTTTAGCCACTAAGCCCAATATATCTTATTTTAATACTA
Organism: Dipus sagitta; assembly: GCA_036346955.1. Classification (NCBI taxonomy): domain Eukaryota; kingdom Metazoa; phylum Chordata; class Mammalia; order Rodentia; family Dipodidae; genus Dipus; species Dipus sagitta. The sequence goes on from CM070772.1 coordinate 34,605,783, forward strand.
TGTTGAGAAGTGGATAAAGGGCAGTTTGTTTTTATTCGATATGGACCTATTTAGTATGTAAACACATGTGGGTATCATCCCTTCTCGCCTCCCTGTCCCTTTTCTGATGAGGCCTTCCTTGTTTAGGATGCAGGTCAACCCCATGGACATTGTGGGTCATGCATTATGGGGGGAGGCAATATCTCTGTGTAAAATGTCCCAACTTGTGGCTCTAACAATCTTTCCAATCCTTCTTCCGCAAAATTCCCTGAGCCATGCTGGGTGCATTTTAAGTCTACTTCACTGATGGGCTCTTAGAAGCCCTGGATCTCTGGTTTGGTAGGTGTTGAGTGTCCTCAGTGTCTGTCTCCTTCACCTTTGTGCTGATATCAGATTAACTAAGAAAGCAGCACTCTTGCTCATTTCCCCAATTCCTCGGTGGTTTCAGCTGGGGCCAGGGTGGAGTGCACTGGGTCGTTTATCTCCTCAGGTCCCGCTCCCATCTGAAAAAGAGAAGCAGATTCTCCAACGGAGCATAAAGTCAGCACCGGTTAAATGGGATAACCATTATTAATTTAGAGAGAATTACAAGGGTTCAGGCACTTTTATAGTCTAAGGTTAGTGGGAGCTTGACAATGGAAAGCAAAATCATTATCTGGATATTATTCTAACTTGTTTCCCAGTTCCAGATATGGTTTCCTTTCTACTGAGCATATCTGTTAGCCAATCCAAGAGCAGTTGGTTAACCACCATGGCTGTGTGCCACTATTGCACTTGTGTGAGCATCACATTAAGTTGTTTGTAAAGGGCAGTTTTGAGCCAATAAAAAATGTTACTCGTAGCCAGGTGTGGTGGCACACACCTTTAATCCCAGCACTCGGGAGGCAGAGGTAGGAGGATCGCCATGAGTTCGAGGTCACCCTGAGACTACATAGTGAATTCCAGATCAGCCTGGGCTAGAACGAGATCCTACATCAAAAAGAAAGAAAGAAAGAAAAAAAAAAACAGAAACAAAATATTACTCGTGCCAGGCTTGGTGGCACATGCCTTTAATACCAGCACTTGGGAGGCAGAGGTAGGAGGAACTCTGAGTTCGAGGCCACCCTGAGACTACATAATGGATTCCAGGTCAGCCTAGGCTACAGCGAGATGCTATCTCAACCCTGCCCCCCCCCCAAAAAATGTTATTCATGTCACTTGGGATATAGTCTTGACCACAGGGATTCCTTAAATAATTTATACTCTTATCTAATACTAGTTACTTTTGTTGTTGCTGTTACCAAATAACAGACAAGAAGCAACTTAAGGAGAAACAGGAGCAATATAGCTTTTTTATGGGTAATCAGCCAGAGACAGTGGCCCAGGATGTCACCTTGCCTGCCCTTACAGGACTAGAACCCAGGTCTGACCCAGTCTCAATCCCCCTTGGCTGCAAGCAATACTCCCCAGCATCAGTTTCCTGCTTAGCACATCTGGGTGGGCTGGTCTTTCCTGGGTAAGCCTCTTGAGTCCACTGACCAATATGGTCTCTCCCTTGCACACTTGAGTCTGACCAGACTCATCCCAATCGATATTTAATCCATATGCAGGAGCCTAACGTGTGCAAGTCTTCTTGTCTCCTGGATCTGTCTGAAGACAAGTGTCTCCGCTCCTTGAGGGGAGGATTTACTCTTGTCCAGGCACTTCCCTGCCTTGTTACATGTATGATCTCTTTATCACTTTACGCTCTGACCTCTCATGTGAGAGGGACCCTGTGTGACTTGTCTCGAGGCTTCTTCCTCAGTGATGTATAAGATTTTCTCCGAAGCTGGCCGGGGTGGCGCATGCCTTTAATCCCAGCACTTGGGAGGCAGAGGTAGGAGGATTGCCATGAGTTCGAGGCCACCCTGAGACTACATAGTGAATTCCAGGTCAGCCTGGACCAGAGTGAGACCCTACCTCGAAAAACCAAAAAAAAAAAAAAAAGATTTTCTCCGGCTCCTCTTTCCCTTTCCAGCCAGGCAAGGGGGAGAATTCCTTTCTGGCCTAAGCCTTTCAGCTAGTCTTTCCTCTGGCTCCTAACTCTCCCTAAAAGAAACCTCATAATTCATAATTTACCCTTCTCGGAGACTGTTTTATCAATTCTTTGCTAATTTGGAGAAGGACCCAGATGTTGGGAGTCTACAGGCCTGGGATCTCCTACATCTTTATGAAGTTTAATCCTTCCCTAGACCCAAAGTCCTGCATCATAAGGACAGGTTTATTTTGGCCTGTCATTGAAGGGGATATGGTTCTATCATGGCTGTGTTATGAACAGCTTTACATTGCTGGGATGAGCATCCAAAACCAGGCACAGTTTAGAGGAAGAGATTTATTTCAAGCTTACAGATCCAGGGGGAAGTTCCAATAATTGGCAGAAGCTGCTTCAGCACATCCAAGCAGAAAGGGAAAACCAGCCAACAGGCAACTACAAGCAGGACCCCCCCCCCCCCACGCCCCAGCTCACACTTCTCTGCATACCTTTTGGCTATAATGCAGATCTGCCCCCAAACACACCTTTAAGCTAGCTGTACCCCAGGATCCAACCCCCCACCCCGTGATGCCTCCTCTAGCCAGGTGGCTGGAGATCCAAGTTACAAGCTTTAATAAAACCACTGAGTCCATGGGGGGCATCCATTCAAATGACCATAGCTGGAAGCCATGGAGACAGGAGCATGAGGCAGCTGGTGACAGTTTGTCCACAGTCAGGAAGCTGAGGGCACAGGGGAACCGGGACGATGTTCTCAAGCCTCAGGCCCAGCCCCAGTGACTCACTTCCTCCAGCAATGTTCCACCTCCTAATGGTACAAGTCTTGTAAAACAGTGCCATTAACTGGGTACCAAGAGTTCAAGCATAGCCCATAGAGGGCATTTCTCGTTTAAACCACAACCAGGGGCTGGAGAGATGGTTCAGTGGTTGAGGCACTTGCTTTCAAAAACCTGATGGCTTGGGTTCTATTCCCCAGTGCTCAGGTAAAGCCTAGATGCTGAAATGACACATGCACCTGGAGTTCGCATGCAACAGCAAGAAGTCCTGCATGCCCATGCTGTCTTCCTCTCTCCCTCTCTCCCTGCAAATAAATAAAAAAAAAAAAATCTATTTTGTAGAAGAGCCTTGTTATATTGCTCTAGGTGATTTTAGTTCATCTTGTAAAATAGTGTTCGGTATAAGTGCTACACAATGAGGCATTCCCAGTCATCCTGTCAATTAGACAAGGAATTCCTGACAACACAGAGTTTTCAATTCCTTTGTAGCCTCCCATATAATAACCTAGTTGTGAACAGACTGTGGAGGGCCTCACCCAGCAAGTAGAAGTAACAGGCTCAGAATCACCAACAGACGGATTTAAGAATGACTTTTATTAAAAGCTAAAACAAGTACATACAAAATCAAGTCAAAACTAGGTGAGGATGACCACTGGCATCAAGGAAGTAAATGTCTTTCATAGTTCATAATGTGTAATTTTTGATGCCACAATACTTTATGCATCTTAAGAAGGTTAATTTTAAAACTAAAAGTTACAAAGGAAATGATGAAATATTCTCTGCTATTTGAACACAGTATATTCCACACTTGGTTTTTGGTAGTCATTTTATGAAAACACGAGGAACTTCATTTTACAATCTTAGCAGAGAATCTTGCAAGAGAAAAATGTTAAATTGTTATGCATGTCTAAAGCCCTATAAATGAGCTCTCAGCGCCTTTTAAAATTACTATAGTTTTCAAAATGCTTTTTTCTTAACATCACTTAAGGAGTTAATTAATACAGAGAATTCAGACCAAAGTTGTTTGTCTTTTCAAAGTGCAAATGTGTGACTATGAGTGGAGGACTGGTTCCAGCTCCTACTCCCGCCCTGCTGGACACCAAACGCCAGGACACTCGGATTCATTATATAAAATGCTATGTTTGTATATAACGTACAAACACTCTCCTGTACACTTTAAATCGTTTCCAGATCATGGGATACCTAAATCAGTGTAAATGCTACATAAATTCTTATATTGTTTAGGGAATGACAAGGCAAGTCTGTATAGGGACGCAAGGTTTTTTTTCTGAATATCTTCTACCCATGGATATGAAACCCATATAAATAGGGAGCTGGCTGTATATAGACATGCCACAAACACATACGTGTGTAGATGAATGTAAGTATTCACACAAAATAAATTTGTCTAAAGTGAATTTATGTAAATAAGTTTTTTGATAAGTGTTGGAAATATGTTTCTCTTTAATTCTTACAAATACTAACACAGGAATGTTAAGCCTACATGTAGATTTTGACAGCTGAGTAACAGACAGACAACAGTGGCTAAAAGTATCTTTAAAAATATATTGTTTTCATTAAATAAGCAGACTGCATGTTATATATAGACAATGCTTAACTAGTAAGCACTGTACACAAATCTAAGCTGGAATAAAAACAAATTTAGATTAGTTTAAATATTTTAAGAAAATGTAGACTTCGTTAAGGAAATGTTTAAGGTTTGATTTACCGCAGAACACAGAGATCATCTATGGAAGGTAACACAGGTTAATTGTGATGCTCAAAAAAGGCTCCTGTGCTTCAATTTGTTTGTTTTGCACTTCCAGGGGTTCAAATAACTTAAACCAAACCACTGTATCTCATGAAAGATGCTTAGTCAATTCCCCGAACCCACCCAGCAGAAACATCTCATTCCTACTTTAGTTTTATTACCCCCAAATGTAGCGTGGCAATAACAGCATTATACATACACTAGCCACAAGCTGGTCTGCATTTGCATCTGAGCAGCTTCCATAGAACTAGGAATGTGCTCTACAAGGACAAAGGTTTAAGAATGTGACTAAACAAAATTCAGTAGAAAACAGAGCTGAAGATGCAGGGACATTGCAGAGAGAAATTTAAGAAGAACCCCAAGTTGTATGTTCCATAAAGGGGCTGTTAAAATGACAGGAAGCCAATGCGTACACTGAGCATCTGCACTAAGCCACAAAGACCAAACTTAGATGGATCTCTTATGCAGCACACAATCAAATCAAAACTTTAAGTAGCTAGATCATCAAATGATTTTTTTTCCAGAAAACCACATCCCAGTTTACCTGAGTAAGTGTAGTAAAATACCCCATTTTAGCCCTTATTTTCAAAACAACAACAACAAAAACGCCTAATGATATTGACCCATCAGTTTCTTTTCCTACTTAGTGCTCTTCATAGTGAACGTGAAGAAACTACATCCTGGGCAAGGTGCCACTGCTTTAGAATGAAGGAACTATACGGTATGTGAAATCTGGCAAGACAACAGGCAGAAAACTGTTTAGAAATATTGAATATACAAGACAAGTGTGCATAGAAAATGCAAATGCAACAAGAGACACTTGGTCATGATTACCAACATGACAAAAGACACACACCATCACCTCATGGAATTTACTTGATGATTTCTTCAGCCCCATTGATATTATCCTATCTAGGTCCTCTTACTACAGAAAGGTGGTGACCGTAAGTACCTTACAAAATGACCTTCCTATTCTAGTCTAGCCCTTTCCAAAATCAGTATTCGTATGAGTCGCTGGAGGACCTACTTAAACTGTCCTGTGGCCAGGGTGTGATAAGCTTCATTCACAACACATTCCAGGTTACTGACTGACCTCACTTGGAGTAACAAAGATATGACTCCTTCTGCAAGCCAAGGCTACATCGGTCTTCCTAGAACCATTTTCCCATACTATTGCCTCAGGGATCCCCATTAACCCAGTGAATCCTCTACAAACATCTATAGCCAATTACAGGTCTAGAATTTCATTTAGAACAAATCTGGCTCTTCAACTACCATACTTGTCCCAACTCAAATCTATTTTTATTTTTGAAATAAAAGGTATATAAGATATAGAGCACAGTGGTACACACTTTTAATCCCAGCACTCGGGGGTCGGGGGTCAGGATAGGAAGACTGCTGTGAGTTCAAGGCCAGCCTGAGACTATATAATGAATTCCAGGTCAAACTGGGCTAGAGAGAGACCCTACCTCAAATCAGATTTTAAGCGCATCCCCTACTCCTTCCCATTAAACAGACATAAAACCCTGCCATCTCAGTACCCATGGGTCTCAACCCAGCTCCATAAATGTCCTCCGACTTAGCTTTCAAACCCAGCTGAACCTGTCCCTTCTTCAGAGCGCACTCCAAGTTCATGCACATGCCTCCATCTAAATAAGTAGTACATTTAAACCAGCCATCAACAAACATCTCTCACAGAGATGACCACTACAGTGGGCTCCTCACATATCTCTGTCTCTAGCCTTCAACACGTGTGTCCCAAATGTATTATTCATCATTGTCAGAATGATCACTGAAAGTTATAAATCACATTGGGCCACACTCCTGCTTGAATGCTCCCCCCCCCCCCCCCCCCGCAGCTTACCATATCACTGGTAATACATTGAAATGCCTTTTCCTGTAGGGCTAAGCTCTTCCTTCTCTGGCCTCATCTGCTACTTTCCTCAGTACATCCTATGTTGTGGTCATAGGGACCTTCCATAAATCCTAAAATACAGCAAGATTCTCCTACCTTGAGATGTTGCACTAATTATGCCCTCTGCTCTTGCCCACCAACTTTAAGACTGGCTACTTTCTGCCATTCTGGTCCCAACTTTAGTCAACTTTTTCCTGAGGAGAAGATCTAAAGTATCCATTCAGTTACTCTCTAGCCCAAATCCTACTTCAATTCTCCACACAGTACTTACTCATCATCGGCATGTGGCGTCTTTATGCTTGCTACGTATCTGAACAAAAGAAAAGAACATGGATTCCATGACGGTAGCTCTTGTCAGCAATGCTCACAGCTGTAACTCCTGATCAACAAATGTACTATAAGGAAGTTTGGAAACAAGAGGCTTTATACGCATCAGACTGTACAAATGGAAAGTGCCCTAGTGGTCCCATATTCCATCTCTCATAAAATCTAAAGAGTAAGAAATTTATTACTAGTAGCCAAACAAGATAAACCCATCTTGTGAAAGGAGAGAACTGACCTTTAACTTGTAGCAAAAAATAACATAAAACACAGGTTAAGTCAAAGTTTAAGTCACATAAAGTTTAATCAGTCAAGTTAATGAAAATATCAAAAAATTTCAGTTAGTGTATGGCATCAGAAATTTAACTGTTGTTGAAATAATACAGTATTTGGTGTTTCCATATTGACAAGCTATGCTGCAGAAAGCGCAATGGCATTAAATCTTAATTCATCAGGGTCACGTTCCATAAACTTCTTGCAAACTTCTATGGCATCCTATGGGGGAAAACATACATTTTTAGCTTATAGATATGTCTTACTTGCAAATATCAGTAAGAATTTCATATTTTTCTAGTTCATACCAGTTTTATACTGCAGGCTTCTTTTACCAAATTAAAAATGAAAGCATCAAAAGGATAAACAGTTGGCAGGCTAATTTGCTTAGTATAAACTATAGTATAAGTATCTGTCCCCAAACACAGTACTGAGGATCAAACTCAGGGTCTTACACATAGCAGGCACGTAATCTACTGCTGAGCTACAGGCTCAACCCTGTGTGTGTACGCTTGTATTTGATACAAGATCTCAATAAATTGATCAGGCTAGCTTCAAAACCAGCCTTATAACCTTTAATCCTGAAAATGACATAGCCACACAATTTGTCTCTCTTATAAAATCTCTAACATTAGGATCAAGTTACAACTGATAGTAACTTGGCTTCAATGAAGTACAGGATAAAAAGTCAAGTCTTTCAGTCTTTTTCAAATCTGCTGGTTCACACAAACTTCTGGGCTATTTGTTGTAGACTATAAACACTAATTCGAACTTTTACTTTCGGTTCCGAAAAGACAAAGTACAAAGACACATTCAAGCAGAGTAAATGTCCGAGTAACCCCCAGAAAAGTTTAAAGATAACAAGAGTATCAGTAAAACTTTAAAGGGGCCAGTAAGCTTATTGTTACCTCTAATAAAGTTTCGTCACTAGTTTTCCCATGGTTAATGGGAAACGGTTTCCGTCCATCTGTGAAAAAATAGACAAACAGGTGAATTCTTAGCTGTTCTTACAAGATAAAGGTTCCATTTCTCTCTTCTATTGTGAAGCAAAGAGAGTTAAAATTTATCTTAAATAACACATCTTAACATACATATTTGAATTGCGTCATCTAATTATGGCTTTACTTACCTAAAATATGCAAATTAGTGTCAATTTCTTAAAATTAGGACTCATTTTTATCCTTAGAAATATAAACAATTTCTTTTTGTTTTAAAAGCTGAATCAGAAAATTTAAATACTGGCATGTTAGCATTTTTTCAAAAAAGGCCATGCTGTCATGGCTTATGTGTTTGTTACTAATTATGCACCATCAATGACAGTAATGAAGAAAAAGTAAAATAGCATCCAATTATTTACTGACTACCAAGCTAATGCTTGTTCAATACTATGAAAAAGATAAACTGATACTACCCCAAAGTTTACTAATGTTCTAGATCCAAATCTCTGATCTCAGATGTCTCAGGAGTGATTAGTCTCGTAAAACCCAGCTCCTCAGTATCTCCACAATGTGGAGTGTAAACAACACTGCACACTCCATACACATACAGAGTGTAGAGTGTTCCTTGGTTTGCCAGACACTACTCCCCCACCCCCCATAGGGTCTCATCTAGCTCAGGCTGACCTGGAATTCACTACGTAGTCTCAGGGTTGCCTCAAACTCACGGGGATCCTCCCTACCTCTGCCTCCCAAGTGCTGGGATTAAAGGCATGTGCCATGACTGGCTTTAAAAAATATTTTATTTATTTATTTATTTAAGAGAGAGAAAAAGAGGCAGATAGAGAAAGAGAATGGGTGTGCTAGGATCTCCAGCCACTGCAAACCAACTCCAGACACATGCACCACCTTGTGCATCTGGCTTACAAGGGTACTGGGAAATCGAACCTGGGTCCTTAGGCTTCACAGGCAAGCTCCATAACTGCTAAGCCATCTCTCCAGTGTGGCAGACACTACTTTTAAAGAACATAAATTTATGTACAGAAATGCAAAGCTTTTGTTGTTGTTTTCTTTTTGAGGCAGGTCTCACTCTGGTCCAGGAGGTCCAGGATGAGTTAGATCTCACCCTGTAGCAAACTCACAGGATTCTCAGCCCTCAGCCTCCCAAGGGCTGTGACTAAGAGCATGCACCACCATGCCTGGCTTGCTTGCTTGTTTTTGAGACACTCTTAAATGCTGAGATTACAGGTGTGAGCCAAAAACCTGGCTGCGTTTTTATCTTTTTAAAAGAAAAAAGAGAAGAGGGAAGGACGGCCCTGACAAACACGACCACAGAAACAGCAAAGCACAGGGGGCCGAATGTCATCAGATGCCCACGGACAGCCCATAACATCAAAGATACGGCTCAAGAAAAGATGCAGGGCTGCAGAGATGGCTTAGCAGTAAGACGCATGCCTACAAGGCCTAAGGACCCAGGTTCGATTCTCCATGTCCCCTGTAAGCCAGATGCACATGGTGGTGCATGCATATGGAATTCGTTTGCAGTGGCTAGAGGCCCTGGTGTGCCCATTCTCACTTTCTTTCTGCCTCTCTCTCCCTTTCTCTGTTTCTAATAAATAAAATAAATCTAAAAAAAAGATGTCAAAATTAAAACTACTCTACACCTAAAAGAGCAGGATGCTATTTAAAATAGAAGTATATAATTAAGGAAATATAATTCAATGGTAGAGCAATTGCTTTTCATGTGCAAGGCCCTAGGTTGATCTTCAGCACCCAGATAAGTAAGTAAAGAACTGAGGTACTCTTTTGTCTTTTTTTCAGCATGTGTATAGTAAGTCTAGTGTGTGTATGCATAGTTATTGTGAGATGCAGTTTTCTGAGAAAACAGCTCTTGTCCTCTTTATCAAAAGCAGTTGTGACCACATAACAGACTCCCAGGGGCTGGAGAGAAGGCTCAGCAGTTAAGGCGCTTGCCTGCAAAGTCAAAGAACCCAGGTTTCATTCCCCAATACCCATGTAAAGCCAGATGCATAAGGTGGCACATGCACCTGGAGTTCGTTTGCAGCTAGAGGCCCTGGAGTGTCCATTCTTTCTCCATCTTCCTTGTTCTCTCTCTCCCTCTCTCAAATAAATAAATAAATTACACTGGCTAGAGGGCCTGGTTGTCTCCATCTGTCTGTCTGTCTATCTATCTACTTCTTTCTCTATCTCTCCCTCTCTCAAATAAATAAAGTAAATGGAAGACACACTCTAGATTGAGCCTGTTAAATTCTCCCCACAGGAGACAGGTGGGGAAAGAGCCCCTCACCTGCGATCTCAGCTGAGCCCTGTGCCAGTCGTAAGGAATGATGCAGGAGGTCATGGACTCAGGGGAAGATCAAGAGACAGTGGCACCACCTATGCAGCCATGGGGAGGCTGTCACTCCTGCGTGCCGAAGACCTTCCAATGCGGCTGCCTTGCAAGCTCTGCACCCCACCCCCTCTGTCAGAAAGCCCAATAAATTCAGGTAGGAGAGATAGCTTAGAGGTTAAAGGTGGTTGCTTGCAAAGCCCGCTGGCCTGAGTTCTATTCTCCAGTAGCACATAAAGCCAGATGGATAAAGTAGCACATGCATCTGGAGCTCTTCTGCAGTGTCAAGAAGCCCTGACATGCCCATTCATTCTTTCTCTCAAATAAATAAATAAATAGATAATAAATAAATGTGAAATTAGCCTTTAGCTTGTCAGAGGTGCTCTGTCTGGGGGAATAAATGTTTGTAGGCTTCTCCCTAGAGTTCATGCAACAATAATGGGTCTGCACGTGTGTTCATATCATGTGCTCTGTGCACAAGCATGTGACGCCAGGAGAGAATGTAGGGCGCCATCTATGTGTCCTCTGCATTGTTTCTATGACAGTCTCTCACAGGACTCAGAGCTGCTGTTCTCAGTCAGAATTCCTGACACTGCAGTGAGTGCTCACGATTCTACAGTCTCTGTCCCCTGCAAGACTTGGGTGACAGGTATGCACAGCTTTTTACATGATAGGGACTGAATTCGAGTCCTCTCAGATCCTCATGCTTTGTGCACTCTTATCCAAGCCATTTCCCCAGCCTGAGAACCGAAGAACTTTTTAAAATAAAATAAAATGCAAGGTTTAGAAACTTGAAACAGATTTGAATCCAGAGTTGAAGAAAAAATCCCAAAGATTCAAAAAACTGGCAGTAATGAAAAATAAAAGATTGGAAAGCTAAACTAAAGGAAGAGGAATAGAGAGAAAGAGAGAGAAAGAGAGAGAGAGAGATCATTTCCCACATTGAAATGCAAGTTTCTACACTGAAAGGATATCCTAGAGCCCAAATTATTGGAAAACAAGACCTTCACAAGACTACCATCCCAAATGTCATACTTCTTTCAATAAAGAGAAGACTACTGGAAAACAAGACCCTCACAAGACTACCATCCCACATGTTGTACTTCTTTTAATAAAGAGAAAACTCACAAGAGTTTGTAGGGCTTGGGAGAGGAACAGGTCATTACAAAGGACCAGGAATCACTAGCTTTAGACCTTTTAACAGTAATTCAAGTAAGTTAAATTCAACAGAACAATGGCATCAAACTGATCTCCCATCTAAAACCTTAGATTCTGCCAAGCTGTGTAAGGTAAGACATTTATGGTATGAAATATTTACTTTCCTCTCATCTTCCCTCTTAGGAACTGCTAGAGGAGGCATTAAAAAATAAAGGAAAAAAAAATGAAGGATATGGTATGCAGGTACAGGCACTTCAATAGGGGAGTGAGAGAGAGAAATCCCTAGGATGATGTCAGAGAGGCATCTATGATACACATGAACAAGGCTTGTAACACACAAGGGCATGGGTAAAGATATCTACAAGAAGATGAGTTAATAGTACATCCATTAAATAACAGGAGGGCCAGGAGTGGTGGCACACACCTTTAATCCCAGCACTTGGGAGGGAGAGGTAGGAAGATCCCTGTGGGTTTCAAAGCCAGCCTGGAACTACTGTGAATTCCAGGTCAGCCTGGGCTACAGCAAAACCCTACCTTGAAAAACTAAACAAAACAAAACAACAAAAACAACAGGAGGATCAGGAGTTCATGGTTATCCTCAGCTACACTGAACTTGATGACAACCTGGGCTACATGAAACTCTGACTCAATAAACAGCATTAAAATTACATATAGTTAAGACTTGGGCTGCAGAGATGGCTTAGCGGTTAAAGGCGCTTGCTTGAAAAGCGTACTGGCTTGGGTTTGATTCTCCAATATCCATAAAAAGCTGGATGCACAAAGCGGCGCATGCATATCTCTCTCTCTCTCATCACAAATGAATAAATGGAAATAATTTTAACAAATAAAAAAGGAAGCTGGGTGTGGTGGCACATGCCTTTAATCCCAGCACTGGGGAGGCAGAGGCACGAGGACTGCTGTGACTTCAAGGCCAGCCTGAGGCTACAGAGTTCCAGGTCAACCTGGGCTACAGTGAAACCCTATCTGGGTGGGGGGGGGGGCAGAAGGGGTGCTGGAGAGAGAGCTCAGCAGTTAAGTGCACTTGCAAAGCCTGATGGCCCAGGACTGAGTCCCCAGTGCCCAAGTGAAGCCAGATCCACAAAGTGGCACATGTATCTGGAGTTTATCTGTAGTAGCAAGAGGCCCTGGCATGTGCCCATTTCCTCATCTCTCTCTCTCTCTCTCTGCTTGCAAATAAATAATAAATAAAATTTTAACAAAAAGGAAGGTAGGTATTTTGTAAGTGGGAAAGAAGACCAAGAGGTCAACAAAGAAAAGTTAGCGCTTATCTTCCACCTGGGAAGTCGTGAAGCAATACTTAATACTTAATTAGCTGCTACCTCGAGCCCTGGTAGAGTAACTGAACCCAAGGAAAACTTTCAGCAATGGGAAACAGGTGGCACCACAGCAAACCTTTTGATAACGTGAGCTTTCTGCCAGGAGACATCCACTGGACACCAGTGCAGCAGCCACATCAGTGGATGAGAAAGAACAGAGTTCAAGGAGGCTGGGGCTGTCAAAGTTCGCAAAGTACCAGAAAGATAGCTTTGCAGAGTTTCGGCTTTATCACTGTCAGGCCAGGACTCATAAGTTACCTGATTTATGTATGGCTGGGGGGGGGGCGGGGCGGGGAATGGGATTGGGAATGACCTTGAGATTGGTGTGGCTATGAGTATATTTACATACAGGGGGAATGAGTAAACCAGAAAATACACAAAGATCATGGGAGCAAGACTTCTTACCTTGAACAAGGACGTCATAAAATATGGAAAAGAATGTTAGGATAGATCTATGGTTATTAGTTCAGAATCAGAAATCTTTTGCAGTTTCAAAATTTGTTCTGTAGTGCTAAGGGATGAACCTGATACACTGGGCATGCTAGGAAATCCCTTCTACTAATGAGCAAGACTCCTATTCCAGAATTACAAGTGTTAATATACATGAATGTCTTTTAATATAGATAAGGAAAAAAGATGTAATTCTATGTGCACATATACTCATATTTACATACACATGTGTATGTATGCATATAGTATATGGTATTTCCTGGCTCTGTTCTCTGACTAGGCCTAGAAGCAATGAGACCTACTCAGTAATGACATATACAACACCCAATCTTGGTACTAAATACCACTTTCCTCTAAAAGGGACAAGGGCTTCTTGGAGGAAACACCAGATGACCCAAATTAAAGAATAACTCTCCCACACTTTTTTAAAAAATTATTTACAAGGGGAGAGAGAGAGGAGATGTTATGCGCATGCCAGGCATCTTGCCACTGCATACGAACTCTAGATGCATGCACCACTTTGTACATCTGGCTTTGCGTGGGTACTGGGAAATTGAACCCAGGCCGCCAGGCTTTGCAAACAAGCACTTTAATGGCTGAGTGATTTCTCCAGCTCCCTGTACTCCCTTTTCTTTTTTTTTAATGAGCATACAAAACATTAGGTTTCATTATGGCTTTTCTCATACAAAATATGTTATTGCTATTTCCTTTCTTCCTCCAACACCATCCACCCTCTTATCCTACCCTAAGTGCTCTTAAAAATGTCAAGACAAGCTGGTGGTGGCTCATACCTTTAATTCCAGCACTCGGGAGGCAGAGATAGGAGGATCACCATGAATTCAAGGCCACCCTGAGACTACGTAGTGAATTCTAGGTCAGCCTGGGCCAGAGTGAGACCCTACCTTGAAAAACAAACAAACAAAACAAAAAAAGTCAAAGACATGAAAGACAACAGAAGACCCATACTGGAGTCAAGGAGACAACTGAACTTAATACGTGATTCTGGTTGGCTTCTGATCCTTCCTAGGTGACATTATAATCAGGAATCTTTGAAATGGCCTCTGGATTTGATAGTAAAATTGTATCAAGGTTAATTATGACACATGATTATTAAGAGATAATGTTTAAAAACTATTACTGGACTCTGAATAACTAAAGAGAATGATAAATGGGAACTCTGTATATTATTCCAATTTATTCATAAACATTCAAAATAAAACTTTTTTAAAGTTCCAAAATACTCCTCTTAGTTCAAGTAGATAATTCATTAATTAACATTTTCAAATTTGCTTATTCAATCCACTGTGAATTCACCCCCAAACTCCAATCCTCTAATTTATCCATAAGGAATGATTACATTTACTTTAAAATTTGTACTTCTTCCCTCTATATAGGCTAAGAACTTACAACAGCCCCAAAGAAAAGAAGTGATAATTAAAAACCAGAAATAATTCAGTCCTTTTCATTAGTTAACCTCACAATTTAGTAGGGAATGAATAATTAAAGACTACATACCACTAACCCCTGCTAAGCAACTGTCTATAGAAATTAACATGCACCATGTCTGTAATTATAGTCTTATTTCAAAACATAAGTTTATGCAGGATGGAGGTGTATTAAAGTGGTATAGTGCTTGCCTAACATACATGAGGCCCTAGGTTCAGCCCTCAGCACCAAGCGAGTGGAGAATGTGTATATATGTATGTATGTATGTGTATATATATAGTCTCATTCTAGTCCAGGCTGACCTGGAATTTAGTCTGTAGTCTCAGGCTGGTCTCAAACACACAGCAATCCTCCTGTCTCAGTCTCCCGAGTGCTCAGATTAAAGGCGTGACCACACACTAGGCTAAGGCTATTATCTAGTGACTTTTTTCTTAACAACAGCATCATATTCTCTTAATCACTGTGGTGGTTTGAATGTATGACCCCGTAGACTCAGGTGTTGTTTTATTAAGATTGAGCTGGTAACTTGAGTCTCTGCTAGGTGCAGCCCTGCTGGAAAAGAGAGGTATGTCACTGGGGATGGATCTTGTAGTCCAGTCCTACTAGGTGTGTTAAGAGCAGTTTGAACTCTGGAGGATTTGTGGTGTTGACTGCTGATGGTCTCTCTCTGCTTGGACCTATGGAAATGAGCCAGCTTCTTCTGCCATTAATG
Source organism: Dipus sagitta (assembly GCA_036346955.1). Lineage (NCBI taxonomy): Eukaryota > Metazoa > Chordata > Mammalia > Rodentia > Dipodidae > Dipus > Dipus sagitta. The sequence continues at coordinate 34,621,214 of CM070772.1, forward strand.
GTATTCCCCTGGAATTTGAAGGCTGCAATAAACCCTTTCCTCCTATAAACTGCTGTTGGTCGGGTGCTTACTCCAGCAGCGAGAAGCTGACTGTAACAGTCACTACTTTCTATCCACTAACTCAATATAGTGTTTGCTCCATGAGAGGAATTCTTCTGCCACCCATGTCAGTGTAATAGCCAGTTTCAATTGCAATGAATCAGCAGCTACCTCCATCTTCCCCAATTATTCATAACATTCCAAATGTTGTGAAACTTTAAAGAATCTAATCCAAAGAGGCCTCTATTTCTGTATTATTCTTCTTGATAGAGAGAATTTAAACAAGACTTCAGTAATTCTAAGAATTTTTCTGAAGCGCTTACTTCAAACCAATTTTAGACTCCTTCCTGTCAATCTTGGTACATATGTAGCTGACTTTTGATGTATGTCCCTCTAAGTGCCTTATCAGCCTATGAGCCCAGAGAGCTTCTGACCAGTCAAATTCATATTTGGTCTTATTGTTTTTTTTTCTTGAGGTAGGGTCTCATTCTAGCCAAGAGTGATTTCCAACACATTATACAGCCCAGCTGGCCTATAGATCATTGTGATCCTCTTATTTCAGCCTCTTGAATGTTGGGATTAAAGATGTGAAACATCACATTAAGCTCAAATTGAGTTTGTCAGACAACTCTTTCCTTCCCATTATTGTTGTCCAACTCTCTCTAAGATGTTACTGACTGTTCTTGGTTCTCTGATCACAAATCCAATCCCACTTGCAGGGGCTGTGATGATGGGCCTTCCCCAAATCTCCCTTCCAGTTTTGCTTGTTTGTTTTGTTGTGCAAGAGATGGAACCCACATAACTAGGAAGTACTCTACCACTGAGCAACACCTGTAGCCCTTGAACGTACTTTCTGGAAGTCAACAGAATTCGGATGGTAAGGGTCAGTGGTCCCCTGAATTCCTCCTCCACTAGTTACTCCACATCATTCACAATGCAGGACAGAACTCTGCTTCCAGAAACCAGCCAGACACAGGAGTGCCTTCCGTGGCTATGACGTTTTACCTCTCTGCGGGTTTTGTAGACGACATCAGTGAAACACATCCTTACATGCCCTGCAACAATGATTTCTCTTCAATTTAGTTTGCTTCTGACCCTAATCAATCTCCTGTGGTAGAAAGCCTTCATTCAAGGTTGTACATTTCTATACATGCTATGTCCTTGCTTTTCCTTCTCCACGCTATCACTTCTTTTTAGTGAAATGTCTGGCTTTGCTGCTCTGTCATGAACAAATTCATCTGAGTTGTATGAGTTACAGTTACAATCTGCATTAAAAATATATTTTATTTATTTATTTATTTGACAGAGAAAAAGGGGGAGAGAGAATGAGCATGCCAGGGCCTCCAGCCAATGCAAACAAACTCCAGATGCGTGTGCCCCCTTGGGTACCTGGCTAATGTGGGTCCTGGGGAATCGAACCTGGGTCCTTTGGCTTTGCAGGCAAATGCCTTTACTGCTAAGCCATCCCTCCAGCCCCCACAATCTGCATTTTAAACCCTGCTGTTTTTGTTTTATTTTTTTGTTGTTTTTCAAGGTAGGGTCTCACTCAAGCCCAGGCTGATCCCCCTGCCTCTGATAGGATTAAAGGCATGTGCCACCATGCCCAATTGGAACTCTGCTATCTTTAAGCCAAGAAGAAGAATGGCAGCTAACACATCTGCATAACAAGTGAGAAGTAAAGACCATGATCTGTAGAATCCCTAGTCTTCCCTCTTTTGTATTTCTTAACTCTTCTTTCAGTCTTGGGGATTTCTCTGCAGTTTTAGGGATCGTTTATTCTTTCAGAATAGGCTGAAATTATATGGCTTTTCTCAAGTATGTCCAGAAATAGTCTATCTACAGCTATTTTTTTTTTTTTAAAGAAAGGTCCCAGTATACCAAAATACTAAGTAAAACTTTATGGTACTTTGCCTACATAAAAGGAAACCATTATCAGGAAAAAAAAAAACAAAAAAACAAAAAAAAAACAGACACCTGTAAAGTCTTTGAAAAAATCAGATAACAAACCCGGCATGGTGGTGCACGCCTTTAATCCCAGCACTTGGGAGGCAGAGGTAGCAGGATCATTGTGAATTTGAGGCCACCTTCAAACTACAAGTGAATTCCAGATCAGCCTGGACTAGAGTGAAACCCTACCTCAAAACAAAACAAACAAAACACACACAAAAAAACAGATAACATAAATAACAGTACAAAAACCTGAAAACCAGTAATCCTCATTACTAAGCACAAAATTTGGTCCTTGTTACATGTATGTTTTAAACATAAGGGCAAGTAATATAGATATGATAGCTAACACAATTACTTATTAAATATTGCCAAAGCATTTTATAAAGTTTCCTGAAATAATTTTGTTTTGCTAAAATGCAAGGATATAATTATATACCACCTTTCTATAATACTAGAACACCAGAAACATTGTTTGAGAAAATATTAAAAGGAAAACGGTCATTCTGCCAAGTCAGTTTTATAGTAATAAATTTAAACACAGTGAGTACAACAGCTCTGCTAAGTACAAATCGAGATGCAGCCATTTACCATTTCTCTCCCCAGGAGAAGTTAAAATGCTCTTACCTAATTCATAGAGATGCCCATCTACATGAACTAATGCAATGAAATGAAGGTCTACTTTTTCATCTATACTTGGTGCCTGGAATAGGATGGAAAAATTGTATATATTAGTAGTCAAAAAAAATCAGTCAGGCATAAACAAACATATGCAAATAATCACAAATGAGGTCAGAGAGCACTTGAACCAACAGAACTCAAGGGTGACCAGTGATACTATGGGCAAGTGATCAGGCCTATGTTTGTGATACTGTGCTCATCCATCAGCAAGGAAAACCCTGATTAAAAACATTAACATTCGAAATCCTTCTTAGTTTCAAGTTATAGAGAGACTGAGAGCTTGTTTAACTTTGAGGCCTCACTGCCTAGTAGAAACTCTTGGCTCACAGCATATACACAACACACACTTGTTGAAGGAAATGAATGCATCAGCTGATTTCTGCAATTTGCAAAGTCCCAAATAAGGATGTTAAAACATCTTTTATAATTCAAAGAGTTTGAAACTCTTTTCAAATTAAAATTTAAGACATTAAGAAGCTGACTTGCTGAAAAACATAAAAATAAATAAATTAAAAAAAAAAGAAACTGACTTGGTCTCCACGTAGCCTGAACTTAATAATCTCTTGCCTTAAACATTGTAATATAAATGGTCACAGAGTAAAATAGTCATTCTAGATTTATCTTAAAAATGAACAGGTGCTGGGCATGGAGGTACACACCTTTAATCTCCAGCACTTGGGAGGCAGAGATAGGAGGATCCCTTTGAGATCAAGGCCAGCCTGAGACTACATAGTGAATTCCAGATCAGCCTGAGCTACAGCGAAACCCTACCCTGAAAAAAAAAAAAAAAAAAAAAAAAACAGAACAGAAGAGATGGACAGATGGGGACTGGAAATATATGGTTCAGTGCTTAAAGACACTTGCTTGAAAAGCCAGCCAGCCCAAGGTTCAATTACCAAGCCACCCACATAAGCCAGGCACAAAAAAGTAGTACAAGTGTCTAGTGTCCATTTGCAACTGGAACAGGCCCTGACATATGCAAATTTAAAAAAATTTTAAATATGTACACATACAAGGAATCAGTCCTTAAGATTGTAATGGGAAAATGAAACTGAAATTCAATTATCTATTGCTACAATTTTTCTCTTCCTTTGACTCTTTTTTTTTTTTTTTCAAGGTAGGGTCTCACTCTAGCTCAGGTTGACCTGGAATTCACTATGGAGTCTCAGGGTGGCCTCAAACTCACAGCGATCCTCCTACCTCTGCCTCCCGAGTGCTGGGATTAAAGGCATGCGCCACCACGCCCGGCTTCCTTTGACTCTTAATGAACAATTTGAAACTTAAACTACACTTACATTTTCTTTAGCTTAACAAATTCAATTTTGCATAGCAATATTTATATTTCTCAGACATGCAAAATTAATAATATTAACTGGTACTTTATGATATGCAGTAACTACACAGCTAACACTAACACAGGCTAACTATATATTAAATCTAAATGGTTTGAAATGAAATACTATCACTATTAAATACAAATAGAAGACAAAGGGGCTGGAGAGATGTCTTAGCAGTTAAGCGCTTGCCTGTGAAGCCTGAGGACCCCAGTTTGAGGCTCGATTCCCCAGGACCCACGTTAGCCAGATGCACAAGGAGGCGCACGCGTCTGGAGTTCGTTTGCAGTGGCTGGAAGCTCTGGCGCGCCCATTCACTCTCTCTCTCTATCTGCCTCTTTCTCTCTCTGTCTGTTGCTCTCAAATAAATAAATAAAAATAAACAAAATTTTAAAAAATTATTAAAAAAAAGAAGACAAAGTTTAGAGGCAAAAATTTTAGGAACCTTAGATCAAACTATAGCTCATAGTATCTAATATCCCTTTAAGCAGCATAATATCCTGACTCAAAACATTTTTATTTTTACTCTCAATTATATATTTCTGATTTAAAGTTACGGAACAGAGAAAATTAAAAGTATAATAAACAAGGTAAATACTCATTATTACATTTTATAAGATTTATAGCATACTTCTAAAACATTTACTGGCATTAATGATTTGTTCTTCTGAGATTATTTCCCTCAAATTATGAGTGGAAGAAATTCTATATAAATTGATACAGCAAACTAGCTTTCTCTAACTTTAGTTTAGAATTATAGAATTCCACAGTTGGGAGGAATCAAAGTTACCTAATTTTCTATTGTACTATGTGTACTTTATGGTTTTCTCCTTTTTATTCAGTCTGGGACCCAGCCAGCACAACAGTTAGCACTATCCGTACTTTTCTCTCAGCAGGCCCCTGCTATGTCAGCCCCTCCAGTAACAGGGAACCGCCACTAAGCTCTGAGGCAATCTATTCCATTGTTTGATAGTTGTGTAGTGCTATGTCTCATAGTGAAGTGGAAATATGTCCCATATTTTCTATCATGCTAGAAGTCTAATCCTTATTGAGCCTAATATTTCTTCAAATACTTAAGTCAATGAAAATGAGTTTTCTTACTTTCTGCGCAAGGTATTAAAAAACAGGAGTGATCAATCAACCCAATATCCTCTTTTCTTTTTCTCTTTCTTTTCTTTTCTTTTTTTTTTTTTTTTTTTTTTGGCGTGGGGAGGGGTCTTTTTCAAGGTAGTGTTTTACTCCAGCTCAGGCTGGCCTGCAACTTTCAGGGATCCTCCTACCTCAGTCTCCTGAGTGCTGGGATTAAAAGTGTGTCACCATGCCTGGCCCATATCCTCATTTTATCAGTGACAAGACAAAGTGTAGGCAATTCTGTAAGCTACAAATTCAATTAGAAAACAAAAACTTAGGAAAGAATTCTTTACCTAATTGGGAAATATATCTAACTGGGAAATAATCTTGTTTTACTTATTTTAAGACAATTTTCAAAAGAATATTAAGTATTATAAATATTTTAAAAAATATATTATATTTATTTGAGAGAAAGAGAGAGAGGGAGAGAGAGGAGGAAGACAGAGAGAGAGAGAGAGAGAGAATGGGCATGCCAGGCCATCCAGCCACTGCAAACTAACTACAGAGGCATGTGCCACCTTGTGCATCCAGCTTACGTGCGTACTGGGAAATCGAACCTGGGTCCTTTGCCTTTGCAGGCAAGTGTTTTAACCACTAAGTCATCTCTCCAGCCCTAAGTATTATAAATCTTTTGAGTTATTCTATTTTTATAAAATTACTCAAACCTCTGTTATAAATTAAACATCAAGCTGGGCAAGGTGGCACATGCCTTTAATCCTAGCACTTAGGAGGCAGAGGCAGGAGGATCACCATGAGTTTGAGGCCAGCCTGGGACTACAGCGTGAGTTCCAGGTCAGACTGGGCTAAAGTGAGATCCTACCCCTAAATAACCAAAATAATTAAAAAAAATTTAATATCATATAGCTTCCATTTTCATATATATGCTACATTATTAGCACGTGGTCACACATTTAATCAATCACCAAATCTAGTGTATCAAGATGAAGCAGCAGCATCTTTTATCCAAAAGTGCTCATGATGGATAATACTTGTTACCTTGCCAGAATCTAGAATCATCTTGGGAATGCCTGTGAAGGACTTCTACATTAGGTTAACTGAAGTGGCAAGATCCACCCTCACTATGGGTGGCTGGGGTCCAGACTAAGTAAGAAGAAGATAAGCAACACTAGCACTCATCATTCCACTTCCTGACTGATAACGAAATGTCACCAGCTGCTTAGTGCCCCTGCCATGCCCTGGCATGACAGACTATACCCCCTCACGTGGAAGCTCAAAATAAGCCCTTCCTCCCTTAAATTGCTTGTTGTGGGTATAAGGTATAAGGCAACAAGGAAAGTAAGTAACAACAGTGCAAACTAAAATATGAATTTTAAGTCAGGGGTAGTGGCACATGCTTATAATTCTAGTGCTTGGGAGGTTGAGGCAAGAAGATCAGAAATTCAAGGGCAGCTAGGCCTTATAAAAAAAAAAATAAAGTAAAGGTCAAAAGTTTAAACCTCCTACAAAAGTCTTTCCCTGTGTTCACTTTCATTAGTCTGAGAGACTAAACAAAAGTACAACTATTCAACTGCTCAAAAATTATTCTACTAAAAACAAAAGTAAATAAAAGCAAATTTCAGCAAGTCCTCTGCCCTCCCCTCCGCCAATCAACAAATAACTAAATAAATGTAAAAAAAAAAAAAAAAAAAGAAGCTACAGATTGGATCATTTGCTGATATTAGTATGTATTTTTAATTCCCCAATTTAGAAAGCTCTTTACTCATCTAAAAGAATGAAAGGTGGTATGATAAATCAATAAGATAGAAGTTAATTAAATACTGAATATGAATTTCACATTATAAAAATAGTTTGAGTGCTATATTTGTATTAACCAATTAATCACCCTACAAATCCTACCAGGCAGGCTGTATGATTATATCCATCCCACATCCAAGCTAACTGAGATCAGAAGACCTGGTAAGTGATGGAATTTGGGATAAAACTCAGGAAATGTGGCCCCAGGATATGTATTCTTAAGTACCATTCTGTGAAAATACTTAAGAAATCACAAGAAATGAAAAAAAAAAAAGAAATTATAAGAAATGCAATTAGTATAAGGTGACAAACAATATTACATAGAAGCATAAAACTAGAAACTCCAAACTTTATGACATATTCATGTATAATTAGAATTTATAAGTTCAAAAAATTATTCATTATTTAGAATTAAATGAATTGTTCCATGGTTGGAACATGCAAAATTGGACTGAACTCTGTTTGTATATGTCACTGTGTCAAACAGCACAAAGCATAGTAGATAAGCAACAAGTACCAAATGGATGAATGAATAAAAATGACAATGAATGCTGTCATCCAATGAGGAGAGAGAGAGAGCGAGAGAAAATGTTTGTTCATACTCAGCACAAATGGTAAACTATTTGATGACCACTCTGGTATATGGCAGAAACAAATGCTTAAGGAAAAGTGTTAAGTTCTTTATAATTTGAATACATCTTTAAGAGGGCAAATAAAGTGGAAAAAAGAAAGTTTGACAGCAACTTAATTGTTTTTAAATGTTAAAATGTTGTATAAGTAGACTTCCTCTGGCTTCAAAAGTCATGATGATACACAGGAAAGTTGGGTTTCTTATAAATGCATGGCACACACCGAAGCTTTCAGATACTGCATTTCCATGGGACTTTGTAGCCACAGTCACTGCCTTCAATACTCTAAATAAAACATCAGAAAGACAAGAGCTGTAGTTGTTTAATTCTACAGGTTTTTTTCAATCTATGAGACTGGACTTCCTTCTACTCCAACATTAAAGATAATTGGCAGTATTGTAAGAACAAATGTACTTTATAATAGTGTGCTAAAATTTTATCCTATGAAAGAGAAATCATACAATTTGTGGGAAGCCTGTATCAGTACACAAGGAGAAAATCTTCACCTTCTACTTGGAAAAGATCTTGAGAAATTGGATAGGCAGGGAGATTGGATCAAGATTAAACCCATACCTGAGCCTCCTCAAGGAGTAAGACAGCTTAGATGAAGCACCCACACCATGAAGGGTTCAGATTGAGGACAGGGCATGTAAAGTGAGCCCAGAGCACGGCAGGAGACCAGTCATGCTCGGAAATGTGAAAATAATGCAGGAGTAGATGGCAAAGAACTCAGAAGCACACAGCATTTGTTGAAGCAAGTCAACTATATGAGCTCAGAAAGCTGATAGGTAAGGAAGGTCACACACACTCACTGTACAGCTCATGGAACTGAAACGTGATCACGGATGGGCAGCAGTACTCAACAAGCAGGTGTCCTTTCGTCCACAGGGTATGGAGCTGAAAGATGGATGTTCACCAAGGCACGGGCACAAGTCAAGCCAGACTGCAAAGCATAGAGGTATGCTTGCAATCTTTCTAGGAGGGAAAAAGCTAATGGTGGAGTGAGCCAAGAGAAAAGCACTTTACAGACGGAAGATGTTTAAGGATAAACAACAGAGGACTGCCTCACTGAAGAAGAGATGGAAGATTGACTACACTTACAACAGAATGGAGACCCAAAGATGGCAGGCGTAAGAAGGGTCGCCAGCGACGAAGACGGAGAGATGGACTGGTAGCCTTTGCAGGGCCTACATGGTTACGTTTGACCCAGGGCAGGGATGCATGGTGACACAATGATGAGGCCTTCGTTCTGCAGTGGCTAGAATGAGGCTGTGGTGAGGATGGCGAGGAGGACTACACAATTGAAAGAGAGAATAGTTCACTTAGACCACGTTACTGGGTGACCATTTATCCTTACAAGCAACGTATGGTCATACTTGTGTTCATAGGGTCTAGTACTTTACGAATCATAATCCAGTAAGAGATCACATAGGAACATTGGTTAAAATGGGTAAAGTGGAATTATATAACCAAGTGTGAAGTTATAGGCCACAATTTCTCTAAGTGTACATTAGAAATATTTACATATCCTCATTTTCATCGCACAGACACACAGAACTAAATATTTAGCAGCCACTAAAATAGAATTATCACAGAAAATTGCTTTTAAAAATGTAACGCACGCACACAAAAACCATGTAACAGACAAAACACACAAAGAATGCAAAGTGGAAAGAACACCTTATTGCATTAGGCATTGGTAAAAAGAATTCCTTAGAGAGCATAAATTTGAAGGAGAGGGCAAAAAACACTTTAAAGTATAAACAAAGGAAAACTTAATTCCTGGAAAGATGATGAATTGAATCAATTATCTTCATACTCAGGCTGACAAATTACCTGGAAAATAGTGTGGTATGTTATCATTTTAATAAACAGTAACATTAGCTAAAATGTTTCCCACTTATTTTATGCCAGGTACTCCTTTAAGCACTTTAGATATATCAATTCATTGAATTTCCCAGTAACCCCCAGAGCAGTTAGAATTATATTCACATTTTACAAATCATAGGAATTGGATCACAAATGGGTCAAGTGACAAAACCAAGGGCACAGTGTCAGTAAGCAGCAGGGCTAGGACTGACTCCCAATAAATCAGGTTCTAGAGTCCAGTGATATTAATCACTACGGCACATAGCCTATGTGACCAAGAGAAAGATTTTAATGCTAACATATTACACTTGATTCCAATAAGAACAGGAGTAACTCTCAAAGGCTAGATATCTGAGAAGTAACTTTGTAAATATATTGTATTACAAAAGCCAAGATCAGGCCCAACAGTTTGCCACTATATAAATAGATAGATACAAAAAGCTAACTTAGAGTGATAATTCCCATGATTTTTGTAACTGATATCTTCAACAGATTAAACCACATTATGAAATTTATATTTTATTTAAATTCGTATGACAAAATTATAATCACTGTAACTACAGTGAGAAGTAGTAAAAAGAAAAGTCTAAAGCAGGACTGTCACTCTGTTGTGCAGCCCGTCAGCTGTTCCTGGTAAGACTGCCACCAGAAACACAGCTGAATCCTGCATGTGGCTTTATGCGCGAATACAGGTGTATATAATAATGACCTCACGCAGTCTAATCAGCAGTGTGTTATGTTCAATATGATTTCATTCAAGTAACAAGGAAAGGCATGGAAAGAAACGGGAGAGAATGAGGTAGAGGAGACTAATGAGAATAATTTTCTAAGAATCTGGGGTTGGGGGATGGTTACTAAACCAGAATTCCACACTGAGTGTGGATAGAAGGCCTGGAGAGATGCAATGGGAAGGTACCCCTGACTGAGAACTTAGTGTATGAAAAAGGAACAGAAACAGACACAAATACAAGATGGCTAGAACTTACTATGTAGTCCAGGCTACCCTTGAACTCAGGAGGTCCTCCTACCTCAGGCTCCTAAGTACTGGGATTAAAGGTGTGCGCCACCACGTCCAGCCTCATACAGACTTTTAAAACTAATATTGCTGGGCGTGGTGGCGCACACCTTTAATCCCAGCACTTGGGAGGCAGAGGTAGGAGGATCGCCATGAGTTCAAGGCCACCCTGAGACTCCATAGTGAATTCCAGGTCAGCTTGGACCAGAGTGAAACCGTACCTCAGAAAACAAAAAACAAACAAAAAAGCTAATATTTTGATCCATGATTGTTTGAACCTATAAATGTAGATAAGATGAATATGAAAACCCAACTGTAGAAGAGACTCAGGGAACTCTCTCATAGAAACAGCAGTGCATTTACCACCCTATGTTTTTACACTACTTTTATCTAATTCATACCTTAAAATATTTTATTATTTGTTTATTTGAGGCTGGATGGAAGGAGAGAATTGGGCGCATCAGGGCCTCCAGCCACTGTAAACGAACTCCAGATGCATGCACCACCTTGTGCATCTGGCTTACGTGGGTATTGGGGAATCAAACCTGGGTTCTTAGGCTTCGCAGGCAAGCGCCTTAACAGCTAAGTCATCTCTCTAGCCCTCCTTCCTCATTTTTTAATAAAACATTTTCCATGTAAAGAGTCATTCTCTCTGTGAAGAGAGACAGCTTTACTCTCTCTCTCTCTCTCCCTCTGCCTCTTTCTCTGTCTGTTGCTCTCAAATAAATAAATAAAATAAAATAAAGGCCAGTCTGTTGGGCTTGCCTCAAAAAAATAATAATTCCTAAATATTTGGAGTTTTTTTCATATTTTTTTGCTTTTATATTATATACTACTATAACCTAACTCCATTTTCAGAAAACATTCTTGCCAGGGTCTCTTGCCACTACACACATACTCCACTCACATGCACCTTTGTGCATCTGGCTTTATGTGGTATTGAGGAACTGAACCTAGGCCATCAGACTTCAAGCAAGCATATGTTACTCTTAAGTTATATCCCCAACCCAGAAAAATCCTTTATATGATTTAAATTTTGGAAAAATATGTTATGGTTTATTTTCTGAAACTGAATATGTTCTATCTGGGTGCATGCACTTGAAAAAGATGGATAACCACCTATTTTTAAGTAAGTGCTATGTAAAAATCAAAAGGGTAAAGTTACTAGACAATATTGCTCAGGTCATCTATGTCCTTGCTACCTTTCTGCATCTACTTTTCTATTGGTCAGGTGGTGAAATTCCCATTCAAAAATGTGGGTTTGTGAATCTATGTCTTCAATTCTGTCATGTTTCCCTTGTATACATAAACATCCTAAGTTTTAGTTGCATACCTATAGCCTATGTTATGTGTATGCTATGTTCTCTCGGGGAGGTGATCTCTTTATGCACTTTTTTAAATTGGTTGTGAAGTCTACTGTATGAACACATTGCATAATAGTCATATTCTCAGTGCATTATACTCTCCCCTGCCTCCTAAGCAGTGTTTTTTATTTGTGATAGTATTGCTTGCTCTCAAGGCTATACCTAATATTAACATTAATATAGTTACTTCTAGTTTCTTTTGATTAATGTTGGTAATGCATATCTTTTCCCATTATTTTAATAAGATCTTCCTTTTACTTAAAGTGACTTTCTTATAAACAGCATATAATTAAGCCATTTTTAAAAGCAGGATGTTAATCTTCCAATTTGTATGTTTACATTTAGATAACTTACATTTTACTAATTCCATGTAATTTTTCCCCTACAATTGAAAACCTACATTGTCAATTCTGTTTACTTCACTTATTCTCTGTCTGTATTATTTTATGATTCGTTTCTCTCTTCTATAGGTTTGTTTATACTTTTCCCTTTTCTAGTAATTGATCTGGATTTGTGATAGGTATCATTGGTCATAAAGTGGTTTCCAATCACAGCACATTACTTCACATGTGTTAGAATTTCATAAGCAGTATTATCACAGTATCTCCCCCCATTCCTGATGCTACTATCAGTTTTTCTAAGTTAAAATGAACTTCCAATATGTGATTGCAACTTTTTTTTTCTTGGTTTTTTGAGGTAGGGTCTTATCTAGCCCAGGCTGACCTGGAATTCACTATGGAGTCTCAGGGTGGCCTCAAACTCACGGCGATCCTCCTACCTCTGCCTCCCAAGTGCTAGGATTAAAGGCATGTGCCACCATGGCCAGCTGCAACTTTTTATTTAGACAATTAGGCTTTATTCTTACTTTTGGAGATACTATGAAGCCCATACTAGCTTTGAGCTATGCAATTATCTTTCAGAACAACTAAAAGAAAAAAATTATATTTCCCTTCATTTGTTCCATTTCCACTATTTTTCAATTCTTTGAGTAGATACAACTTTCTTTCTAGTACTATATTGGTTTGTGTGGATAAATTCCTTCACACTTCTTGTATTGCAAATAAGCTGGAAGTGAGTTCTCTGATATGTGTGTCATAAGCATTTTATTTCTCCTCCACTTTTTTTTAATTTATGAGAGAGGGAGGGAGGGAAAGGTTGGGAGAGGCAGAGAGAGAGAGAGAGAGAGAGCATGTAAGAGAAATAAAATTGCTGCACTAGGGCCTTAGCCACTGAAAATGAACACATGCCACCTTGTGCTCATGTGCCACCTGTGCATATGCATCACCTTGTGCATCTGGCTTATGTGGGTTCTGGAGGTTGAACCTGGGTCCTTAGGCTTCACAGGCAAGCACCTTAACCGCTAAGCCATCTTTCTAGCCCTCTTCTTCACTTTTCAAATATATTTTCATTTATTTATTTGAGAGACAGAGAGAGAGAGAGAGAGAGAGAGAGAGAGAGAGAGAGAGAGAGAGAATATGGGTATGCCAGGGTCTCTAGCCGCTGCAAACCAACTCCAGTTGCATGCGGCTCCTTGTGCATCTGGCTTACATGAGTCCTGGGGAATCAAACTGTGGTGCCATTTCCCCAGCCCCTCTCCTTCCCTTTTAAAGATAGTTTGTTCCACTGAACTCTTCTGGCACTTTAAAATTAACATTCCATTGTATTCCAGCTGCATGACCATTGATAAGAAGTCTTCTGAAATTGTTTTATCTGTATCTAATATGACTATTTCCTCTGGATGCCTTGAATATGTTACTTCTCCTAATTTTCAGAAGCTAGAACAGTGAATATTAGGGTGGTGTTTGTGAGTACAGTTATTTATTTAGCCTACCTAGATCCCTGAAGGTGTGGCTTGATATCCTCAATTATATTTTAAAAAACAGTTGACCAGGAAAGTCACTTCCCCAAGAAGGGTTTTCTATCTCAGAGTCTTCAAACTTTGTTGTGCAGTAGGAAAGGACTCAGGCTCAGTGCCTTCCCGCAGGGGCTGCTCCCTTCCTGCAGGCCTGAGCCGTAGGACTGTCTCCTGCTTGCTGGCAGACAATGAGCACCCAGTAAGGTCTGTGGAGGGTGAGTGTGACTTCTTCCTTCCAGGCTGCTCACAGGGGTTATAGTCTCATGACAGCCTAAAGCACTTGGTCTTTCAAAATTTGCTAAAATTTGGACCAATTTTGTTTTTATAAAAGATGATCATATACTTTGGGCTTCTTTTTTCATTACTCATGCATTCTGGGCACTGATCTATCTAGTAAGCTTATCTCCACATAGTTTTTGGAGAATCTCTGTGTCTGTGTGCATGGGCGGCATGAGCACAGTGCACACATGGGAGTCGGAGGAGCACGCTGGGTGCTGGTCCTCACCATCCAGCTTGTTTGAGGTAGGGTCTCTTTGTTGTTCACTCACTGCTGTGTACACCCAGCCCTTCCATGTCACCTTTCCAGGTAATACATTACTCTTCAAATCGATTTACCATACAGGTATTATATTATAAATAAAGACCACTGGGGCTTACTGGTCAGTCAGTCTGACCAAAATCATGGCAGCTCTGGGTTCAGAGAGACTTTGTCTCAAGGAAACAACGTGGAAAAATGATAGAGAGGACAGCTGATGTTCTTCTGTGGCCTCCACACATATGTGCACAGGGTGCACACGTGTGGAAAAAGAAAAAAAAAAGATTTTTAATTTCTTATTACTGTGCTAATAAAACATGCACTTGATCATGACAGTTAAAGGTAAATGTCATTAAGGGAATGTTGAGTCCTGTTAAACATGAAAAGTTACACTGCAGCCCAATACATGGATGGGAAGGAACACAATCAAGGACATTGTTAGGGCTACTGAATGCTGTGAAAAAAATTACAAATACATGTGTACATGTTTAAGGATATGCCACATGTACAGGTATAAGTATACTATATAACATCAAAACTAGAGATTAATTCAATGGATTTCTGAAATTTTAGATTAGGTTTCAGTACAATACACTCAATTAGAAGAAATTTAAAACTTTGAATTTTAAACAGGAAAATAACCATATCTATTCAAAACATGCAAACTTTTCCCTGTTCAGTTGACTTAAAGGTCAAAGTCAAACATGACTAATATATCAAAATATGCAAAATACCACCACAGATTCCATGGAAAATCTGATGAGGGCAATTTTCTTCACTTTGCTCACCTAATAAACCAAGATGCCTACAGTCTCAAGATATTCTTGAAAGACTTATTTTCTGGTGCCAGAGAGATGGTTCAGCAGTCAAAGGCACTTCCTTGCAAAGCCTGAAGGCCAGGATTCGATCCTCCAGTACCCACGTAAAGCCAGATGCAGAGTGGTGCACGTATCTGGAGTTTGTTTGCACTGACAGGAGGCCCTAGCACACCCATTCTCTCATTCTCTTGCTCTGCTTGCAAATATATAAACTAATTTTTTAAAAAAGACTTATTTTCTTTATGGGTTTAACAATTTGTGCATTCTCAGTTTATAATTTTCCATGTTACATCAAATTCAAACTTACTATTGTTAAGCTACCTAAAAAAGGGCTGGAGAGGTGGCTCAATGGTTAAGACTCTTGCCTAAACTACCTAAAGTAAGTCCCAGAAATTCTTTTCTTTGTTATCTGGGAGTAGCCCCAGATAAAATCCACCTTTATGAGGTACAAAAATCTTAAATCTTAACCCTCTGTCCTGAAAAGTTTTGGCTAAAACAGGACAGAGAATAAAATCTTATCATCATCCATTTCCATTCATGTCAATTCTGTTTTTATTACTGAAGGTATTTCGATTTTAATTTTATTTTTAAAAAAGACATTTTATTTACATGTGTGAGAGAGAAAGAAGGGGGAAGAGAATAGGCTACTCACGAACTGCAGGTACATGTGCTACTTTGAAGAAAAAGTATCTAATTAGATCTGGAAAGATGAATTGCTAAATTCAGTTTAAGAATTTTCCTTTAACTGGGCTGGAGAGCTTAGCAATTCAGGTGCTTGCCTGCAAAGCCAAAGGACCCAGTTTCGATTCCCCAGGACCCACTTAAGCCAGACGCACAAGGTGGCGCATGTGTATGGAGTTTGTTTACAGTGGCTGGAGGCCCTGGTGTGCCCATTCTCATTCTCTCTTACTCTTTGTATCTCTCTTTGCTCAAAATAAATAAATACAATATTTTTTAAAAAGAATTTTCCTTTAACAGATTGATATTTCAATTTCTAAAACTCTCAGAGTGGAAAGAAGGAAACAAAGAGAAAACAGAGGAAAAAGCAGAAGGGAGGTAGAAGGAGCAAACCTCTGTGCAGGGAATAACCCGCAGAAGAAACAACAAAAGAAGACAGAGGAGAGACACCAACAAAGCAGATGAGGACCCAGGCTAGGATTTACATGGTGTTTTTCAGCTTGAGGAATGAAATAAAATGAAAAAAAATCCCCAAAATATTTGCCTCAAGTCTTGTTGAAGTAAAAAAATGGGGTATGAAAAGTAAAGTAACACAAAAATTTTCAGCAAGTTTCAAAATATAAAATTAGTTTCAAACTATTTGTAAAAACTGGACTAAAAGACTAAACTACATTATACGTATTAGAGTTGCACTTCCTGTTTTGAGGCACTTAAATTTTATATAAGAACTAAGTTCTTCCTAATAGCTTCAGTGAAGAAAATAAGAAAAATCCCTAAAGGAGGGATATAAATGAGGGTAAGTCCTTTAATTTATGTGTTAGAATCACTTTGGGATTCATGCTATTTCCTTTTAATTCCAATAATAAAATAATTTTATTTAGAGGGAAATGCACTGGCTGATCCAAGTCAATAGATTCTAATAGAATTACTTACACACACACACACACACACACACACACACACACACACACCTGAAGTTGGTTCTGTTTCCACAGGCTCCACATGTGCTGACAACCAAAAATAAAAGTCCCCCCCCCAATAATTATACTTGTACCAAGTATTTTTTGTCATTATTCCCTGACTACTAATACCTACTAGGTACTAGTGTTCTATTAAGTACTATAAGTAATTCACAGATTATTTCAAGTACCCAAGAGGATATGTAGGGTATGTGCAAATACTAAACCATTTACCCAAAGGATCTGTACAAAATGAGTAATGAATAGAAGTTACATCAGCATTTTATACAAGGTATTTGTTAACTATGGAGGAAGATTCCTAGAATCGTCTTCTGGGCTGGAGAGATGGCTCAATGGTTAAGGCCCTTGCCTAGAATCAATCTTCTACTAGGACAGACACACAACTGTGTGCTGTGTCTTTAATATCTATGACTATATGCTTGAAATCTGAAGTTGCCTATTGCTTACCCAGTGGTTAACTACACCTTCTTTTGTAGGTCAATAATGCTAAATATAAAAGATTATGCATTCCATCGTAGATGAGATTTTATTTCATATTTAAGTTCACTTCATAAATTTATTGAATATCTTTGAGTTGTCACTTAGCAGCAACTATATGATTTTCCTCTATTAAGCAAGCAATATAAAAATAGAATTTGACACTGGCAATGACGATGTTTAAAGCTGTTGTAGTGAAAAAGGGTTTTGGAGACACAAGCTGCAGTCTTCCTCCTATCTGTGATGAATGCCTCCTCGCCCAGTGACGGGCACAGCACATACTCACACTACTTGTTTTTTTGACCAAATAGAAGACAAACAGCTCTATGTTATGTAATAAAATCCTTAAAAATGTTCATTCTTAAGGACTTAGGAGATGCATCAATGGTTAAAAGCACTTGCTTACAAAGCCTGCCGGCCTGGGTTGGATTTGCCAGCACTCACATAAACCAGATGCACAAAATGGCACATGTGTCGAGTTCATTTGCAGCAATAACAGAACCTGACACAGTCTCTTTTTCTTGTTTCATAAATAAATAAAAATAGTTTTAAAAATGTTTATCCAGCTGGCCATGGTGGCATATGCCTTTAATCCCAGCACTTGGGAAGTAGAGGTAGGAGGATTGCTGTGAGTTCGAGGCCAGTCTGAGACTACAGAGTGAATTCCAGGTCAACCTGGGCTACATTGAAACCTAAACTCGAAAAACTGAAGGAAAAAAAAAAAAAGAGGATTAAATACTATAGCTAAATGCTCAAAGTATTGCTTACTTGCTTTATTTTGAAAGATAAATAAAATCATAGTGCTTTCATTGGTTTTAAAACATTACTACTTTAGGGTCTGTAGAGATGGCTTAGTGGTTAAGGCGTTTGCCTGCAAAGCCAAGGGATCCCGGTTCGACTCTACAAGACCTACGTAAGCCAAATGCACAAGGGGCACATGTATCTGGAGTTCATATGCAGTGGCTGGAGGCCATGGCATGGCCATTCTCTCTCTCTCTTTCTCTCTGCCACTTTCTCTCTCTCAAATAAATAAATATTTTAAAAATTACTACTATAAATTTGTATTTTACTATTTGTGTAAAAAAATCATTGGGACACTACTACACACCTCTTGGCTGGCTTCAAGGTTAACATGGACAGATCACGAACATCACAAGTCACTTTTTTTACAGGTCCACATGCAGTACATGTGATGCATGTGTTTGGTATATGAATGTGTGTATGCTGGTGAACGTGGGCTGGAGTGTACTCATGCCAGAGTAGGGCATTAGGAGTCTTCTTCTATTGCTCAGCCACATACTCCTGTTGAGACGGAATCTCTCTGAACCTGGAGCTGCCCTTATGGGCCCCAGTGACTCTCAGGTTTCTACTTCCCATAGGACTGGGATTGTGGCATACATGGCCGCCCCCAGTGGTTCACATGGGTGCTAGGGAAGCTATCAGTCTCAGGCCCTAGGATGTGCAGGTCACTGGTTATATCAGCTGAACCTCTCCCTAGCCCCAGAAGTTACTTTTCAGATAAATTTCCATGAGGTCAAAGTAAATAAAGAACATTTTTGGACTTTTCTTTCTGGCTCGCCCAGTTGACTTCCATATTTTTTCCTTTCTACCTTTTGGGTTGGTGTTTTGTTTTGTTTTGTTTTGTTTTGAGATAGGGCCCTTCTCTAGCCCAGGCTGATGTGGAATTCACTATATAGACTCAGGGTGGCCTCGAACTCACAGAGATCCTTCTCTAAGTGCTGGGATTAAAGGTGTGCACCACCATGCCCAGCTGCACAGTTTTTCTATTATACCACGGGTACTTGTTTACAATTTAAAAATGCTTGTCACCAGCACCAACTTCTCTGAAAAGAGAAAACAACATTAGATCTTTTATTCTACTAGATAATTTTGCAAAGCCTAGACTTTATCAATTTGGAACTACCTGTCAATCTATTACTCTGATTCTGCAAGGACTTAGTTTAAATGGATACATCTATTTCTTTTCTTTTCTTTTTATTTTTCTTATGAGAAAGAGACAGAGAAACAGAGAGAGAATGGGTGCACCAAGGCCTCTAGCCACTGCAAACAAACTCCAGACACCATGTGCATCCAGCTGATGTGGCTTCTGGGGGTGTCAAACCTGGGTCCTTAGGCTTCACAGTCAAGTGCCTTAACCACTAAGCCATCTCTCCAGCCCTCTATTTCTTTTTAAATTGTTTAGCTAAATAAGTATGCTTATACCCAATTATGGTCATTTAAAAATCAATAATTATCTTTGTATTAAAATATTTAACTGGATTTAATGAGGGCCACAGACTAACAATAACATCCTTGTGGATCAACACCTTAGTTAATGGAAAACTCTGTTTAATATAATCTCACTAATTTTTCTAAGACAGCACTTCAAAAACAAACCTGAAATCACTAAAGAGAGATGGCACGCGAGAGCAACCATGAAGGCATCAATCACTATTTCTCAGTGTACTTCCTCTCCCCGCCAGGATATAAGTCGTCACTGTGGACAGACACAAGGCGTGAACCTTCTGCAGGATAGTCTATGGGGCCTTTTCTGAAAGTGGTTGCTGGCTGGTCCACCACGGTGGCACTCGCCTGTAACCCCAGCACTCAGGTGGACTGGGGTATGCAATAGAGCTAATATCTTAGCTCATGTTCTGACCAAGCCTTGGGACAAGGCTCAACTTGACTGCACATCTGTAAAAAGGGAATAATGATAATAATACCTGTAACTCCAACGCTGCCACAGAAACTGAGCAGCACATGACCTGAACCACCTCCTCAGCACTATTGAAGACAAGCAAGACCAGCAACTCTAGTTCTCACTATGTACAATAGAGATGTAACACGGAGGGGTGTAGGTGGAGATCAAACAGTAAAGGGACTCTTCCACTGAAACTTCAGTCACACTCCAAGCTCTCAGCTTAGCTGATAAACAGCAGCACACCTTTCAGTATCAGTCGGTGAAGCACAAATGACGGTCCCCACTTCTGGATCAGCCAGTGTCGGAGGCACCAGTGGTGGGATGGGGAAAACCTCGTATTTCACCAGTAAGTACTCTGTGCAGCATGCCACAACCAATCTTCTGAAAAGGCTGCTGCATCCTGGTGGCTCAATGCACTGATTTCTCCTTCAGTCCACAAATCAGCCTGCACTACGACACTACAACACCACGACCCGGCCTGCTCCCTTCCCATCGACATGCTCTGTGTGTGTACATGTCAGGGACGAGTGACTGCACCAGTCACAGCATACACTCTATTCCAGCACTGGATCCTCTTCCTGTCTACTTCTTTTACCATCTATGACACCCAGGCTTATAGTTGTCCACCACCATTCTCCTTCTATGGAAGCCTCAAAGATCTAACTACTACCTAAACACAAAAGACTGCAGATACCTGCTCTGAACTTTAGACTCCTACACAAATGACCCCATGAACTTGATGTTTTTATAGATCAACAACACTGAACAGAATGGACTATATATTCCACTACAAATTAAACAGTTCCATGATTTGAACTCAATTCATAGAATCACCCTCATAAACACTAAGCACAGCATCTCTGGCAGCTCCACATTGGCTGCAAAGCCCACGTTCCTCTGATTCAGCCTGCATTCTTGTCTGCCATTCAGTCATTTTTCTCAATGCCTAGCAAACTCAAATGACCACCCATATTTACTGAATGACCATTAAATGTCAGACACTATTCTGAAATAGCTTATAAGATTAACTCGCTGATCCTCATAGCAATCTCCTAAGGTAGACTGAATTACCTTTAGATTACACTAAAGAAAGTACTCTGCCCTGTCTAAGCTAGTAAGTAGGAGTATCAGTATAAAAACTTACAACCTTACCTTCAAATTCGTTATTTCTTATTGAAGCCTACACATGGACAGCACTGTGCTGGGAAATGCAAAGTGAGCATGCCAAGGCCCAGGCTCTCACAGAACCTACACTCCCAGTAAGTGAGAAGAAGGAAGAAATGAAGAAAAACCTTATGATACACTATTTAATAGAGCCAGGAAGAAAACAGGAATTTATGACAGAAAGCAAGGCAGGAGGATTTGCGTAAGTGATGAAAGAGGACCTCCCTGAAGAATGACTTTTAAGGTAGGACCTGAAGGATGGGACGGTGTTAGCTCTGCAAAGAGGAGAGGTACACTTAGAAGGCTACTGGGTGTACTGCATAAAAAAGCCCAAAGATAGCGTTACCGGCTGAACTATGTTCAGCCAAAATTTGCAAGTCAAAGTGCTCATCTCCAATGTGATTATTTGGGGTAGGTTATAGGATGGATCTAATCTGACAAAACTAGAACCCTTATAAGGAAAGGAAGGGACACCAGACATATTCATTCATTCTCATTCTTTCTTTCTCTCTCTCTCCTCTGCATATGCAGAGGTTATCTATAGTGAGGAAAAGGTACCCTACTATAAGCCAACCCTCCTGATACATTCATCCCTTCCGGTTTGGCCTTCTACTCTTCAAAACTGTGATATTTTTGATGACATCCCAAGCAGACGAATGCAGGTGAAAAAGAACTACGTGTTTATGTTATAGGAATTTACAGAAACCAGTTTGCTGGAACATAATGAATAATGGAGATAATACAAAGACTCTTAAACCCATGGAAGGCTGATGATTCTGAAATGAGATGATGAGAAACAACAGTTCTGGTAGAGGTTTAAGAATGGTTGATGAATGGACATGAAAAGATAGGGCATGTTTTGTTTTGGTTTTTCCTGTGATTGGAAGTCACTAACATAATTACTATAGACTAGTCTAGTCAGTCCATCTTTTAATGTACAAAATAACCCTGGCACAGCAAAGAAGTCACCTCTTTTTAAAGCTAGTTGGGTCCTATTAAGAAGCAATGATGGGGCTGAAGAGATGGCTTAGCAGTTAAGGCACTTGCCTGCAAAACCTCAGGACCTAGGTTCGATTCCCCAGTGCCCATGTAAGCCAGATACACAAGGTGGGGCATGTGTTGGGAGTCTGTACTATTTAGAGGCCCTAGTGGGCCCATTCTCTCTTCCTCTCTCCCTCTCTGCCTCTTTCTCCCTGTCTCTCAAATAATAAATAAATATTACAAGCAGGTTTAAAAAACAAAAAAAGAAGAAGCAATGATGAAGCCAGGTATGGTGGCACATGCCTTTAATCCTAGCACTTGGGAGGCAGAGGTAGGAGGATCACTGTGCGCTAAGAGGCCAGCCTTAGACTACATAGTGAACTCCAGGTCAGCCTGGGTTAGAATGAGACCCTGCCTTGGGGGAAAGAAAAAACAAACAAACAAAAAAAAAAATGATAGGTATGTTTTATTTACCCAGGAAATTCCAAAAACAAAAAACAAGATTTGGTCTCTTTTTGAATTTTTTTTTTTGGGGGGGGTTTCAATGGAGAGTCGCACTCTAGCCCAGGCTGACTTGGAATTCCCTCTATATTCTCAGGGTGGCCTTGAACTCATGGCAATCCTCCTACCTCTGCCTCCCAAGTGTTGGAATTAAGGGCGTGTACCACCACGCCTGGCTCTTTTTGAATTTTTTAATACCACCACCCATAGTTCTGACCTAATCGCAGTAAATTTGAGGGTTTGTAGTGTGCCTATACATAAGGAACAGTGCTGAATATCATGGAGCATGCCCAGCTAAATCAGACTGCAATCCTGAGCCTAGAAGCCAGCTAGGGAAATGCACTTCCACACCTCAGCAGCTACGGCACTGTCCATCTTAGGAGGCGTCATCCTATGAGCCCCTTACACTGAGCATCACCATCACTGACTTCAACCCTGCAACCCAGGCTTCCGTGTGCGTGCTCATGTGCAAACTGAGTAAAAGAGTAAAGCCAAATAGTAAACACCTTTGAAACAGTAGCCAAGGCAGCCAAGTATGATTTAATTATAAGGACACTTAATGCTTTAATCCCTTAATTGTGCTACCAAAAACACTGACAGTTATATAATTTAACATAAGAAAAAATAGAGTATTAAAGTAGTTTATTCTTAAAAAGATTTTTCAAGATAGTATATTTAAAACCAGTTTTTTAAAAAAATTACATGGCCTCCAGACATGAAGTGACTGGTATAGCCATGACGTCACTGTGGTTGTCATTACCCTGAAGGAGAAGCACAACTCTGACGGAGACCATCAACATGTTGACAGAGGATGACAAAAAGAATGTGCCATCAAAACAGAAGGACTCCTTAGAAAGAGGAGGGTGCTTAGTGGATTAGAGGTGGGAGAAGGAGACAAAAATAGTAACAGGGGACTGGAGAGATGGCTTAGTGGTTAAGCGCTTGCCTGCGAAGCCTAAGGACCACGGTTCGAGGCTCGATCCCCCAGGACCCACATTATCCAGATGCATAAGGGGGCGCACGTGTCTGGAGTTCGTTTGCAGTGGCTGGAGGCCCTGGCGTGCCCATTCTCTCTCTCTCTCATTCTCTCTCTTTCTCTCTCTCTGCCTCTTTCTCTCTTTCAAATAAATAAATAAATAAAATATTTAAAAAAATAGTAACAGGGTGGGAATTAGATCAAGTTACAGTATGTTTGTGTATTAAAATTCTCAATAATATGTTTTTAAAAATTATGTAGCTTTGCAAATATTTTTAGAGCTCATAGGCAATATCATCTTATATTATGAAAAGTGTAATTTTTTCTTGTTTTCATTGGATTGTCATACATATACATATACAATGTATTTTGATCACACTCCCCCATTACTCTCTCTTGTCCTCACCCCACTGCTTCTCCCTCCTGCTTGTTCCCTTCCCTCTTCCAAAAATAATCCCCAGTCTAAAAAGTGTGACTTCAAGTCTCACACGGAAAAAGAAAAAAAGAAAAAAATCTACAATTCTCTGGTGGTAACACTTAAATGCATTGTAAACACACCAACCAATTTTAATTAACTTTTATTAATTTTGATCAAAATCCTTTCTGACAAACTTCCCTAGAGAGTGGTAAAAGTTGGAAAACTTTTGTTTGAAAAGTTTGATAAAAAGAAGGAACAGGAGGAGTGCATAAGAGAAATCAATACAATGAGAAAAAAAAAAAAAAGAGGCAGGATAGGAGAGGCACCCAGCAAGTCTGGCTAATGGCATGATGAAGACCGTCACTCTTCCCCAGAGCAGATTCACCAAGCACAAATGATGATGCAGGGTTTGCTCAAAGCTAGGCATGAGTGATGCTTAAATATCCCACAGGCTACCTAATGGCCCAGATATTTTTCCCAGAATACATGGAAGTCAAAAGGAGTCTGACAGGGTAGAAGTTGACCACCTGCTAGCGAGAGCCAACACCACACCACCTGCAACCTGTCCAGGGATCAGGAGACCAGGAACAGGTGCCAAAGTGGCACATCAACCACTTAATCACAATATTCCTTATACTACAGCTATATGACTGCTTTTACTCAAGCAATTTCTAAAGCCAAGTAATCTTCTAAAGGTACAAGTCCTGTATTACTATGGCTACATTTACACATGGCAATGAAAATTCTGGGGAAAACAAAATGGAATACCTCAGTCTGACCTTCATGGGCACTGGTCTCATGAGTAACTCGAATAGCCTGTAATAAGAACACCAGGTATTTGTAAAGAAGAAAAATAACTAGAAACAACAGCACAACTAAAATTTAACGATTAAAATTTTGTAATGAAATAAGAAATTAAGAGAGAATTTAGACATGGTTTAATACTATTTATTTCAGGCAAGTACCTTAACCGCTGAGCCATCTCTCAGGCCAACACCATATATTTCAGAATGCTATCTGGTAACCAATGTTTTGAACTGCTGTACTTTCTGACCCACAAACCTGTGGACTTAGGAAAACGACTTTCTCCTTGGTTGTAATGTCCACAATGGAATTAGGGGGTCATTTAGCTTAAACGTTAGAGGCAGCCCAACACTTTATTCACCTGAGACTAGAATAAAGTGAACATCTCACGGACACAGGGAAGCTTAGCTCGTGTTTCTCCAAGGCCCATGCTCTCCTGCAGCCCTGGCTGGGCTCACGCTAGGTCATGCATTTTCAGTAGGCAATTTAAACATGTGGTGCAAAAAGCATGCATTTGTCAGAAGCTAGAGAATTTAGTTAGCCTGAGCTTTTAAAAAAGACTCTTAGAGTACCCACTATTAGCAAAGATGCAGAGAAATGGGCACAATAATAAATTAGGGGTGAAAGTGTAACCTTTATGAATAACAATTTGGTGATAAGTATAAAAGCTTTAAAAACATGCAAACTGATCCTGCAATTTCTCTTCTAGGAGTTTATGTATTTATATACAGTTACAGGTAACTATACAAAATTAGGGATATTTCTAAAGATTTAGCTACAGTAATGTACCTTGCAGTATTTTTTTTGAATAATGGAAAAAGAAGGGAAAACTATTAAATTTCTAACAATATTTTACTGGTTAAATGACATTATTTAAAGGAAAACTATGCAGCCATTAAAATAATAATGTCAAACATATACTTACTGGTATTAATACGTTTGTGATAAGTTAAGTGAAAAAAGCAAGTTATAAAACAGTATTACAGTATGATCAAAAGAATTTTAAATGTATATATGCATATATGTTCCCTACAAAAATATTAATGGTAGCTACTTTTGATTGATGGAACTACTGGTAAATTCATATTGTTTATGTTACTTTTATATAAAATAGAAATGTTTATAAAACTTCCAGGTTCTTAAATTTTAAACCATCCAAAGCTATTTCAGAATACTAATCATCATAACAACAATTGTACACTTAAGTTGTTCTGAGTTTACAATCTATTAAATGTTACTAAAAGGCAAAAAGCCTTCAAAGAAATATCCATTTCAAATATGGAGTGTATGAAACAATTTAAAGACAGTTTCATGAAGTGATATGCTCATCTGAAATGGACCACGGGGCCTGGCTATCACACTGAGGAAGTAGTACAGTGCAGCCCAATGTTTTCTTCAGCCTTTTTCCAGATTCCCAAAGAAAGACACACTGGATATTGCCATGTAGGCCTTTATACAGCAACAGATGCCCTGTTTTATGTGCTCACTAAGGTCTGGACATAAAAGTGGCAATTTATCAACATTCATCAATTCCACGTAGTTACCTGAGAAGTACCAGAGGCCTTTCTTAATGGGTATGATAAAGTCCGTATTTTCCCAAAAACAATGGTTTCAAGACAAACCACCTATACTCCTATAAACCTCCGCCCACTCATGAGGTCAAGACAGAAAGAAGGTACCGACGTCATAGTTCTCCAGGTATCTGGCTCGTTCTTCAGGGCTCATTGACACAGACTCCTCCAGGAACTTTTTCAAGGTAGATCCAGATTCTGAGGATATTTTAAAAACACAAAATATTTAAGTTTGAAATCACATAGACTATCAATAAAAATAAAGAAGCATACTATTCTTCAGGTAAAGTCTTTGAACTGCTAAAGTGTAAGATGGGATAGACAATCATGTGTTCATTTGCTGAGCCTGTTTATCAACAAGATAAAAGAATGAAAGGATTAAAATTTCTTCTATAGTATTACATTCCATTACAAATGGAAACAAAGATTTACAGCACCCCCTACTGTTCAATGACAGTGACATTCTCTGAAGGGGAGGTGGCCTAAAGCTCAACTCACCAAAATGCATCTTGTCTTGGTTATTGGCGATGGCATGGATCAGGCCAATCGTCCCACAGGCATTGCTGATTGTTTGCTTCATGAAATATACTGATGATGTAACATCTTGGCCCTGAGATTTTATTTTTTCTTCCTCTTCTGTTCTGAAGACTTCATACTATTAAAAGAAAAGGTCAATTATCTACATGTAAAAAAGCTCATTAAAAAAACACTCAATGCCTTAATGGTTAAGGTGCTTGCCTGCAAAGCCTAAGAATGCATGTTCGAATCCCCAGGACCCATGTAAGACAGATATATAAGGTGGCAAATGATTATAGAGTTTGTTTGCAGCAGCTGGAGGCCCTGGCATGCCCATTCATTCTCTCAAAATAAAAATAAATTAAAAAAAAATTAAAAAGCTGCCAGGGCGTGGTGGCGCATGCCTTTAATCCCAGCACTTGGGAGGCAGTGGTAGGAGGATCGCCGTGAGTTCGAGACTACCCTGAGATTACCTAGTGAATTCCAAGTCAGCCTGGGCTAGAGTGAGACCCTACCTCGAAAAACCAAAATAAATAAATAAATAAATAAATAAAAAGCCACTCAAGTGGTTTGTATAGGAAAAGGTACAAAATGACGAAACTTACTTTAAAACAAGCAATGAGTTAAAGTAAAATAACCTTATTATCTACTAGACTTGACAAATCAGTAAAAAAAAAAATACATATATAAGAATAGAAATACCCCATGTCAATAAGGGTTTGTGTGGAAGGCATTCTCACACACCGTTAGTGACTTTACTGACAGACTGATTTTGACACAGGGCTCATTATGTAGCCCAAGCTGTTCTGCAACACCTGACCTCAAGCAGTCACCTTGCCTCAGTTTTTCTTTTTAGTTTTTTTAATTTTTTTTGTTATTTTTATTTATTTATTTGAGAGCAACAGAGAGAGAAATAGACAGAGAGAGAGAGAGAGAGAGAGAGAGAGAATGGGCGCACCAGGGCCTCCAGCCACTGTAAACAAACTCCAGACGCGTGCGCCCCCTTATGCATCTGGCTAACGTGGGTCCTGGGGAGTTGAGCCTCGAACCGGGGTCCTTAGGCTTCACAGGCAAGCGCTTAACCGCTAAGCCATCTCTCCAGCGTGCCTCAGTTTTTCAAACAGCTTGGAATTCACGCATGCTCCATAGCATAGCATCCAGCTCTGCACTGATTTGATTAGACGTATACATTTGTACAACCATACTACAGGGCATACAGCAATATGTACTAACATTGTCACTGTCCAAACCCTCCAACAACCAATTCCCTTTGCAGGTGCTTTGACTATGATATAATCTTAACAATGTACAGTTCGGGGTGAGGTGTAGCTCTATGGTAAAGTATGCACGCACACATATACATATAGCTCTAAGAACATAAAACTAGTTATATTCTAAATAACCATCAGAACACTTGGTTACTATGTACATCTTAGTTGATAATACACTGTACAGCAAATAGATTTACATGTTCCTGCTTACAAATCTGCCCATAATATAAGTACAGTAGTAAGTTACTTTGTTAATGTGACTTCCATTTATATTTTAAAACATTTAATTCATTTATACATTGAAAGTCTGCAAAAAGGGCTACACAGATGGCTCAAAGATTAAGGTGCTTGCTTGCAAACCCTAAGGTTTGATTCCACAGTACCCACGTAAAAAGGTGGTGCATGTGTCTGGAATTTGTTTGCAGTGACTTGCGGCCCTGGCACACTCATTCTATCTGTCTTTTTCTTTTTCTCTCTCTTATAAACAAATAAATAAAACAGGTTTTTGAAAGTCTGAAAAAAAAACCAGGCGTGCTGGCATATGCCTTTGATCCCAGCACTGGGGAGAGAAGACTGCCATGATGAGTTCAAGGCCACCCTGAGACTACACAGTGAATTCCAGGTCAGTGTGGGCTAGAGTGAGACCCTAACTCAAAAAACAACAACAAAAAAGTCTGAAAACAATGTAGAAAAGGTTATGTTTACACAAGGATATTACTAAAAGTCTTTTAATTTCTAAATTTTGATATTTTTGTATTATTAATCATTGACAAAAAGATATTGACAATCATACTATATTAACGAAATTCACACTATACTTACAAATATACAGTATTCATAGCTAAGATTCACCATTACAACTGGTTATGAAAGCAACCTGATAATAAATATCTAGAGTAGGTTCACTTAGATGCTGTCCCAGCTGAACCACTAACTGCTGTACTAGTTCAACAAACTCCTTAATGTATCTGTGCCTTGGTTTCCTCATTGTGCATGGGGCTCACAAAGTGGAGGGTAAGACCTGTGAGGGGTAGAAAGAGCGCTGCTCTGCTGCCTGCGCTTCTACAGCTCCGAGGCCCCAACAGAGATAAAGGACGGCTGGCCAAGCCCACCCACTGCCGCCTGCACTAAGCAAACTGTGATGTACGCGTTGTTTATAACCATTTTCAAGACAAAGCTGAATAGCTAAATAGAAACTCTGATGCATACAAAACCAAGAATATTCACTCTTTGGCCCTTTAAATGAAAAATTTGGTTGATCCCTGAAATGACATACATGATGTCTATAGAAGACCCAGAAATCACCAGGCATGGCAGGGCACACCTTTAATTCCAGCACTTGGGAGGCACAGGTAGGAGGCTTGCTGTAAGTTCAAGGCCAGCCTGAGACTACACAGTGAATTCCAGGTCAGCCTGGGCTAAAGCAAGGCCCTACTTCGGGTGCGGTGGGGGGTAGAGACAACGACAACACCACCACCTCTTTTTGAGCTGGGGAAATATCTCAGTAAGTTAGTAAAGAGATTGTCTTGCAAGCATAAGGACCTGAGTTCAATTCCCAGAAAAATGAGTGTGACGGATGTATGGAAAGTGCTTGCAATCCCAGTATTGGGGAGATGGGAGACAGGTGGATCCCTACGCTCTCTGGCCAGCCAGTCTAGCCTACTTTGTGAGTTCCAGACCATGAAAGACCCTAAAGAAGGAAGATTAAATCCAATTTATTTTTTCTCAAAAAGGAGAGGTGGTTGGAGAGACAGCTTAGCAGTTAAGGAACTTGACTGCTATGGTGGTTTGATTCAGGTGTCCCCCAGAAACTTAAGTGTTCTGAATGCTAGGCTCCCAGCTGATGGAGGTTTGGGAATTAACGCCTCCTGGAGGCGGTGTATTGTTGGGGGCGGGCTTATGGGTATTATAGTCAGTTTCCCCTTGCCAGTTTTGGCACACTCTCCTGTTGCTGTTGTCCATTTGATGTTGGCCAGGGGGTGATGTCCACCCTCTGCTCATGCCATCGTTTTCCCCTGCCATGATGGAGCTTCCCCTCGAGTCTGTAAGCCAAAATAAGCCCTTTTATCCCACAAGCTGCTCTTGTTCGGGTGATTTCTGCCAGCAATGCAAACCTGACTACAACATCTTGCAAAGCCAAAGGACCCAAGTTTGATTCTCCAGCAGCCCACATAAACCAAATGCACAAAGTGGTGAATGTGTCTGGAGTTCATTTGCAGTGGCTGGAGGACCTGGTGCCCATTCTCTGTCTCTCTCAGAAATTAATTAATTAATTAATTAAAATATAAAAAAAGAAAAAGTCACTATTTCAGAAATTTTCAATTCAAACAAAAGCTCACTTTGTACCTTCATCACATCAGCTCCCTCTCTCTCTTTTTTCTTTTTTTTTGTTTTTTGGTTTATTAAGTTAAGGTATTGCTCTAGCCCTGGCTGACCTGAAATTCACTATGTAGTCTCAGGATGATCTTGAATTCACTGAGATCCTTCTACCTCTGCCTCTCAAGTGTTGGGATTAAAGGTGTGCACCACCGTACCCAAACTTGGATCAGCTCTTTTAAAAAAGAAAAGTGTTTTATTTATTTATTTGAGAGAGAAAGAGAAAGTACAAGGGAAGGAGGGAGGGAGGGAGGAAGAGAGAGAGAGATAGATAGGGTGCACCAGGGCCTCCTGCCACTGCAAATGAACTCCAAATGCCTTATGCATGCTGGGAATCAAACCCAGACCATCAGGCTTTGCAAGCCAATGTTTTAATCACTGAGCCATCTCTCCAGCCTAGATCAGTTCATTTTGATCTCCTATCTCATTGTCTTAGAAAACCTCGGGCTGGAGGGATGGCTTAGTGGTTAAGGCATTTGCCTGCAAAGCCAAAGGACCCAGGTTCGATTCCCTAGGACCCACGTTAGCCAGATGCACAAGGGGGTGCACACGTCTGGAGGTCATTCTCAGTGGTTGGAGGCCCTGGTGTGCCCATTCTCTCTCTCTCTCTCTCCTTCTTTCTCTGTCAAATAAATAAATAAATAAAAATGAAATACCCCTTTAAAAAAAAAAAAAAAGGAAAGAAAGAAAAAGAAAACCTCAACTATACATCATGCCTGGTGGCACATGTCTACAATCCTAGCACTTGGAATCTTCCATGACAACATATTAAGAACACCAATGTAATCCCAGCATTTGGGAGGCTGAGGCAGGGAAAATTAAAAACTGGGAGACCAGCCTGTGATACATACCAGAACCCTAATTAAAAAACAAATCTTAAAAACACACACACACACACACATTTTAAAAAGCCTAAGAAAGTGATTTTTTTTCCATCAATTCTTTACTGTTTATTACATGTAGAGTCTGGGGATTTAGATACCTATTGACTTATTTTAGTAATGGAAGGAAGGAGGGAGGGACAAACTCAAAGTTTTGTCTTAACTCTTCTACAAATTTCAGATTAATCACAACCTCATCACTAAAAGTATGACTCTGATCTAATACTAATTACTAAGAAATTTCTATCTAATTTTCTATCAATATTGCATATGTAAAGAAAATAATCCCTTTTATGAAATAATTTGTTTTGTGGAACAGAAGAAAGAAATATTGCTGAGCATGGTGGTGCACACCTTTAATCCCAGCACATGGGAGGCAGAGGTAGGAGGATCACAGAGAGTTTGAGGCTACCCTGAGACTACATAGCGAATTCCCAGTCAGCCTGGGCTACAGTGAAACCCTACCTTGGAAAAAATGAAAATTAAAAAAAAATGGGCTGGAGAGATGGCTTGGTGTTTAAGGTGCTTGCCTGTGATGCCTAAGAATGAATGTTCAAATTTCCAGGTCCCACATAGCCAAACACAAAATGATGCAAGTGTGCAATGTTGCACATGAGCACAAGGGGGCACACCATCTGGGATTTCATTCACAACAGCTAAAAAGCCCTGGCATGTCCATTCTCTCCCTCTCTCTGCCTCTTTCTCTCTCTCTCTTAAAAATAAAATAATATAAAAAAGAAAATATTCAATGCTATGTATTCTCAATTGAGATTAATTTATGTTACAATAAAAATACCCAGGATGGGCTGGAGAGATGGCTTAGCAGTTAAGCGCTTGCCTGTGAAGCCTAAGGATCCCAGTTCGAGGCTTGATTCCCCAGGACCCACGTTATCCAGATGCACAAGGGGGCACACGTGTCTGGAGTTCACTTGCAGTTGCTGGAAGCCCTGGCGCGCCCATTCTCTCTCTCTCTCCCTCTCTCTCTCTTTCTCTCTATCTGCCTCTTTCTCTCTCTGTCACTCTCAAATAAATAAAAATGAACAAAATAATTAAAAAAAAAACTACCCAGGAATTTCTTTTGTTTTTAATTTTTAAAAAGTTTTATTTGAGAGAAAGAAAGAGAGACTGAAACAGGCAGACAGAGGCTATCAGCACACCAAGGCATCCTGCCTCTGCAAATGAACTCCAGATGCCTGGGCCATTACTGACTCTGGCTTTATGTGGGTATTCAGGATTACATGAGTCAATAATTATACATCAAATCACCATCTCGTTTCTCCCACATCGTCACAAGCACTTACTTTTACTTCTCCATTTTTCAGAGCTACTAAGTTCATCCTATTGTTTCTGTGTTTACAGTAAAACTCAGAAGAAGCTAAGACTCTAAAGATGTTTGAAAGTGTACTGAAAATTCTAACTCCACCACCTCACACATGTACAAAGAGAGAAGGAGGGCTGGAGGAATGGCTTAGCACTTAAAGCACCTGCCTGCAAAGCCAAAGGAACTAGGTCCGATTCCCCAGGACCCACGTAAGGCAAGTGCCCAAGGTGGCACATGCGTCTGGAGTTCATTTGCAGCAGTTGGAGACCCTAGCATGCCCATTTTCTCTATCTCTCTCTTTTTCCCTCAAGTAAATAAATAAGTAAGATAAAAATAAATAAAAAATAAACAGAGAAGGTGAGAGAGAAATAGTGAAAAATATAATCTAGAAGGACAGAAATACAGACTTGGATTTCAAAGCAGAGATCTAAAAAAGTTTTTTTTTAAGATTTTTTATTCATTTATTTATTTGAGACAGAGAGGGGGTTGGGAAAGAGAGAAAGGGACAGAGGGTGAGAGAATGGGCATGCCAGGGCCTCCAGCCACTGCAAACAAACTCCAGATGCATGCGCCACCATGGGCATCTGGCTTCTGTGGGACCTGGAGAATTGAACCTGGGTCCTTAGGCTTCTCAGGCATGTGCCTTAACCGCTAAGCCATCTCTCCAGCACCTAAAAAAATTATTTTAAAAAAATTCCAATATACTGTCAATTAAACTGTATTTAAGCTTAGTGATGCCAAATTGAGTTTATTTTGGAAATAATGTAACTAATGCCATCAATTTCCCCTATGTCCTTAAAATAAGCAAGATATCTGTTTTCACAAACATACTGAAAAAAGTTAATGTATCTACTTTATGTGAAAGCTTAAATATTGAACATCCTTTATTCATACATTTTCTAACACAGATGTAAGATGGTTCTGTTACTTAAAATTTCTATAGCATATACATAAAAATGTGATTAAATACATCAAACTCAATTGAGATAAACTGATGATATTTTATAAAAGAAGAAAACTGATGCTAAAGACCATTGTTGAGTTTTATTGTAAACCTATAAATAAAAATCTAAATGTCATTTCTTTTGTTATTTTTTTTTTGGTGTTTTGAGGCAGGGTCTCACTGTAGCCCAGGCTGACCTGGAATTCACTCTGTACTCTCAGGCTAACCTTGAGCTCACAGTGATCCTGCAACCTCAGCCTCTCAAGTGCAGGGATTAAAGACATGTACCACCATGCCTGGCTAGATGTCATTTTTTTTAATTAAAAAAAAAGACTTTATTATATTTTATTTGTTTGTGGGGGGAGGCAGATAGAAAGAGAGAATGGGCATGCCAGAGCCTTTAGTCACTGCAAACGAACTCCAGATGCATGTGCCACATTGGGCATCTGGCTTACGTGGGTCCTGTGGAATTGAACCTAGGTCCTTTGGCTTTGCAGGCAAGCGCCTTAACTGCTAAGCCACCTCTCCAGCCCTAAATGTCATTTTTGTAATGGGACATTCTTAAAATTTCCTCAACTCTTAGATTACCTGATCTATGTAATAAAGGCATCACATGTTTTTAAAGATAGTATTTTTAATTTAACAACAAAAAGCTGCACTTCTCAGAAACTTAATAGCATACTTTACATTACCTTTTCTGTAATAGGGAAGAGAAGTAACACTGCACACACTGGTCTTGGTACCATGCTAAGAAGTTCAGGATCCATTCCATATACATCAACAAACTGCCAGTTAGGATGCAGACCTAATTGTTTGAGAAACTAGAAGAAAAAACAAAGCAATGAAATGTTAAGTGGTGTTAACAGGTAAATGATTACAAGTGTGTACCATATGTCTAATGCATAAAAACGACTGTGACACAAAGATTACTGAGGTTCAGTAAGAATGCAGGAAAGCAGCATGTACCAAGGCATCAGGCTTTATGTCATAAATATATACACTCTTTACCCACAAAGCGTACCATAACAAATATGGGATGGGGAAGAATGCCATAAAGCAAGCTTGCCGTGAATAGGGTAGAAAGATTTATTTATATCCCATAAGAAACACTTAAAGCTTATAAGAAACAAATCCTGTTTTTAAAATCTCTTTCTTTGGGATTGAATGTATAAGCCAGGACTTATCAAATGCATACAAATTAGTTTGGCTGACATGTTAAAAACTCCTATGCAGGCTGGAAAGACAGCTCAGAGGTTAAGGCGCTTGCTTGCAAAGCCAAAGACCCAAGTTTGATTCCCCAGTACCCATGTAAAGCCAAATACACAGACTGGTGCATGCTTCTGGAGTTTGTTTGCAGTGGCCAGAGGCCTTGGTATGCCAGTTCTCTATCTACCAATCTCTCTCTCTCATAAATAAAATATTTTTAAAAACTTATACACATTCTTAGTGCATCAAAGTCCTAATAAATAATAAATAATTTTAGTAAAAAAAAAAACCAACCGCTTATCCTTTTTACCAAAAATGCTTGAGCTTGGGCTGGAAGGATGGCTTAGGGGTTAAGGCATTTGCATACAAAGCCAAAGGACCCAGGTTCAATTCCCCAGCACCCAAGTTAGCCAGATGCACACGTCTGGAGTTCGTTTGCAGTGGCTGGAGGCCTTGGCACGCCCATTCTCTCTCTCTCTCTCTCTCCCCCC
Organism: Dipus sagitta; assembly: GCA_036346955.1. Classification (NCBI taxonomy): domain Eukaryota; kingdom Metazoa; phylum Chordata; class Mammalia; order Rodentia; family Dipodidae; genus Dipus; species Dipus sagitta. The sequence continues at coordinate 34,656,442 of CM070772.1, forward strand.
CATCTCCCTCTTACTCTGTCAAATAAGCAAATAAATAAATAATAAAATATTTTAAAAAAATGTTTGAGTTTACATTTAAAGATGTTAGTTAAGTATTTTACAAATGAGCAAAATAATGTCAGCCCCCTGGACCCCCCCCAAAAAAAATCCCAGTGACTTGTGTGAACACCAGAAAATGCTAGATATAAGAAGTTGATAATGATCTCCTAACTTCAAGCACGTAAGACCTACCCAACTTCATTACCTTACTTTTGGCAAACACTATGAGAAAATGTTTTAAAAATCTTACCTTTTCACTGGAAAACAAAATGCCAGACCCTCATGTATCATATATAGAAAAGGATGAAAATGGTGCCAACTTAATAATAAATTATTAATAATAAATGTCTATACTAAAAAAAAAATGGATAGAGCCGGGCATGGTGGCACATACCTTTAATCTCAGCACTCAGGAGGCAGAGGTAGGAGGATTGTTGTTGAGTTCGAGGCCAGCTTGAAACTACAGAGTGAATTCCAGGTCAGCCTGCACTAGAGTGAGACCCTGACTCGAAAAACAGAAAAATAGGAAGAAAAAAAAAAAAAGGATGATTTAAAATGTGCACTATTACGGGGCTAAGCATCGTAGCTCACTTCTGTAATCTCAGCACTATGGAGGTTGTCAAGAGTTCAAGGCCACCTTGGGCTACATGGTGAGTTCCAGGTAAGCCTGGTTTACAGAGTGAGACCCTGTCTCTAAACACTAAAATGAGCTGGGAGTGGTGGTACAAACCTTTAATCCCAACATTCAGAAGGCTGTGTGTTCAAGGCCACCCTAAGACTACATAGTGAATTCCAGGTCAGCCTGGACTAGAGCAAGACCCTACCTCAAAAATAAATACATAAATAAATAAACCACTAAAATGAATACCATACGGTGGGAAAGCAGGAAAAGAGGAAACAAAAATACGGTATGGTACCCATGTTTAAAATTTACATAAAATTTTTTTTTAACAAACATGCCTTGGGAATCTCTTCTTCCCAAGGACTATATGGTACTTAGTCATCAAATGAGGTCTTGAAAAATAGACAAAGCTTGTGTTGTGTCATGTAAACAGAATTGCTCATCTCACATATACTTGGGGTTTGTAAGACAAGACCATCCTGTTTAAGAACTACTCATGGCAGGGCTCATGGTGAATGCCTAGTTCCACCTACTGAAGAGACTGAGGCAGGAGTATCATGAGTTTGAAGCTAGCCTGGGCAACATAGCAAGACCCTGCCACACACACACACAAAAAAAAAAAAAAAAAAAAAAAAAAAAAACCTGCCCATATTCCTCCATTTCTCCACTTATAGAAGAGACTACTTCTTGTCATTCTTGAGCTGGGCGTGGTGGTGCATGTCTTTAATCCCAGCACTTGGAAGGCAGAGGTAGGAGGATCGTTGTGAGTTTGAGGCCACCCTGAGACTATGTAGTGAATTCTAGGTCATCCTGGGCTAGTGAAACCCTACCTCAAAAAACAAAACAAAACAAAAAATACATAAATGTCCAATAGGAAATGCAGTCAATTTGGTAACTTCTCTTGGCAGAAAGAGTTCAACACGTCTTACAAGTTGTAAGCTTTACAACAGTGGAGGTCTAGTACAGTCGAAAGCAATGGACCCTACATTACATCCATTCCTTGTTGTTGCTGCTACTGTTGTGTGTGTCACACATCTGCGTTCTTTTGTGATGTGGGGGTGCAAGTGTGTGAGTGCTCATGCATGTGTAGAGGCCAGGTCAGTGTCAGGTGTCCTTATTGCTCTCCACCTTATGTTCTGAGATCAGGTCTCTCACTGAACCTAGAGCACCTGTTTGACTAGACTAGCTTGCCAGTAAGCCCTAGGGATCTGCCTGCCTCCAACTTCCCAGCCTGGGACCAAAGCCACAAACACCATCATATCCAGTATTTTAGGTGGGTCTGAGGATCCACACTCAGGTTGTCATGCTGCTGAAGCAAGCACCTAACCCACTTTTTCTCCACAAATTACTTGCTATGGTCTTTTTTGCGAGAGGGGGATGCAGGGGGTGCAAGGGATCGAACCCAAGGTCTCATACATTTTAATCATGTACTCCCACAACTACGCTACACCAGCCCCTTTCCAGTCTTTATTGAGCTGCTCAGGACAGCCGCACAGATCCTGCCTTGTTACAAATTTTGGTGAGTACTACCTACTTACAACTGAAATTATGACAGAAGCTAAGAACCACTTCATATTACTGCCATGAGGGGTACAGCAGTAGTTATTACTAAGTGTAGAGCCAGGAAGTAACTAACTTAAGAGAAAGTACAGCTTAGGAACTAGCAAAAATGAATTTTAATAGCCTCACTAAAAATAAGCCAAAATCAAACTTACTGAAGTCAAGAGTGAAGAAACTGAAAATATCTTGTGTAGGAGTTAAGGAAAAGAGATTTACTTCACTGCAGGCTCAATATGGAGCAATAGCTACAAATCATCAACAAAGAAGATGCAACGGCAGCTTTCTTTAGCAAAAGCATCATTCAGGGCAGGGGAGTAACAGCCCAGTGTCCTCAACCAAGAGGATTTGGCACTTAGGTTAACAGCCCTGGAAAGCATTATTTTATAAAGGACAATGCCAACAAGAAGAAAGCCCTCAAAACAGTGACCAGGAATCCTATCATTTAGGAAGACATCAGAGCTAAAATATTGGCATGTTCAGAGAACACTTCAATTACTGTGATACCTGTCCCTCATATATATATATATATATATATATATATATATATATATATATATATATGTAATTTATTTGCAAGCAGAGAGAGAATGAACATGTCAGGGTCTCTAGCCACTGCAACTGAACTCCAGACACATATACCCCTTTGTGCACCTGTCTTTACATGGGTATTGGGAATTAAACCCAGGTAATTAGGCTTTGCAGGCAAGTACCTTAACTGCTGAGCCATCTCTCCAACCTCCAAATATTTTTAGTAATATCAAAGGAGAGCAATTAGATGTACTCTGTGTGGTTTCAATGAGAGGACTGATGATGAACTGGAGGAAGTTATAAGAGAATACTAATCAAATGTTATTCTCATTATTGCAATAAAAATGAAATCACTGTGTAAGAAAAATACTGCTCACTGAAATATTAATGGAAAAAATCGTAATCACATTAAAGATGATCCTGGGAACGATTTCCTGGAGCAGGAAAGCAGCATCATTCTCTGATGACCATTTGCTGACCACCCCTGTGGGCCATGAACCATTCATAGCATTTCATCCATATCCCTATTCTCACAGAATTTGCATTCCAGTGATCAGCAAGACAAATGTGAGTGAATATATAAGCAAACAAGGAACATCACAGTTTACAAAGAACACTGAAGACAACAGCTGTGTGTGGTGGCACACACTTATAAACTCTTCAGCAGGGAAACAGAAATGAAGCAGCAGCTAGAGGAGAACAGGGTATCAAAAGGGGTTTTGTTGTTTTCCCTGAAAATAGGATTCATTAATTAATTCATTTTCAAACTTTAGTTACCTAAATTATACTTATTTTCCTTTGGATATTATGCTAAACTATCTTACTGCCCCAATAACATTACAATTGGGAATAATTATACAAAGTTCTACATTAAAAAAAAAAATCACCAGCTGGGCATGTTGGCGCACATCTTTAATGCCAGCACTCGAAAGGCAGGTAGGAGGATCGCCATGAGTTTGAGGCCACCCTGAGACAACATAGTGAATTATAGGTCAGCCTGGGCTAGAGTGAGACCCTACCTTGAAAAACGAAAAAAAAAAAAGCACATGCATCTGCAGTGGCTGGAGGCCCTGGAACACCCATTCTCTCTGTCTCTCTTCTATCTCTCTCTGCTTGCAAATAAATAAATATGCATATACATACACACACATATATAAATTTATTTATATTTTAAATGCTGGGTATGGTGGCACACACCATTAGTCACAGCCCTGAACAGAAACAGGTGGCTCTCTAGAGCTCACTGGCTAAACCAGTCTAGCCATATCAGTGAGCTCCAGATTCAATGAAATCCTGTCTCATAAGAAAAACAAGAAAAAGAAACGTGAGGAGCAACTGAGAACATCCAACATCAATCAACACACTCATGCATATGTTCTCACATTCATATAGACACATACCAAAGACTACTTACACATGCAAAAACATGACTGACAGGATACTCACCATCTACTGAGATGATTACCAGCTACTATCTCACAATGAATACAAATCTGCATGTGTCAGACATGTGATGACTACTCTTGTTATGTCACAGAAATTATTGCAAGACAAAACAGCACGTGTTCAAACTAAGAGTTTATTAAGACTCAGAACTACAACAGGCTGACAGGGTGAAATCATGATCATGTACATCTTATGATCCTATGAGGCTGAAAAAACAAGAAAAAGTGGAAATGGGTGAAGCGTGGTGGCAAATGCCTATAATCTCAGCTCTGGGAAGGCAAAGGCTCAGACTATGAGTGTGCGGCCACCTGGGATTAAGTCGCCAAATCACATATCAGTTAATTATGCAATTATGCTAATTTGTATTCCTTTTCTAACCTTTGTTCTGCATAAAACAGAGAATAAAGAAACAATCAGGGACTGAAGAGATGGCTAACTGGTTAAAGTGCTTGCCTGCAAAGCCTAAGGACTCAGGCTCAGTTCCTCAGGACCCATGTAAGCCAGAAGCACAAGGTGGTGCATGCATCTGGTGTTCTTTTGCAGTGGTCAGAGGTCCTGGTGCACCCATTCTCTACTTGCCTCTTTGTCTCTCTCAAATAAGTAAGATATTAAGAAAGAAAAGAAACAAATAGGGCTGGAAAGATGGCTCACTGGTTAAGGTGCTTGCCTGCAAAGCCAAAAAACCCAGGTTCAATTGCCAGTACCCATGTAAAGCCAAATGCACAAAGTGGCACATGCATCTGGAGTCCATTTGCAGCACCTCGAGGCCCTGGTGCACTCTCTCTCTCTCACTCTCACTCTGTCCCTCTCTCTATCTCTGCTTGTAAATATATAATAATAATTTTAAAATTCTAAAAAAAGAACTTAAAAAAACAATCACAATAAATTGGTTAAAAATGACCACTTCTTGGGTACTTGCTTGTTTACCCACTAGAAATAGAACACATTATTTCTTTAATAAAGAATAAAACAAGCCAGGCATGGTGACATATGTCTTTAGTTATAGCACTCACTACTCAGGAGGCTAAGGTAGGAGGATTGCCATGAGTTAAGGTCAGCCTGCCATTACAGTATGAGTTCCAAGCCGGCCTGGACTAGAATGAGACCCTGCCTCAAAAAAAGAAAAAGAGGAAATAAAACCTTTTTGCTTGTGCCTGTGTATAGTACATGAGGTGTAGTGTGTGTGTATTATGCACATGTATGTGCATCCCATGTGCCTGAATGCAGAGGCCAGAGGGGAATGTCTGGTGGCCCCCATCACTCATCCACATGTTTCCTTGACAGAAGTGTCTCTAGGATTCCAGAGCTTGTAGTTTTCAGGAACTCGAGAGCACTGGGTTGCAGATATGCATGGCAACATCCAGCTGTTTACAAGGGTGACCTCAGGCCCCCTCAGACTCTCAAGCTTGCACAGGAAGCATCCTTACCCACTGAGCCATCTCTCCAGCCCCTAAAACAGTGTTTTTTTTTTTTGTTGTTGTTGTTGTTTTTTGAGGCAGGGTTTCTCTATTGTAGCTCAGGCTGACCTCAAACTCTTGATCCTCCTGCTTCAGCTTCAGGAATGCTAGGTTTACATGTATGTTCCACCATGTCCAGCTAGGGGGGAAAAGAACCTCTAGAGAGATGGCACAGTGGCTAAGGCACTTGCCTGCAAATCTTAATGACCCAGGTTCGATTCCCCAGGACCCACATAAAGCCAGATGCATAAAGTGGTGCATGCATCTGGAATTCATCTGCAGAGGCTTAGAGCCGTGGTGTGCCCATTTGCATACACTCTGTCTCTCTCCTTGCAAATAAATAATTTTTTTTTCAAAATAGGGTCTTGCTCTAGCCCAGGCTGGCCTGGAATTCACTATGTAGTCTCAAGGTAGCACTGAACTCACAGCATTCCTCCTACCTCTGCCGCCCAAGTGCTGAGATTAAAGACATGTATTACCACACCTGCCTTTTTTGTTTGTTTGTTTGTTTGTAGAGGTAGGGTCTCACTCTAGCTCAGGCTGACCTGGAATTCACTATATAGCCTCAGGGTGGCCTTGAACTCATGGTGATCCTCCTACCTCGGCCTCCTGAGTGCTGGGATTAAAGGCATGCACCAACATGCCCGGCTTTCTGACATAATTTTTAAATTAAAAAAAAAGTCAAAGCATACCATACATATCTGTTTATGTAACCTCAGAAAAGCCTTCTGTCTCTATCCAACTGACTAGGTTCCATTACAACAGCTTGTTAATTTTCATTATATTTACTATAATTGCTAATTGTTTGCTTGGTTTTATTGTTTACCTTCTCGTTGGATTGAAAAGCAGAAAAATCTTGGCAACTTTAGCCACGTGTTCCTATGCAGACAATTGGTATTACAAGAGTTGACCTCAGAATATTAATGTGAGTACGTGTGCTTTACAACTTAGCACAATCCAATGGAAGCACAATTATAGAATAAGTATCCATTGTGTGTGTGGTATGTATGCACACATGCTCATTTGTATGTGGGTACACATGTGTATAGGTGTGTGCATACATGTATATGCACATAGAGGCCAGAGACTGACACTGAGAATTTTCATTTTCAGTGAAGCAGGATCTTACTTGACCATAGAGCTCACCAATTCAACTACTCTAACTTGCCACACTGCCCTGTGGATTCCCCTGCCTCGGCCTCCCTAGAGCTGGGATTACAGACACATACTACCACACTCACCTGGCATATGTGGGTCATGAGGATCCAAATTCCAGTTCTCATGCTTGTATGGCAAGTGCTTTCCTACTGAGTCATCTCTCCAGCCCAGCAGCATCATTTTAAAAGTTTTTATGGATTGAAGAGATGGCTCAGCACTTAAAGGTGCTTGCTTGCAAAGCCTGACAGGCCTGAGTTCAATTCTCCATTACCCATGTAAAATTAGATGCAAAGTGGCACATGAGTCTGGAGTTTGATTGCAATGGCAGGAGGCCCTGATGCACCATTCTCTCCCTCTCTCTTCCCCCTCTATCAAATAAATCAGTAAAAAAATTAAAAAGAAGTTTTTACATTTAGTCTCGATATGACTAATTAGGTTGATTTTTTTTTGAATGGCAAATAAGCACTTCAATATAAGGAGAAATTTCTCTGGGGGATTTTATACTATGCTTTTATGTATCTATTATTGAAGTACTTATAGCCATTTTCATGAGAGATACAAGTCTACAGTTTCTCTTACCATGGCTTGTCCAGTTTGGGTGTCAGGGAATTGATGGCCAGAAGATGAGTTGGGACACAGCTCTGCTTCCCTAGTACTGTTTTTCTCTTTACATGATCACCTCAAAAAAACGCTAAAAGGTCACTGGTGAAAACTGACCTTGATTCATAGATAAAAATCTCTCCATGGAAGAATGGGATCCTCTGTAGCCTGATAACAAGCACCCACCAATATGTATAGTCAGCAGACTTCACAGTGCAAGTGAAAAGCTTCCCAACTAAGATCAAAAGTAAAACAATTCAGGCTGGAGAGATGGCTTAGTGGTTAAGCGCTTGCCTGTGAAGCCTAAGGACCCTTGTTCAAAGCTCGACTCCCCAGGACCCACGTTAGCCAGATGCACAAGGGGGCGCACGCATCTGGAGTTTGTGTGCAGTGGCTGGTGGCCCTGGCATGCCCATTCTCTCTCTGTCGCTCTCAAATAAACAAAAATAAACAAAACAATTTTTTTAAAAAGTAAAACAATTCAACTTCATGCTTAAAATACTAACCAGTGAAGCAGGGAAAGAAGTAAAAAGGCACACAGGAAAGGAATAAATCACAGAAACAAGAGGGTCTGTTTACAGAAAAAGAAACTGTCTATACAGAAAATTTACAAAGCATCTACCAAAGCAGGCAGAGGGGTACTGGGGCCAGTAAGTGAACTAGGCAAGGCAGTAAGACTTCAAGTTTTTACAAGATAAAATTTCTCTATGTAGTAATGAACATTCAACAGCGAAATTTTAGAACAGTACCATTTACAACAGCATCCAAACTCATCAATTAAACAGATATATATATATATATGTGTGTGTGTGTATATATATATGTGTGTATATATATATATAAAGATTTCTAAAAGCTATATGCTCAAATTATAAAATGCTGATGAAAGAAATCAAAGCCCTAAGTAAATGGTGTGATACACCTCCCTTATGAACGTCAAGACTCAACATAAAGATACCTTCCCAAAAACATGTCTATAAATTTAACACATTACTACCAAAATCACACCAACACTTTACAGAAACTGACAAACTGATTCAAAAAATATATATGGAGAGGCAAAATAATTACAACAGCCTAAACAATTTTGGAAGAAAAAAAAAGACAGTAGGATATATCCTATTTGAAGACCTAGTATAAAACTACAGTAATTAAAATAGTATGGCACTGGTAAAAGAACAGACATGTAAATCAAGAGAACAAAAAGTAGTCCATGTGAACAGAAAACTGATTTTACTAAAAATAATCTTAGATTAGATCTGAAAGAAATATGCTTCTTTCTTAGGGCAGATTTCTTCAGCCTTGAGATTCTTCTCTTGACAAAGACAATAAAATGTATAAGGAGTAGTGAGGAATGATTTTTACAAGGGTGAAAACAGAAAACTGACGTCCATGAGAAAAGGTACTGCAACAATAACATATGCCGCAAGTGCTGGACTTTAAACTTGACACATTTTCTGGTTAGCAAGAAGATAAGAATTGGGGTAATAGTCATTACAAAAGTACGTAAGGGCTGGAGAGATGGCTTAGCAGTTAAGGCACTTGCCTGTGAAGCCTAAGGATCCAGGTTCGATTCCCCAGTACCTACATAAGCCAGATGCACAAGGTGGCACATACATCTGAAGTCTGCAGCGGCTAGAGGCCCTGCCCATTCTCTATCTGCCTCTTTCTCTTTCTATCAAATAAATAAAATATTTGAAAAATGCAGATAATACATCTAAACAAGCAGATAAAGGGGGTCACAGCTTACATGAAGACAAAGCCTATCTAATTTATGCAAGGCATTTGCTACATGCTTTAAATACTAATAAACATTTTATTTTATTATTTTTTTTGTATTATGTAGCACAGGCGGGCCTAGAACTAACAATTCTCCTGCCTCAGCTTCCCAAGTGCTGAGATTACAGAAATGTGCCATAACTTGTGGCCTCAAAAACCAAGTTTTGGGGGCAGGAGAGATGGCTCAGTGGTTAAAGTGCTTGCCTGCAAAGCCTACTGACTGGGGTTTGATTCTCTAGTACCAGCATAAAAACCTGATGCACAAAGTGGCACATGCATCTGGAGTTTGTTTGCAGTTGCTAGGTTCCCTGGTGCTCCCATTCTCTCTGACTCTCTTCTCTCTCTGCTTGCAAATTACATGTGTGAGTACGTATGTACATGTATATGTGTGCATACACCCCCCACACACACACATATATTCACCCATCCATCCCAAGTTTTCTTCAGTACATGATAAATCTTGGTGATGAGGAGGAAGGCTGGAGGGAAGGAAAAGTATACTATATGATAAACTAAGGTACAAAACGTGAAGGAGCTGTTGGGGATAACAAACCAGGATAAGACAAAACACAAGCCAGGTGTAGTGGTGCACACCTTTAATCCCAGCACTGGGGAGGCAGAGGTAGGAGGATCGCAGTGAGTTCGAGGCCACCCTGAGACTACATAGGAAAGTCATCCTCGGCTAGATCAAAACCCAACCTCAAAAAAAAAAAAAAAAGACAAAACACATCTGAGCAAATCAAAAATTTACAACTCATATCACTTATAGTTCAGAGGCTAGAAGATGTTCCATCTTCCTACCTCATACCCCGATCTCCAAAAATCCAAAACCAACTTTTTTTTGGGGGGGGGGAGTTACACATAGCAAAGAGTGGCATGGCAAAGTAAACTGAGCTTTGTATGCCATTACAATGCAACTAAAGGTCCACTTTTAAAAGGAATGTAAGAGGAAAAAGGGGGCGTGGCAGGGAAGAGAAGTGACCCGATGCTGCAAGAGATGACTGGAAGGTGATTTCACAGTCCACGAGGGAGACGAAATTGCTAAGACTGGGTGGGCGAGTTTACAAAGCTGGAAGTGTTGGCAAATTAGTCACCCAGAAGGTACAAGGGGAGGAAAATGATGGAATCGGTAATGGCAGGAGACAAAAAAGCAGAGGGGAAGAAAAACAGAAATACACCAGGTGAGAGCGGCTCAAAGCTCACCGACGCCCCCCCCCCACCGCCCCCAAACACACACATACTCAAGGCCCCAGGCAACGCGGAGACCCGGGGACGGATGCCCGGGGCTGGGACAGGTGAGAAAGCCGACCCGAGAGGGGGCGGGCCCGCCGGGAAGCCGAGCACCGGGGTGGGGTGTGGGCGTGTGTGGAGGGGGAACCTCACGGAATGAACTCTCAGCATCCTCGGGGATGTGGAGATGAAGGCAGAAAGGATGTCGGGGAGGGGTCCAGGGGGACGGGCACCTCACTCACCTGGTTGGTGACCTGCAAGGAAAGAGAACAGGGGGTGAGTTAAGGAGACACAGGAGCGGCGACGGCGGCAGCCCGGCCCGCCACGGCCCCTGCCCCTGCCCGCCACGGCCCGGAGTCGCGCTCACCTCGGGGTTGGCCTCCAGCGGCAGCCAGCGCTGACCCTCCATGGCCGCTGCGCCCGGCCCCGCTCCAAGTCCTGACAGCCGCCGCCGCCGCGGCCGCCGCTTCCGCCCCCGCGCGCCTTGACCCGGGCGCGTCCATCCGCAGGCCTCCGCGGAGGGGGCGCCGCCACGAATTCTAGCACCACCCTCCCGGCCTCGTGGTCTCTCCCTGCACAGACACTCGGTGGTGACGTTTCAAATGAATATATAGAGACGGAGAGTGAAAAGTGGAAGCCGCGTTTCTACTGTCACCAGAAAACCATACGGCCGAATCCACGGCGAGCTCCCCTGCCACTTGGACCGCGCCGAGGGCTCGAGCTCAACGCATGCGCCCTACACTCGCCTGGGACCGCGTGCTCGCCCGCGCGCTCCCATTATTGCAGTACCTAACAGATGCTCCAGGGGGCGCGGCGCTGACTCTTAGTCAACGAGGGAGGGGACCGGCCATCAAAAGGCAGCCAAGCCACAGAATGACTCTGGGAGTCATGGCTCTCTTGATTCGCTGTGAGGATGCAGAAGTGATGAGTTCGCCTTGTCTGCTATTGCAGAGATAACAGATTATACATATATGCACATATATGACTGATAGATGTCCTATTCAATCCTGTTGACAAAAACGAGAGTACCTCAATGTTAAGGCAGAAAGCTGTGTTCACAGCAAAGTAGAGGAGGTGGGCAAGAGGAATTAGAATGAAATGTGCTACAGATAAGGCGTGCTGGACCTATGGGTAGAGAAATGCAGCTAAAGAAGGGAGTATGCAGAAGGCTTTTTGGAGAACTGCATTTCTTGTCTGAATCCTTACCTTAATAGATGTTAGAAATAGACAATAGTCTAGCAGAGAAAAGGAGTGCTCTAAAGAAGGGGGAGAGCATTATGGCTGTAAACCCTGCTGCAGCATGCTTGCAAATAATGCTAGAGGGCTGGAGAGATGGCCTAGCCGTTAAGACGTTTGCCTGCAAAGCCAAAAGATCCATGTTCATCTCTTCAGGACCCACGTAAGCCAGATGCACAAGGTGGTACATGCATTTGGAGTTCCTCTGCAGTGGCTGAAGGCCCTGGGGTGCCCATTCTCTCCCTCCCTCCCTCTCTCTCAAATAAATAAATAATAAAAACTAACCCCAAAAATATTAAAATAAAAAAGAAAAAGATATAATGCTAGAGAGATTAAAATACCTAGGGATTCATTCTTTAAAAAGCACAGTGAACTACAGCCTGACAGCCAGTGGTATGCTAGGTGAGAATTTTCCAGGGCTATGGTGATGGTGATGGTCTATTGAAACCCATCAAAGCAGAAATCCAGAGGCTTCAGAGAACTCAACACTAAATCAGACTGCTCACAGGCCTGCCATGGCTCAGGGAACATTCAGAAGAACCCGTGGGAAGATTGTAAGACCCACAGAGTGGAGTAGGCACGACCCTCCCCCACAGAGACTGAGGCCTTCATGACCCCACAGTGAATACCATAACCCCACTGAGGGGAGGGCTCCCAGGGAAAGGGGGCGAGGGTGAGGGGATAAAAGAGAATAACCTCCAGGCCATGGTGGAGCATGCCTTTAATCCCAGGACCAGGGAGGCTGAGGTAGGAGGATGGCCATGAGTTCAAGGCCACCCTGAGATTACATAGTGAATTCCAGGTCATCCTGGGCTAGAACAAGACCTTATCTTGAAAAAAAAAAAGTATACACTTTTATAATTTTTTTAAAGCCGACTGAAGGATTTTAAGCCACATCTTTAATGTCTTTTTTCCATGAAACTGAGTTCCAGGATGCCAGATGTAGTGACTTTTCTCTTGTTTACATTATTTCCAGGGGTTAACTTAGGGCCTAATGCAGAGAAGAGTGCTGAAAAGTATCTGAGGAATGGGGTCAGGAAGGTAACTCAGTGAGAGAGCACTTTCCCTCCATGCATGTATGAGAACCCAGGTTCCAGGCCCAGTGTTACACAAAAATTTTTTTTGAGGAGTGAATAACATGATCAGATATGCCAAAACATCATTTGTCAGCAACGTGGGAAAGTTGCACAAGGGAGGTTCTTGAGAGAATTAAAAAGTATTCATGCAGGTGGAAAGACAGGCACAGACTACAGAATATTATTCTAAAGGTTTATCTTTTTGATGTGTAGGAGGCACCAATCACGACTCCAGAAACTTGACCTGGGGTAGAGTGCGCATTACTATTCTGTACTCAAGAAAGGAGTTCAGGGCAAGAGGAGTTAGGGAGTAAGGAAAAGAATATTATGCTCAGCTTGAATTTCTTAGGGGAACTTCCAACTGTCCCACCCATATTCTTTTAACTACTCTTTTTTTTAATTTTAATTTTAATTAATTTATTTATTTAAGAGAGAGGGAGAAGGGGCACGCCAGAGCCTCCAGCCACTACAAACGAACTCCAGATGCATGCGCCACCTTGTGCATCTGGCTTACGTGGGTCCTGGGGAATTGAGCAAAGATACTTTGGCTTTGCAGACAAGCACCTTAACCACTAAGCCATCTCTCCGGCCCTCTTCTAAGTACTCTTACACCTCCATGCTTTTCCATTCCTTTGATTCCTCCATTTATTTATGATTTTTTTTTCCGAAGTAAGGTCTCACTCTAGCCCAGGCTAACCTGGAATTTACTATGTCGTCTCAGGGTGGCCTCAAACTCATGGTGATCGTCCTACCTCTGCCTCGTGAGTGCTGGGATTAAAGGCGTGTGCCACCACGCCCGGCTTATTTATGATTTTTTTGAGGTAGGATCTCACTCTAGCCCAAGCTGACCTGGATTCAGTATATAGTCTCACGCTGGCCTTGAACTCACAGTGATCCTCCTACCTCTGCCTCTGAAATACTGGGATTAAAGGCATGGGCCACCACTCCCAGCAAGATTCAAAAAAATATATTTTATTTGTTCATTTGCAAGGAGGGAGGGAGATAAGAAGAGAGAAACAAAAGAGAGACAAGAGGTGTACCGTGGCCTCTAGCCAATGCAATTGAACTCCAGATGCATACACCACTTTGTACATCTGGCTTTACGTGGGTACTGGGGAATTGAGCCTGGGGAAACAGGCATTGCAGGCAAGTGCCTTAACCACTGAACCATCTCTCCAGCCCTAATTCCTCCTTTTTATCTATCTGATGGATTGCTGCCATACCTGCCCAACATTGTGACCTAATAAATCTGACAATGTCTTACACAGGATTTTCAGCTAGAGATGTATAATCGATGTGTAATCCCTTAAGATGCATGTCAGGTTCTCTGTGTCTATTGTGGCCCAGTGGCATGCCAGGTGAGAATTTTCAAACAACTTGCGATCAGGAATGGCATTGCTCCAAATCCCTGGGGTCCTACACTATGACACTAATGTTATGACTTGCTCAATACTCCACACAACATCCTCATTCACCATAGACAAAAGTGTGGCATATGCTGTCTCCACAGACCAAAGAGACCCACCAAGCATTCTGACTCTTCCTGTTAACACAAGCTGCAAGAGGCAGTGGTGTCTTTCGCCTTACAGTGGTTATCCAAACAACCCCAGAAATTCAGGCCTATAAAATTTTACAAATGTAGCAGACCTCTGATCTTTCATATAGTTTCACTGCCAATATTTGACATGGTTTTACCTACCATGCTAGAAAATGCAGGATTTCTTAGGCTTGAATGTACATATAAACATTTGAAATGCAGACGCTGATTCATTGAGTCTAAAATGGGGCCCATAAATGGACATTGCTGGCCACAATAATTATACTGTCCTATTATTCATATTCTTAACTATGGCTGAAATTTTTTTCCTATCAGAGGACAAAGTTCTATCCACCTTCGTTGTTCATGGTTTTTTTTTTTTTTTTTTTTGCATCTTGAATTTTTCTGCAGCTAAAATTTATTCATTACCTCAAAATTTAACACTTACAGTGCTTTTTTTTTTTTTAGTCATACACACACATGCACACAGTGGGTGTGGTAGTGAATGCCTGTAATTTCAGCACTTGGGAAGCTAAGGCAGGAGAATTGTAAGTTTGAGGCCACCCTGAGCTACATGGTTCTGGGCTAGCCTGGGCTACATTGTGAGCTCCTGGCTTAAAGAAGAGAGAGAGAACAAACGGAAGGAAGGAAGGAAGAAAGAAAGAAATCAGGAGGAAGGAAAAAGGAGCAGGGGTAGGGAAAAGAAAGAAAAGCATGGAATTGTGTTTATTCTAGTAATCCATAAATGCTAAAACAAATTGAAATCCCACTTATGTTTTTGTGCCTGTTTCCACAATTGATAACTTTGAGTTATGCTAAGTTACTATATTATCTTTTTGTAGACACTTTAAATGGCAATTAACATGGTAAGTATAGAGCCTTATTTAATAGAAGTGTTGAAAAGCTATGCCCAAGTTCATGTGTGCACTTTCAAAACCAACCAAGTCATCACTGCTTCTTGAGTAACTTACTGGAAGAACTCTTCTGATGCAATGTGCAGTAAAAATTTTGAGATGTTAAGCATGGAATTAAAAAAAAAACTTTTAATAACTGATGAAATTCAGGGGTTGAGTATTTCACTCAATGGAAGAGCATTTGCCTAGCAAGTGCAAGGCTCTGGGTTTGGGTCTCAACACTGAAAAAAAAAAAAAAAGAATTGATGAAATTTGGCTGGGTACAATGATATGCACCTGTTACCCAACTATTTGGAAGGTAAGAAGCTGGGGAACGAGACAGCTTGAGCAACATGTGAGATCCTACCTCAAAATAAAAATTGATGAAATTTGCCGGGCGTGGTGGCACTTGCCTTTAATCCCAGCACTCGGGAGGCAGAGAGAAGAGGGTCGCTGTGCGTTCGAGGCCACCCTGAAATGACACAGTGAATTCCAGATCAGCCTGGGCTAGAGTGAGACCCTACCTCAAAAAACAAAACAGAATCAATGAAATTCAGTATTTATTCAACAGCACATCTAAGTTCATCATCACAGTTCTAACCAGCCCAGGCGATCATCCAGGTTCAGCTGTTCCCCAGCTGACCCCAAGGGATCCATGTCTCAGTTCACCTGTAGCCTACCAGCTTGACTATTCATTATCTTAGATGATTTACCTTAACAGGAAAATGTCTCAGCTGTCATTCTGCTGCATGAGCATATACCCTGACATCTGCCCTGACCCAGTGCTGTATTGCCACACTATCATCCTAACCATAGTCTTCTTGCAAGTGAAAGCATGCCAAAGCTTTACATGATTTCATCACATTTGTCCTCACTCGAAGCACGAATTTTCCACACTTGATCAAAAATCCTGACAACCATAATCTAGCTGTGTTTCTATAAGCCAGGAAGTTCGCTTACTTAGGTTCCACTTTTTAAGATATTTTTATTTATTTGCAGAGAAAAAGAGAAAGTATGAGCACATCAGGGCCTCTTGCCACTGAAAACAAATTGCAGGTGCATCTGCCTCTGCATTTGGCTTCATGCAGGTACTAGGGAATTGGACCTGATCCGGCTGGCTTTGCAAGCAAGCACCTTTAACTGCTGAGCCATCTCCTCAGCTGTGGGTCATACTTTTATTATAGTATATTTATTTATTTAAGAGAGAAAATGAGACAGAGAGAGAGAAAGAGAGCGAGCAAGCACGAGAGAGAGAGAATAAGCATGCTATGGCCTTTAGCCACTGCAAACGGACTCCAGATGCATGCACCACCACCTCATGAACCTGGCTTATGTGGGTACTTGGGAATTGAACCTGAGTCCTTTGGCTTCTCAGGCAAGTGCTTTAGCCACTAAGCTATCCCTCCAGCCCTCTGGGTCACATTTTTTAAAAAAGAGTGTGAAAGGTCCCATTTACAGCCAAAGGTTGCCAATTATATCTTGCAATTTTTAGGTGACTGGTTGAATCAGCCAGGTAAAATTTCATTGATAATTTTCAATAAGCTTTGCTTTCTTTTGTATGTTGTTTTCAATAAGTGGGTAAGTCCGATTTGGCCCAAAGGCTGAACACTTGCAGCCTTTCTTTAAGTTGGAAAACACTTATGATGTTAGGAATAGTGGTCATGCCTAGTTTCAGGTCTGCATCTTGCTTAGATGGCCCACTGACCACCACCACTAACTACCAATACACACACACACACATGCACGGACACTATTCTTCAATAGCCTGGAGTTCACATACAACATTCAATTATCAAGAATCCTGGAGGACTTCAGCAGGTACTCTGGGAGTCTGGAGTCCCTGTGGAGCTCTCTCTGCAATTAGACTGCTGATTGTAAATTACATCAGATGATTTGAAGGTTTACCTGTGGGCCAGATGCTGCTGCTTAACATTCCTGAACTCCAGTTTCCTCTTGTTTAACATGGAGGGAACGTATGATCTAAACTCTAGACAACCTACAAGTTTCTCTGGAGGTTTGCATATCATGATGTTAAGGACAGCTACAGTTTATTCAGCACCTATGATATTGTGAAACTTGGTGTGCTTTTTTTTTCCATAGGAAATCACTTATGTTTTAATAAAACCCTTGTGAAGAGAGTGATACTTTTATAGACAAGACAGCTGATACAGAGAAAAATCTAACATTCCTGAAGTCACAGCAGAGTGCTGGAAAGGGACCCTAAATTTGGGTCTTGGTGGTTCCAAAGATCCCAGCATTTCATTACTATCCTGCCCTGTATTAGGTTTGTTATTGTAACAAATCTCTGCATGTTTGGTGACTTAAAACCATCAAAACTTGAAATGGAGCTCATTGGGCTCTTGTCAAAGAATCCACAGGGCTGTGCTCCTGAAATCTATGTGGGAGTCATCACTTTCCCATTCTGGCTGCGTCTCAGCTCCTTTCTAGTTTCCAAGCCAGCAAAGCTAAGACTTTCTCACCAGGAATGATTCTGGCACTGTGTCTGACTCTAACTCATCTGCCTCTGTCTTCCACAATGAAGGACACCTGTCATCGCACTGCCCTCACCTGAGTCATCCAGAAATATCACATGATTAGGAAGTGGACAGCTTCAGACTACGCGTCTTCCTGTTGCATTCATTGATTGTGTAGGATAGTATGGTATAACACCGGATAGTCAATGCACTGACTGGATAGGTAGTGGTTTTGTTTCCCTGGCATCTTTTCATCCAAGCTGGGTTGCATCAATCTCATCTCTCTCTGTTACAAGCTATACCTAGTGACTTTAGCAATCACACACTTATACCCTGTACATACACAGCAGGAGGCACAGAGCAGACATGGGCCCGGTATCGGTCCAAGGAGTAGATATGACCCAAGCAGGTTAGTTAGTCTTTCTCTGAGAACTGAGATTGAAGACGAGCTTCCTCTTGCTCCTTGGAATATGAGCCGTACATGGCTGTGCCCCCAAGCATGCTGGTGAATCGTTTGTCTATAGGCACATACTCTTCTCCCACCAACATATGGAGAAGCTAAAGAAAACGGAGCCAACAGGCAAGCAGGATGCCAGAGCAGAGCTGAAATACAGGGGACTGGGTTCTTTTGCTATGCAAATTTCACAATTCTGTTGGCACTGTAGTGGGTTCCACCCCTACATTTCAGAGGCCACAGCTGTGAGATACTAATTTCTGCAATTTGGCTTAGGCAAACTGGGGTTGAATTTATATCACTGGACGTTAGAAAGATCCCTAGAATAAATGCATTACTTGAAGTGTGTCAGTTTTCTTTTCTCCACTCCTCTGACTTTGAAGACATCAGAGTTCATGCTATAGTGTTATACACTTTATATGTGAAATGAAGAGGTTTATTGCAAGATCGCCAAAGATATTTTCTGATTTATATGTCCTACTTACATATCATTGGATTAAAATAAGTATTTTATACTCATGAATTTTTTAAAAAATATTTTATTTTAATTTATTTACTTGACAGAAAAAGAGGGAGAGAGAGAGAGAGAATGGGCGCACCAGGGCCCCCAGCCACTGTAAACAAACTCCAGATGCATGCGCCCCCTTGTGCATCTGGCTAACGTGGGTCCTGGGGAATCGAACCTGGGTCCTTTGGCTTTGCAGACAAATGCCTTAACCTGTAAGCCATTCCACCAGCCCCCCATGCATTTTTAACTTTAACAATTTTCTTTCTTTCTCTTTTTTTTTTTTTTTTTTTGAGGTAGATGTCTCACTGTAGCACAGGCTGGCCTGGAATTCACTATGTAGTCTCAGGCTGGCCTCAAACTCCTCCTACCTTTGTCTCCCAAGTCCTGGGATTAAAGGTGTGCACCACCATGCCCAGCTAATTTTATCTATTTTATTAATACTAGTCATAAAATCTATATTTTATATGTTTTACGTAAGTTCTTAAGTCTTATATGATGTGACTCTGGGGCTGGAGGGATGGCTTAGTCCTTAAGACCCTTGCGTGCAAAGCCAAAGGACCCAGGTTCAATTCCCCAGGACCCACATAAGCCAGATACATGCACAAAGTGGCCCATGCATCTGTAGTTTATTTTCAGTGAATGGCTGGAGGTCCTGACACACCCATTCTCTCTGTCTAACTCTCTCAAACAAATGAATAAAAAAACAAATAACTATGTGAATCTGGGACTGGAGAGATGGCTTAGCAATTAAGCACTTGCCTGTGAAACCTAAGGACCCTGGTTCGAGGCTCGATTCCCCAGGACCCATGTTAGCCAGATGTACAAGGGGGCACACGTGTCTGGAGTTCGTTTGCAGTGGCTGGAAGCCCTGGTGCACCCATTCTCTCTGTCTATCTGCCTATTTCTGTATATCTCTCTCTCTCTCTTAAATAAATAAATAAAAATACATTTTTTTAAAAAAGATGTGAATCTGAAAGCTTATCATGTATCACTGGATTAACAGATTTTCAGCAAGAAACACTCAAGTTGAATAATAATCAACAAGTTTTTATTTTAAAATATTTTTATTTATTTATTTGTTTGCAAGGTGTTGCCATCAGGTTCGTATTGCTGGCAGGAATCACCCAACCAAGAGCAGCTCATGGGAGAAAAGGTTTATTTTGGCCTATAGACTTGAGGGGAAGCTCCATCATGGCAGGGGGAAACAATGGCATGAGCAGAAGGTGGACATCAACCTCCTGGCCAACAACAGATGGACCACAGCAACAGGAGAGTGTGCCAAACACTGGCATGGGGAAACTGACTATGACACCCAAAGCCCGCCCCCAACAATACACTGCCTCCAGAAGGCTTTAGTTCCCAAATCTCTGTCAGCTGGGAACCTAGCATATAGAACACCTAAGTTTATGGGGGACACCTGAGTCAAACCACCACACAAGGAGAGAGAGAGAGAGAGAGAGAGAGAGAGAGAGAGAGAATGGGCACACCAGGGCCTCTAGCTGCTGAAAACGAACTCCAAATGCATGCACCACTTTGTGCATCCAGCTTTTATGTGGGTACTGGGGAACTGAACCCAGGTCGTTAAGCTTTGCAGACAAGCACTTCTACCACTGGGCCATCTCTCCAGCCCTCAACAAATTTTTTAAAGAATGCATGAAAAATATAAAGAACTAATAAAAGATAGCTTTTAAAATGGATAACCTTGCTGGAGAGATGGATTAGCAGTTAAGGTGCTTTTCTGAGAAGTCTAAGGACCCAGATATGATTCCCCAGTACCCACATAAGCCAGATGCATGTGATGGTGCATGGGTCTGGAGCTCATTTGCAGTGGCTAGAGGCCTTGGGATGCCCATTCTCTCTCTGCCTGCCTTTTTCTCTCTCAAATAAATAAAAATTTTTAAATATTTTAAAATAGATAACTTTTCACCATTTTGGAGCAATTTTATGAAGTTGAGATGTGTGTAAGAGAGAGAGAGAGAGAGAGTATGGACCCAATCCCCCCCCCCAGCCTCCAACATAAATCTGATGACAGCTAGGAGCTAAACAGAAAAGATTTCCTGACAATTGGAACTTAAACATTAATCAATTGGATGAATAATAGTGTTCCATATTTTTATTAGACTTTCACAGGAAAGAAACAATTTGATTTTGATTCACTTGGGGACTGTGGTCCCAAACTAATTAGTACATTTAACAAGGTCCAATAATATTGATTTTTTTTAAGCCTAGATTTTTAGTACAGCTTAGGTGGCACGGTTTTAGGTGTGTTTTTACAAACATTAAGTAATGGAATTCTCCAACCGAACTATGAGAGGTGTTGTAGTAGGCAGAATTCTCAAGACGCCCAGTCCACAAATATTTTCATCATTTATTAATAAATGAATAAGTAATGTAGGTACTTCACTGAAAATTTAATCAAACTTGTGTACCTTAAAGTACACAATTTGTGTGTGGGGGGGACGTTATTCTGGAACATTTGGGTATGCTTGATTTAGCCATTTGAGCTCTTAAAAACACCTTCAGTCAAAAACCTGTGGTAAAAGTAGGCAGAGGAAGCTGGGCATAATGGTGCATGTCTTTAATCCCAGCACTCAGGAGGCAGAGGTAGGAGGATTGCCGTGAGTTCGAGGCCACCCTGAGACTCCATAGTGAATTCCAGGTCAGCCTGGGCTAGAGTGAGACCCTACCTCGGAAAACCAAAAACAACAACAACAACAAAAAAAAAACCCAAAATTAAATAAATAAAACAATAAATAAAAATAGGTAGAGGACAAAAGATGGGGATGTGTTTCTGCCACTGTTGGCCTTGAAAATGGAGGCAGAGATCAAAGTGGCAGATGAGGTCTCTAAAAGTTGGGAATCCCCACTCAAAACAGACAAGAAAACAGGAACTGCATGGAACCAGCATGTTTTACCAGCAACTAGAATGAGTCTACCAGGAAGTGAGGCACTTCATTCTATCACTTTACCAGGGCGGTTCTAGATTCAGAGACCGAAGAGAATTGACCCCTTGGTTGGATTCTGATTGTGGATGGAGAAGGTAATAATTGTCAAGAATATCGTTGCAACAAGAAGGGGGCCGTGGTTCATTCCTGGAATCCCAACACTAAGGCAGGAGTGCCAAGTTCCAGGCCAATCTGGGTTACCTAGTGAGTGGGCTACTGAGAGATTGTCTTAAGATAAACAAACAGCACCAAGCAAATCCAAAGACTGAAGTAGTGGTGCATGCTGTTAATTCCAGCATTCAGGAAGCAGATGTAGGATGGCTGTAAGTTCTAGGCCAACCTGGAACTACAGGGTGAGTTCCAGGTCAGCCTGCACTAGAGCGAGAACCTACCTTGAAAAGAACAAGACAAAACTTTGAGAAAGAGCCGGGCGTGGTGGCGCACGCCTTTAATCCCAGCACTTGGGAGGTAGAGGTAGGTGGATCGCCGGGAGTTCGAGGCCACCCTGAGATTACATAGTGAATTCCAGATCAGCCTGGGCTAGAGTGAGACCCTACCTCAAAAAACCAAAAAGAAAAAAAAAAAACTTTTGAGAAAGTTTAAAATTGTTCTCTTTATTAGATAGTCCCTTTAAATTAACATAGTTTCTTGGGGGTATTTTTATTATTTTTTAAGATATGTTTTATTCGTTGATTTTTGAGAAAGAAAGAGGCAGGGGAGGGGATGGGCATTCCAGGGCCTCTAGCCACTGCAAATGAGCTCCAGACACATGCACCACCTTGTGCATCTGGCTTATGTGGTCACTGTGGAATCAATCCTGGGTCTTTAGGTTTTATAGGCAAGCGCCTTAACCACTAAGCAATCTCTCCAGCCCTTTATTTGTTTATTCATTCATTCATTCATTTTTACAAGAAAGACTCCTAAGTATCTCTTTAGCAACTCAGATACTACTAAGTAACTCTGTCGTTCCGGAGTACAGGGGATACTCCTTAAGTGTTTAGGGATCCAGTATTCCTCGGTGCTATTTATATAGGCAGTGATGGAGAAAACGTGTAAAGCAGTGACCATTGGTGAATCTAGATGAAGGGAATGGCAATGTTCAATGAATGAGATTTTGCAATTTTTCTCAGGATATTTTGAAGTTTTTCCAAATAAAAAGTTATCAGGAAGGCTGGAGAGATGTAAAACCAAAGGACCGAGGTTTGATTCCCTAGTACCCACCTAAAGCCAGATGCGCAAGGTGGCGCATGCGTCTGGAGTTTGTTTGCGGTGGCACGAGGTCCTGGTGCGCCCATTCTTTCTGTCTCTTTCTCTCTCCAATAAATAAATTAATTTAAAAAAATTTGGCAGGAAAATAAAAAATTCTAGACATTCTTTGCGGCATGCATCTGCGGTAAATATGAGGGAAGATGGGATGGGAAAAGGGCTGCTGTAATCGGGTTCAAATGTACAATGCAATAGTGAGCGATATAAAAAAAAAAAAATTCCTCTTCCTCCTGTCTTCCTGCGCAAGTTAGGCCAGTGAAATAAAAGGCAGTGCCGAGACCTCACGAAGTAAGCATAGCCTCAAAGGATGCACACAACAAAATCCAAGGTATGGGTGGGGGCGTGGCACCGCTCAAAGCCTGCCAAGCTCCAGCCAGCTAGCCTGGGAATCACGAGTTCGCGCTTGCGCAGAGACTACACCATGGCCTCCGGGGTGGAAGAGTCCACGTCTCCCCAAGGTGGGGGAGGCCAAGTGCAGTTAGTCCTTTCATGATCTAGGTCTCTCCCAAAAATCTTCTGCTTTTACTCTAATACTGAGTACTTCTTTACAGATTATGTTTAATTGGGACACAAGCTGAGCCATTCGGAAAAAAAAATTTTTTCCTTCTCTCCCCCACGTTCGCTGCATGGGCCCGGCCGCGAGGGGCAGGAAGCGGAAGTGTCGGCGCGAGGGGGGCGGGCGCTTCCGCCCGAGTGCGCCGCGGCGGCTGCGCGGTGTCGCGATGGAGCGGGCGTCTGAGTGCACTGAGCCGGTGCTGGATGCTAAGTCCCAGGTGAGTATCCCCGGGGAAGGAAGGGCTGCGGATCAGGACGAGACTTTCGCTAAACTGTGTCTCTGCTTCCGTTTCAGGTCACCAGCCAGGTGAGTGCGTGCCCAGGCCTGCACTTCCGTGTTCTCGCCCGAGCCCCGAACCCGTGACCTCGCTTGTCTCCCATCGCTCCTTCCCCTTTGCATGTGAGGTGACAGTCGCTCCCCCGCCCACCCCAGCCTAGAGAGTTCAGACCAAGTATGGTGGCTCCTGGATGAGGCCGTCGATTAATGAGTTGAAGGCAGGGATGCCAAGTTCTGAAACGTGATGGATGCATGAGGAAATAGAATGTGCAGAATTAGCTCTGCAAACATCTTTTGCTTTAAAAGAAGTATTTCGGGGATGGAATATAAATTTTAAAACTTCACAGCATATATGCTAGGAGTAAGAGTGTTACTTTCTTCTTCTTGTTGAGACAGGATCTCAGTATTTTAGCTTTGCTTGGATTGGAGCTAGCTATGTAAACCAGGGTGTCCTCGAACTTGCAGCACTTCTCCTGCCTCTGGCTCCCGAGTTCTGGAATCACAGGCATAAACCACTGTGCCTTGTTAAGAATTCGACTTTAAAGTGTGTCTTAGTCCTGATTTTTTTTTTTTTTTTTTCGAGGTAGGTTCTCACTCTAGCCCAGGCTGACCTGGAAATCACTATGTAGTCTCAGGGTGGCCTCGAACTCACGGCAATCCTCCTACCTCTGCCTCCCGAGTGCTGGGATTAAAGGCGTACGCCACCACGCCCGGCTATTTAGTCCTGATTTCTTACTTGAGGTATTTCGGTGCTCTTGGATATTAAGTTGTTTTTTATTTTTATATATTTTTTTGGGTCTCGAGCCCAGACTGACCTTGAACTCACTGTGTAGTCTCAGGATGACCTGGAACTCATGGCAATCCTTCCACTGCCTCCCAAGTGCTGGGATTAAAGGCATAAGCCACCATGCCTGGCTAAGTTATATTTTAGATAAATAACTCTTTCAAGAAGAGTCCTAAAACTAGCATGTTTTGGGTCAGGAGTTACTTTGTCCTTATAAGGTATAAAAAAGTGCTGTGGTAAAAGCATAATGAGAATAGAGAGGCTGAGAGTTGGTCATTGAGTATTCTTTGTCATTTGTCTCCAACTTTTTTTTTTGCTAAGTTTTTAAAAAATATTTGTTTATTTGAAAGAGACATAAAGAGGCAGATAAGAGAATGGGCACATCAGGGCCTTCAGCTGCTGTAAATGAATGCCAGATGCATGCACCACCTTGTGCATCTGGCTTGCATGGGTCCTGGGGAATTGAACCTGGGTCCTTTGGCTTTGCCAGTAAGCACCTTAACCACTAACCATCTCTCCTGTCTGTGGTTTTTATTCACTCATTTATTTTTGGTGATACTGGAGATTGAACCTATGGCCTCAGACTGAGCAACGTTCTCAGCTCTCTCTTGAGACAAGGTCTCACTTAAGTTGTTCAAACTGCTGGGTACCTGAGATTACAGGCCCAGCACAACGTAGTTAATCTTGCCGTTGCTTTTTTTTTTTTTTTTTTTGAGGTAGGGTTTCACTTTAGCTCAGGCTGACCTGGAATTCACTATGTAGTCTCAGGGCGACCTCGAGCTCATGGCGATCCTCGTACCTTTGCCTCCCAAGTGCTGGGATTAAAGGCGTGCGCCACCACACCCGGCTTAATGTTGTTTTGAGGATTCCTGGGAGGTAGGGGAACTTGGAGGTAGTAACAAACTGTCTCCTAGCTTGGCTCAAAATTACATGTTATGCCTTTTTATTCAATCTCAGCTCATTTTGTTTGTTCCCCTGCGTTAAGTTTTGTGCTTTAATAAAAGCACCCTACAACTGAGTTGTACTAGATTATAGGGTTTTAAAAAACATTTTAAAAACTTTAAATTTTTTTTGTTTATTTTTATTTATTTGAGAGTGACATACAGAGAAAGAGGCAGATACAGAGAGAATGGGTGCACCAGGGCCTCCAGCCACTGCAGATGAACTCCAGATACATGTGCCACCTTGTGCATCTGGCTTACGTGGGTCCTGGGCAATCAAGCCTTGAACCAGCGTCCTTAGGCTTCACAGGCAAGCCATTAACTGCTAAGCCATCTCTTCAACCCATTTTTAAAACTTTTTATCAACAGCTTCCATAAATATAGACGATATAACATAATCATAATTCTCTCCCACCAACCCTTTTCCCCTTCCCAAATTCCCCCTCTACTGAATCCTTCCTGTCCAACTTTTTTTTTTTTTTTTTTTTTGAGCTAAGGTCTCACTTTAGCCCAGGCTGACCTGGAATTCACTTTGTAGTCTCAGGGTAGCCTCGAACTTAACAGCAATCCTCCTATCTCCTTCTACCTCCTGAGTGCTGGAATTAAAGGTGTGTGTCTCCACACCTGGCTAGTCTCTTCTGTTTTGATTTTTTTTAAAAAAATAGGTTTTTCGAAGTTGAACCTTTTGGCTTAAAACCATGCAAAACTAGTCTTAGAGGGTTAAGACTAAACGGGAGTTTCCTTGTCTTTTCAGCTCTTAGAACCTGACCCATTTATTGGTTTGTAGCCTCTACTTACATCTTGAAAGCACATCATTCCAATGCCAGCTTCCTTTTCTCTCTGGAACCCTCTTGCCTTCCTTCTATAAAAAGCCTGTCATTTTAGTAAGATTACATCTAGGAAAATCTCAGCTCAGTATCCTTAATTTTGTTAAATCTTTAAAGTCTGCTTTGTCACATAGGGAAACACACTCACAAGACTCAGTGATTAAGACATCGACATATTTGGGTGGCCAATCAGTGTGCTAAATATCTCTTGCGTATGGTTATTCACCAATTATGATTGTATACACAGGAAAAGCCAGTAATTAAAACAGTTCGTTACAATTAATAATGAGTTTAAGGACATGATTCCATTGTTTTCTGTAGTTCAGATAGACTAAAAAGTTGAAAATACAGTTTTAAACAAGTTCACAAGATGAAATGAATTATGGTACGATGCACATAAAATTAACGAGCTGGGAGGAGTAGCACAAAGCACGTGCTTGTGATCCCATCACACAGGAGGCTGAGGATCACCACAATTTTGAGGCCATCCTGGGCTGCATACCCAGTCTCAAAAATTAAGGTGGCCAGGGGACTGGAGAGATGGCTTCGTAGTTAAAGGTGTTTGCTTGCAAAGCCTGATGGCCAGGGTCTGATTCCTGAGTACCCATGTAAAACCTGTTGCACAAATTGGTGGCTGTGTTTGGAGTTCTGTCATGCCTATATTCTGTTGTAACTAAGTAAATAGACTTCTAAAGAAATTAAAGGGGGAGTAAAGCAACTAATGAGATGTTTCACATTTATGAAGAACAGTTGAAAAAGTGGACTTATTATCTGGCCCAGCCTGTAAGGAGCTTGGAAATTGTTACTTGGTCCGAATAAGTAAAAGCTGAAGAAACTAAAAAACCAAAATCAGCATCTTTCCTTGTATCTGTCAGAGAGGTAAGATCATAAGGCATGTGTTAGTTTGGTAGTAAAAAGTAGCAGTCAATTAGGAAGTGTGTTTTGGGTTCCCATTATGTGCCACCCATCTGTCTATGCCTTGGAAATATGACAAAGTCTTCCGTCCATGTCTTAGAGTCAGTCTTAGGGGCTTCATTCATCCAGACCTGTTTAATGCCAGGGCATTAACTGAACAGTCAGTGGTGGCAACAAGGTTAAAAAGTGCAGAAGCCCTCACTCATGTAACTTTGGTGCCAATCACACTTTGGTTTCTGTTCTGATTCTAGAACTGTTTGACCTTGTGCCCTATTACCTGAGCTTTCTGAAATCTGGTTTGTCATCTGTAAAACAGAAATAATGACCTGTGATAGGGTGAGTCAGTGTGACACTTAACACATGTGAACTGCATCACCTGGCATGTCAGGAAGACTGATAGAAATCTAAAGCCACATCCCTATTTATTCTAATAGAAGGTTTCAGCTTGAGGAATTTACTGAGGAAAGAAACTGGAATAGTTCCCACATGCAGTGATGAAGACCGTGTAATGCATCTTGTGGTTTTTGTTTTTTCGAGGTAGGATCTCTCTCTACCCAGGTTGACCTGGAATTCACTCTGTAGTCTGAGGGTGGCCTTGAACTCCGAGTTCCTCCTTCCTCATCCTCCCAAGTGCTGGGATTAATGGCATACTCACCAAGCCCGGCCATGTAATGCGTGGTAATGCATGTTCTGTTGTAGGATTGTTGGGTTGTGGGACAGGGAAGGGCCTTCCCTATAGAAAGTGAGGTGTAGAAAGTGCTCTAAAACAGCAAAATCTCAGCCTGTTAAGAAAAGCAATACTTCGGTACATCTGGTAGGGATTTTTGTTTGTTTGATTTTTTGCTTTTACTCTTTTGTAACAGTGACATAATTGTTTTCCAGCTCTGTTATGTCCTTTGTTAACCTGCATTGTCAGTTGATGTTTGCAACCTTGAAAGATTTCCTTTGCCTGATATCAGTACTGGAAGTACAGTGAACATAGTAAAATAAATATCTACATTCAAAACAATAGTGTTACAGATGGATTGATTTGTACTGTTTTCTTAAAGCTTGTAGATTTTCAGTGGAAGTTGGGTATGGCTGTGAGCTCGGACAGTTGCAGATCGCTTAAGTATCCTTATGTGGCTGTGATGCTCAAAGTGGCAGATCAATCTGGTCAAATAAAGAACAAATTCATTGAAATGACAATTCCACAATTTCAGGTTTGTTGATTTTATTTAAAAAAATCATTGAATTTAAGTATGGTTACTCTTTCAGGAACTGTATAAAATCTTTAAGACAAAGTTTTAATTTTTTGGTTTTTCAAGGTAGGGTCTCACTCTAGCTCAGGCTGACCTGGAATTCACTGTGTAGTATCAGGATGGCCTCGAACTCACTGTGATCCTCCTACGTCTGCCTCCTGAAAAGTTTTAATTTTTTTAAAAAAAGCATTTTTGTTTGTTTGCAAGCAGACAGTGTTAGAAAAGAGACTTCATGGGTGCGCCAGGGCCTCCAGCCGT
This sequence comes from Dipus sagitta, assembly GCA_036346955.1. NCBI lineage: Eukaryota > Metazoa > Chordata > Mammalia > Rodentia > Dipodidae > Dipus > Dipus sagitta. The sequence continues at coordinate 34,685,048 of CM070772.1, forward strand.
TGGAAAAGAACTCCAGCTGCATGTGCCGTGAGCCATCTGGCTTTATGTGGGTACTCGTTAGGCTTTGCAGGCAAGCACTGTCACCACTGAGCCATCTCCAGCCCCAGATTTTTATTTGCAAGTCCATGCTTTACATATACTAGTCCATACAGAAGACTGAAGTTTGTGTTCTTTGGTTATTTTCTTTTTATGAGATGTGCTCAATTTGTATAATCACTGAATTTATACTTAAGAAATTTTCATATTGCATTTAACTGTTGCATTCTTGTTTTTTAAAAATTTTTTGAGAGAGACTGAGAGGGAAAGAGCATGGGTGTGCCAGGGCCTCTTGTCACTTCAAGCAAACTCCATACACTTGTCACATTGCACATCTGGCATTGCACGAATACTGGGGAATTAAACCCAGGCTGGCAGGCTTTGAAAGTAAGCACCTTAAACTGCTGAGCCATCTACTCAGCCCTTTTTGTTTTATTTTGGTTTTTTGGGTTTTGTTTTTTTAGAGTAGGGTCTCACTGTAGCCTAGGTTAATCTGGAACTTACTCTGTAGTGCCAGGCTGGCCTCAAACTGGCAGAGATCCTCTTTCTTCTGCCTCCCAAGTGGTGGGATTAAAGGCATGCACCACCACACCTGCTCCCAAGCCCTTTAAAAAGATTTTTAAAAAAATATATTTGTGGGGCTGGAGAGATGGCTTAGTGGTTAAGGCGTATGCCTGTGAAGCCTAAGGACCCAGGTTCGATTCTCCAGGACCCACGTAAGCCAGATGCACAAGGGGCTGTGTGCATCTGGAGTTCATTTACAGTGGCTGGAGGCCCTGGCGCACCTATTTTCTCTCTCCCTCCCTCCCTCTCCCTCTCTCTGTCTCAAATAAATAAATAAAATAGATGAATAAAATGTTTTTTAAAAATATATTTGTGAGCAGAGAGAGAGTAAGCATATGGGTACTCTAGGGCTTCCTGCCTCTGCAAACGAAGTCCAGATGCATACATCACTCGGTCATCTGGCTTTCCATGAGCGCTGGGAAACTGAACCCCGCCAGCAGGTTTTGCGAGCAAGTGCTTTTCATCACTGAGCCATCTCCCCAGGCCTTCTGTCCTCTTTTTTTTTTTTCCTTGCAATTTAATAAGAATTTTAAGCAGAATGCATCTTCCTTTGAATAACTGATTTTTAGACTGTTGATAAGATAGAAATTCGAGCAACTATACTTCTTGATCAGTTCTGTTATCTAGAGACCAAAGTAACTCAGTACTTTATATTCTGACCTATGCTATTTATATGATCACATTACCTGTTTTCTGTTCCTAAAGAAGAACAAAGGGATAGGTACTAAATCAGATTTGAATGTATCTGCTGAGACCTTTGATCATTAGCTGGTTTAAAAGTTGTTTTTTACTTTTTTTTTTTTTTCTTGTTTGAGTTAGGGTCTCACCCTAGCCCAGGCTGACCTGGAATTCACTATGTAGTCTCGGGCTGGCCTCAGACTCACAGTGATCCTCCCACCTCTGCCTCCTGAGTGCTGGGATTAAAGGTGTGCGCCACAGCACGTGGCTAAAAGTGTTTCTTTTTTCTTTCTTTCTTTCTTTCTTTTTTTTTTTTTCCCCTTAAATTTTCTAGAAGAGAGACAGAGATAGAATGGGCACTCCTATGCATCTGGTTTTACATGGGTACTGGGGAATTGAGCTTGGGTTGTTAGCATTTGCAGGTAAAGGTCTTAGCTGCTGAGCCATCTCTCCAGCCCTCAAAGTGCTTTTTAAATATTTATTTAGAGAGAGAGGCGGGGAGAACAAGAGATGGGGAGAATGAGTTCACACCAGTGCCTCTTGCCACTGAAAACATACATTGATACTGGGGATTTGAACCTGCAGCAGTAGGCTTTGCAAACAAGTACCTTTAACTACTAAGCCATCTTCCCAGCCTGAAAGTGCTTTTTGTGTATTTTTAGTGGTGTGGGGATCAAACACAGGGTTTTGCTTACGCTAGGCAAGGTCTCCATCACTAAGCCTAGGCTTTTGTGAGAAGTCTCATTACCTTGGATTTCTTTTAGAAACTCCAGCTAAGAGATTCTTATTTTTATTTATTTCTTTTGTTTTCTTTGTTATTTCTCTCTTATGGTACTAAGGATTGAATCCAAGGCCACATGCATTCTAGGCAAATACACTAGTCTTTTTTAAAAAGCAGATGTGGCCACAGATCTACCGTTAGTATTGTTGATTTCTGTTTTGAAAGGAATTGGAACTTGGAGGAAAAGGAAATGTGGTATGGTGTGATGTGTGAATAGCCTTTACCTGGATATATTGGGACAAGATGTGACTATAAAGGGACAAAATAAACAGATTTCAGTCCTTTTAGTAATTTACAGGTGCTGGCCTCTTCTGCAACATTCATGCTTTCTAAGTAAATAGGTCATCTTTTCCTCTACAGCTTTATTGAGGTAGGAGGCTTGCTTTGAGTTTGAGGCCAGCCGTAGACTATGTACTGAACTATAGGTCAGCCTGGGCTATAGTGGGATCCTACCTTGAAGAAGCAAAAATAGTCAAGGTATATGACATGACTTAATATAAATACGTTGTGTAATGGTGGCTTTAATGACAGTAATCAATATGCCCATTACTTTACATAGTTAATCTTGTGTATTATAATGCAGACACTTAAAGTCCAGTCTGTAAACACTTTCTATTAACAGTATACTATTAACTGTTCTTACCGTACTGTACATAAGAGCCTCAGAATTTTTTCTTTTTAAATTTACGTGTGTGTGTGTGTGTATTCTCGTCCTCTTGTTGCTGCAGATGAAAAACAGATGCTGTGCCACTTATATTTGAGGCTTGTACTTTTATAACCAGGGTGGTGTTGCATGCCTGTAATCTTAGTACCTGGGAAGTTGAGGCAGAAGGATCACTAGTTTGGGACTAGCCTGAGCTACATAGTGAGGCCCTGTCTCTAAGTAAATAAACGAAGTTTACTTATGATCTAATTATTCAGTTCTAGAGTAGTAGATTCATGTGTACTAAAATTGAATTTGTCTAACCTAGCAACTTTTGTTGACGATGTAACATTAAAATGCAAATACTATGTTGTACAACTCTCATTGTCAGATATCATTAAAGGAACTATTTAAGTGTCTTTTGAAAGTGAAATTAATATTTTTCCCTTCCTTTTTTCTTTCCAGAATTTCTATAAACAGTTCAAGGAAATTGCTGCTGTGATGGAAACTGTGTGATAACTGATTCTTTGGTCGATATTTTGCTATCATCATTGTGAAATAATAGATGCTACCTTCTGCAAAAGAATGTATATGGATCATATAATATTTATTGAATAAAATTGCACTTTGACTTTTCTGGTCTTTTAAATAATAAAATGAGGTAAATGGCAGTTAATGGTGATTAATGCTCATTTTTATCAGTGAACTAGAAGTGATTGAATTGAACCCTTGAGGGTACACATTGTGATGTGAAGTCTATCAACGAATCTGACAAACAGTTGGTGCTACTGGAGACTATAGGTTTATGAATTGGAATGATAGCTTCAAAACTTACTGGTAATGGAACCCACTTCATAAACAAAATTTCTTGGAGTCCGATATATGTAAATCAGAAAAGTAATACTTGATTAAAGCAACCTTACAAATCAGTTTGACGACATTCACATTTAAAAGCAATCTTTGAGAGAAGGTTTCCCTTAGAACAGTGAGATCACATTGAGATTAACCATCCTCCCTTGTAGTAGCATTTGGTGGTTCTGCTGTTGATGTTTGTAGAAAGTCCTTGGCAAGTCGTCCGGTGTCTCTGGCATGTCACGTCGTCTGGAAGCCTCCTTGTACATCTGCTCTGTGTCTTGCCTGGGGACATGCACAGTAAGGTGAAGACTGCCCACCTGCTGACTTCTGACGTTTCCCGATCCCCACTGGTGCCTCGTGGGAGGAAGTAACCAGAACCTTTGGACATAGAAATTGCAGGGTTTAACACCTAGAGAGGGTAGACTTAGGAAAGCAATATGTTCTGAGTACTGTAGAAATGGGAATTAAAAGTCGGGCTGGAGAGAAGGCTTAGTGGTTAAGGCAAGGCTTGCCTGCAGAATCAAAGAGCCCAGGTTCACTTCCGCAGGAGCCACATAAACCAGATGCACAAAGGCCCATGCATCTGGAGTTCATTGGCAGGAGCTAGAGGCCCTGCTGTGCCCATTCTCTATCTGCCTTTTTAAAAAAGGAGAAAACAAAACAAACAAACAAACAAAAAAACTGGTTGCACCTGTGTTCGGTAGAAATTTCAGCCTAAAAATCATTAAAAATAATAGCCTGGGCTGAAGAGATGGCTCAGCGGTTAAAGGTACTTGTAAAGCATGATGACCTGGGTTTGGTTCTTCGGTGCCTACATAAGCCAGGTGCACAAAGTAGGACGTGCGTTTGGAGTTCATTTACAGTGACGAGAGGCCCTGGTGTGCTAGAAACTGTAGTGTTTATGCATTTCTTTGCACATACTGGAACATTTGTTTCCCAGCTTTTCTTGCAGGTAGACTAGAGTCACATGATTGAGTTGCAGCTAGTGGGTTCTGAGTAGAAATGTCTTAAGTCTCTCCAGTCGTGGTTGTAAGTCATTCCTTGACATTTCCCAGCTCTCCCTTAGTGCTAAAATGAACTATTAAATAGCCAAAGGATGGATCCCTCACTGTTGGAGGCAAATTCCCACAATAATGGCCTGAGTTGCCTAAGTCCCATAGCAGTAAGGAAGAAGGGATAGACACTGGAGGACAGTGATTTCTGCAGTGTAGGGGAAATGCATGTGGAGGAATATGTGAGCACAGAGAAACCAGTGAGTGGCCAACAGCTTCGTAGAGGCTTTGGACAGTGCAAACGAAACTAGGAAAACAAGTCTTCAAACTATCAATACCCATTTTAATATTCAAATGTGATTTTGAATAAACATTCAAATAGGAATTTAAAATTCATCATTGCAAACAAAGTAATTTGATTATTCTAAAATTATATAACATTCAAACAAGAGATTTGGGAAGTTTCCATAGAAAACCTGCACTGTTAGGGAAATAAAAATCTAGAAGTGGGCTAGAGGGATGGCTTAGCGGTTAAGGCATTTGCCTGCAAAGCCTAAGGACCCAGGTTTGATTCCCCAGGACCCACGTTAGCCAGATGAACGCGTCTGGAGTTCGTTTGCAGTGGCTGGAGGCCCTGGCGTGCCCATTCCCTCTCTCTTTCTGTCTCTCTCTCTCTCTCTTCCTCTGTCAAGGCCACCCTGAGACTATACAGTGAATTCCAGGTCAGCCTGTGCTAGAGTGAGACCCTACCTTGGAACCGTCCCTTCCCCCCCTCCCCCCGCAAAACAACAACAAATATAGAACTCTGATCTCCTGTAAAGGAGGGTGTGCGGAGAGAACCTTTTTCTTTTTCAGAAGACAGCGAGACCCGAGGAGATAAACCACCCCTCACATTTCAGCCAAGGCCCAGCTCAAACCACAGAGGAACTGCAGAGATGAGCAAGGGTGCTGCTTCCATGGTGAGCCTGACAACCAGCACCAGGGTGAAGGAGACAGACCCTGAGGATACTCAACACCTACCAAAGCAGAGATCCAGAGGCTCCTAAGAGCTCATCACTGAAGTGGACTTAAAACTCACCCACCACGGCTCAGGGAATTTTGCAGAAGAGAGGGTGGAAAGATTGTCAGAGCCACAGGTTGAGACATCATACCCAGAGGCATTGCCTCTCCCCAATAACTGACTGCTGCTCCCACAATCCCATGGGGAATAACCCTACTGAGGAGGGCCCTCAGCACAATGGGGACACAGACGAGGTTGAGGGAAAAGATGGTACCAACACATGATGTATTCATTCTAAGTATGTTTTTTTATTTTTTATTTTTTTTTTGAGACAGAGAGGGAGAGAGAGAGAGAGAGAGACTGGACATGTCAGGGTCTCTAGCCACTGCAAACGAATTCCAGATGCATGTGCCACCTTGTACATCTAGCTTACGTGGGACCTGGAGAATTGAACCTGGGTCCTTAGACTTTGCAGACAAGTGCCTTAACCACTAAACCATCTCTCCAGCCCTAAGTATGTTCTTAATAAAAAGAAACAAAGTAACAGAAAATAAAAAGATAAATGTAGCCAGGCGTGGTGGCGCACGCCTTTAATCCCAGCACTCGGGAGGCAGAGGTAGGAGGATTGCCATGAGTTCGAGGCCACCCTGAGACTCCATAGTGAATTCCAGGTCAGCCTGGGCTAGAGTGAGACCCTACCTCGAAAAACCAAAAAAAAAAAAAAAAAAAAAAAAAGATAAATGTAGAAGAATGTAATACCAATGAGAACTTATCAATTGCTGAGCAGAATTGTTAAATTGATTCAACTACTTCCGGAGATGATTTGGGTTTCCTTCAGAAGTTGAGTCATGTCCGTGCTGTGGTCTAGCACTTCCACTGCCGGAGCTCTAACGTGTCTTTATGGATGTCTGTGGTTTCATGTTCACCATAGCAGCAAAACTGCCGTAACCCAAGTGACCACTGGCAGGTGAAAATGTTCCCCAAAATGAAGCTCAGGATTGAGTAGTCAGATTCTCTTTCTGAGGTTCAGACAAGCAAATAACCAAGCCTGCTGTGTGTGCAGTACTTAAGAGGACTCAATGAAACTATAAGTATGGCTTTGTAAGTCAGGAACCTCTATCAAATTAGTGGTCTTGCCTCAGGAAGAATAATGTATTCTGACAAAATTCAGTGAAGACTGGTATAGAACTCCAAATTACTGTTTATTCATTTGTACTGAAAATAATAATGTCCAAGACCGTTAGACCATTTGTTCACTTCCCAATTATTTATTGAATACGTGTGTGTCAGGCACTTTGCAGAGCAATTGGGATATGGTGGTGAAGAAGATAATTTTCACAAGGCTTCTCAGTTGGGAAAAATCACATTTAATAAATCATAATGATAAAAATCAGCTGAAGGGCCCTTTTCCTTCTTTGACACACCGTGGTTGAAGACTGAACATACAGAGTTAGCTCTGTACCATGGGCAGGAGGGCTTCACTATGAACGCCTCTAACGAATCGTCCTTCTGTGAAATAGTGATTTTCAACCTTCCCATATGTCTCCAAATGGGAGTCTTATTGGTGTCATACTGTGTCCTTGCTCCACTAGTGAACAGTGGGTTGTAAGGGGTGGGCAGACAGACGGCTTGGCTCCTTGGTTGCTATGTAACATGGGTCTACCCTAGGACTGAATAGAGACCGCTGGGTACTAAATGGAGAGTCTGTTTTGGTAATGTATTTCCCATTGTGGCTATGGATATTTGGAGGCCAGAAAGGCAGCCCCTTAAAAAAAATTACATATTTCCTTAGCTGGAAACAGTGGTAACGACTCCTAGGTTTGCTGTGAAAATTATGTAATAATATGTATAAACTTTTTTTTAGCTTTTTTTTCTTTCTTTCTTTTTTTTTTTTTTTTTTTTTTTTTTTTTTTGTCTTTTGAGGTAGAGTCTTGCTCTAGCCCAGGCTGACCTAGAATTCATTACATAGTCTCAGGATGACCTCAAACTCACAGCGATACTCTTACCTCTGCCTCCCAAGTGCTTGGATTACAGGCATGCACCACCATGCCCGGCTGTGTAAAATGTTTTTGACTCCTTGAGGAACACATATTTGAAGAATGAGAAAACAGAGAATTGGGAGATGTATAAACCCTTGACCATCTGCACCAAAAAGTACTATCTTTGCATCAGATTCAAGTACATCTAACTGTTGGTCAGTCTGACCTCTCTTTCTTTCTTTTTTTTTTTTAAATTTTTTATTTCTTTTATTAATTAGTTTTGTATTCAGCAAATACAGTCAGTTTGGTACCATTATTAGGCTCATCCATGACCTACACCCTCCCCTTGGCCCCTCCTTGTTGAGGTATATGGGTCATGCATTGTGGAGTTAGCCCACAGTTATGGGTAAGATAAATGTCTCTGCATATCATGACCCAACATGTGGCTCTGACATTCTTTCCGCCCCCTCTTCCACAAAATTTCCCTGAGCCATGTTGGGTTCATTTTTCTGACCTCTCTTTCTTACAGTGCTTGGTAATAGGTGATTAATTCTCAGTGTGTGGCTTTATAATATTCATGCTCTTTTTTTTTTCTAGAGATGTTACAGAATCAATCAATATTCATCTTTCTTTTTTGGTTATCTTCTTACATGGCTCATTTGAAGAGTTTTGAGATGGTTAGAAAGAATCCACACAATAAGGTTAGAAAAACAAAGAAATGAAGACATTTAAAAAACTTTAGTAAGAATATGGTGACATATGTCTGTCTGTAAGCACTCAGGTGGTATAGGCAGGAAGATTGGGTGAAGGTTAGCCTTGGCTACATAGTGAAGTTGAAACCAGCCTCAGCCTCCATGTAAGACCTTATCTCAAAAATAAACAATAAAGTGCTGGAGAGATGGCTTAGTGATTAAGGCACTTGCCTGTGAAGCCTAAGGACCCATGTTCGATCTCTTGCCAGACCCCATGTAAGGCAGACGCACAAAGGTGAGGCAAGCACAAGGTCATACATGCCCACTAGATGGTGCAAGCACCTGGAGTTCGATTGCAGTGGCTGGGGTCCTGCGGTGCCAGTTCTCTCTCTTGCTCTTGCTTTAGCTAACAATAAATAAATAAATAAATAAATAAATAAATAAAATAAACAAGAAAATCCTCCACGCCAGAGAAATGACTCAGAGGTTAAAGGCACTTTCTTCCAAAGACTAACGTCCTGGGTTTGATTACCCAGTAACCATGAAAAACCAGATAAACAAAGTGGTTCATGCATCTGGAATTTGTTTGCAATGGCAGAAGGCCCTAGTGTGCCCATACTCACTTTCTCTGTGTCTCTCTCAAATAAATTAAAAAAATTTTTTTTTTTTAAATCCTCCAGTGAAATCAGTAGAAAAACAGTGACTCGAAGATTATAAACTCAATGCATTGACATGCATGTAGCGTAGGGTACGAACTAGTGCAGTATGTTCTGTTGACTGTGTTTTATAATAAACTTATCATAATTAAGTCACTTCAAGGTGAAAGAAAAGGTAGTTCTAGATAAGCCAAATATTGCCAAGATCAGCGGTATGAATTTTGTCTCTGTATTGCTTAATGGAGGGAACTCCAATGTGCTGGATGTCATCATGGGTAATAACCTGGCGTCAGTTAAAAAGAATTTATTTATTTTGGCATTTCGAGACAGGGTCTTATTATGTATTGCACGCTGGCCTTGAACTTGTGTAGCCCACACTGGCCTGCCTTGATCCTTGTGATGGTTTGAAAGTATGGCCCCATAGACTCAGGTGGCTTTTAAGATTGAGTTTACAACTTGAGTGTCCAGCAGGTGGAGCCCTTCTGGGGAAGAGGTATGTCACTGGGGGTGGATCTTGTCTAGCCCTAACATGTGTAAAGAGCACTTAGCACAGGCTGTTGGTGGTGTCTCTCTGCTATGAATCTGTGGAAGTGAGCCAGCTTCTTCTGACCTAATGGAACTTCCCCTGGATTTTGTAAGTCTGAAACACACCCGTTCCTCCCATAAGCTGCTTCTGGTCAGGTGTTTGATGCAGCGACAAGATAGTAACTATAACCATCCTCCTGCCTCAGTGTTGTGAAATGCTGTCCTCTAGGCAGGGCATGGCCATTGCTGTCTTGAAATCAGAACAGCTGTGATTACTGGCAGGGAGACCCTCACAAGATTGGGCCCATTACCATTTTCTCATGAAGTGGGGAGAGGGCTTATGAGGGGCACATGGTGATGTATGAAGGGCTTACAAGCAGCCCACCAGGTAGTGCAGAGATGGCTCACAATGCCCGAGAACCCTCCCCCTGCCCAAGAATATATTGTCACTTTAACAGTTGCTGGAGCAGAGACTGTTTTGGGGGAATCTCTTCTTCAGAGGTACCTGTTAAGTTGCGGGTTCTTTTGTAAGTTACCCCTTGTTGGTGTGCCCATAATGTCAATAAACTCATTAGTTCAAGCTAGGCGTGTGTAGAATCATTCCTTTGGTCTTATCTGGAATGAAGATGTTCACATCTCTCCAGGGACAGTTAATGCAATGCCTTGTGCCCAAGCAGGGATGTGACAAAAGTGAAGATGAGTTGAGGGAGGAGCGGTAGGTAGCATTGTCCCAGCTATGAGTGATGGGACAGGCACACTGCAGCTAAGCCATCTGAAGGTGGCAATAATGATAGGGCTACGGGTCCCCATGTGGAACAGAATGGTACGGCTTTGCGCTGTGGTAGCTGCCGCCTTATCTGTTCGGCGTGATAAGACATGGAACTAAGGCTGCTGGGTTTGAAGGTGAAGTGTCTGTGGGGGGAAAGTCTCAGGACGGTGTGTCTGCCTCTCTGTGGTGTGGATTAGCACGCCTTGATGAATGGGTCCAGTGCATGAATATAGGGGTGCTCCCCAAACAGCTGACACACTAGAGAATAGATTAAGACCCCTAAAAGCACATATTGGACTGGCTGTGCTCTTTGCTATGGGTGATAAGACATATGGAGCTGAGGTGAAACTGTTTACCCAGAAAGAACTTGCCTATGTAGGACAGAATTACAATGAGAAAAAGACTTGGAGGTTATTCTCCGCACTACTCTATGAATTGTCAGGAAACTAGAGAGAGTTGACTTGCCATTTCTTAAGGCTCAGGGTGGGGTCAGAAGTACAAGTTAGGTTCAGCACTAAATGAGTTGTCTCCACCACATCCTCCACTGGCTCAGAGACTGTTGGGCATTGCTAAACACGGGCAGGGACTGTGAGAAAGCTGGCCTGGGCTGCTGGACATGGCCGGGGACCTTGGGCTGTGGGGGCTGCAGCCGGCCTTTACCGTGGGGAACCCACTCTGGCGCCAGAGCTGGCCCTCCCTTCTCGGGAGGTCATAGTATGCCTCATCTTCGCCCCCAGTTCCTGACCTTGTGGCCAGCTGCCCAGGAGACCCTTATATGGTAGTAAACAGTCTCCCTGCTGCTGTAGCCATCCAAGATGTGGCTGAAGTCACGTAGCTTTTCCCGCCGCTTCTGTTACCTGCCTTACAACGTCTCCCTCCCAACTTCTGCCTCCCAACACCAGCCAATTAGATAGCAACCGTGTATCCAATCACCTTACAGTCTGTATGTGCCTTCTCAACCATTCCCAAGGGTTTATAAACCCACTCCCCAGCCCCCATATTTTTGTTTTTGGTTTTTCAAGGTAGGGTCTCACTCTAGCCCAGGCTGACCTGGAATTCACTATGGAGTCTCAGGGTGGCCTCGAACTCATGGCGATCCTCCTACCTCTGCCTCCCGAGCGCGCTGGGATTAAAGGCGTGCACCACCACGCCCAGCCCCCCCCCACTCCCCTTTTGAATAAATGAGCCAAGACCCATCAGACTGTCTCCCGGGTGGTTAGTTGCCCCATCAAACTCACCTTGCTCCCTCCAATTCCTCCTGTGCCAGAGAGGTTGGTGGCCAACGACCCCCCAGGGATAGCAAGGACCCTCAAGGGACTATAGTGGGAAAGGTGGCAGAAAGAATATGAGAGCAAAAGAGTGGGAAGTAGTGCTTTGGAATGCTGTCTTCCAGACACAAAGTGGTCTTTGCATTCATATCACCTCAGTGGCTGCCAGCAGTTAACCTGCACAAGACTTGCATAATATTGAGCCCATCAACATATCATGGATGATAGAAGAGGGCGAAACAAACAAACAAAAAAGTAACAGAAACAAACCCCACATCAAAATCGAAGAGGTAATGGTGGTAAAGAAGGAGGAGGGGGTTAGTGGAGGAGGCTTGAAATGGGGAACAAAGGAGGTGGTAGGATGGGATTATATACAATTTTTAGGGAACATTTTTTTAAATTAAATTTATTTTTCCTTTAAAAAATATTTACTGGAGCTGGACATGGTAGTGCACGCCTTTAATCCCAGCACTTGGGAGGCGGAGGTAGGAGGATCGCAGTGAGTTTGAGGCCAGCCTGAGACTACATAGTGAATTCCAGGTCAACCTGAGCTACAGTGAGATCTTACCTCGAAACACCCCCTGCACCAGGCCAAAAAAAAAATTACTGGGCCAGACAGATGGCTCAGCAGTTAAGGCATTTGCTCGCAAAGCCTAAAGCTCAGGCTCTATTCCCCAGTACTCACGTAAAGTCAGATGCAGAGTGGTGCATGCATCTGGAGTTCATTTGCAGGGGCAGGAGTCCCTAGTGTACCCCTTCTCTGTCTGTCTCTCTGCTTGCAAAGAAATATTTTTTAAAAAGTTAAAAAACTTTAAAAATGTATTTATTGGAAAGAGACAAAAGTGGACATGCTGGGGCCTCCTGCCGCTGCAAATGAACTCCAGACATGTGTGCCACTTTGTGCTTCTGACTTTATATGTATAGGTATTGAGGAATGGAACCTGAGCTAGCATGCTTAGCAAGCAAGCACCTTTAACTGCTGAGCCATGTCTCCAGCTCCAAAACATTAAAATTTAAAAATGGTAAAAAAAAAAAAAAAAAGCACAACTATTGGGTAGTAGAAAAAATGGTGGAGGAGGCTATGCATGTATAAGGGTAGGTAATATATGTGAAATCTTTCCACCTTCTAATTTTGCTGTAAACTTAAAAGTGCTCTAAAAAGTAAATAAAAAATAAACACCTTAAATATAACCACCTGTTAAGTTGCCGGCTCTTTTGTAAGTTACCCCTTGTCAGTGTGCCCATAATGTCAATAAACTCATTAGTTCAAGCTAGGCGTGTGTAGAATCATTCCTTTGGTCTTATCTGGAATGAAGATGTTCACATCTCTCCAGGGACAGTTAATGCAATGCCTTGTGCCCAAGCAGGGATGTGACAAAAGTGAAGATGAGTTGAGGGAGGAGCGGTAGCATTGTCCCAGCTATGAGTGATGGGACAGGCCACTGCAGCTAAGCCCTCTGAAGGTGGCAATAATGATAGGGCTACGGGTCCCCATGTGGAACAGAATGGTACGGCTTTGTGCTGTGGTAGCTGCCGCCTATCTGTTCGGAGTGATAAGACATGGAACTAAGGCTGCTGGGTTTGAAGGTGAAGTGTCTCTTTGCTGGTAGAAATCACCCAATCAAGCGCAGCTTGTGGGAAAAAAGAGGTTTGTTTTGGCTTACAGCCTCGATGGGGAAGCTCCACGATGGCAGGGGAAAACAACAGTATGAGCAGAGGGTGGACATCACCCCCCTGGCAACACAAGGTGGACAATAGCAACAGGAGAGTGTGCCAAACACTGGCAAGGGGACACTGGCTGTAACACCCATTAGCCCGCCCTCAACGATACGCTGCCTCCTGGCGGTGTTAATTCCCAAGTCTCTATCAGCTGGGAACCTAGCATTCAGAGCACCTCTAAGTTTATGGGGGACACCTGAATCAAACCACCACACCGGGGTTCAATTCCCTAGTTCCCATGTAAAGCCAGATGCACAAAGTAGCACATCTAACTGGAGTTTGTTTTCAGTGTCAAAACCCTTGTGCTCCCATTCTCATTCATGCCCCCCGCCCCGACCCTTTGCAGGTAGTGTAGGTAGTTCAGGCCAATTGACATACAGTTGGTTGTGTGGTTACAAACTGCCCTAATCTCAGACAAACTTCAACTGCACTGTTTGTATGTGACTATGGACCTGCTGGAATTTATGCAAGCACCTCCTGCTTACACAAAAGGAGAAACTGTTCATTGTGTTTAGAAGGAGAGAAACGCACACACAAGCTTTGCCAAACCTTCAATGGGAAACTACCTTGGCAGACAGCATATCTTCTCAGTTTCTGGTTTATACTTAGAAGAAATTAGTCAACAGAGAAATGTTTTATGACTAATTGTAACTCATACATTTAGTTCTCTATTAAATCTTCTTCACTCTTGTCTGAAATCTAAAAAAAAAAAAAAAAAAAGGCTGGAGGATCAGCCATTAAGTCATTAAGTGTCTTGTCTTCAGAGCATAATGACCTGGGTTTGATTCCCCAGTATCCATGTAAAGCCAGATGCACAAGGTGGCACAAGCATCTGGTGTTTGTTTGCAGTGGCTGGAGGCCCCGGTGCCCCATTCTCATTCTGTCTCTTTTCTATCTCTCTCTCTGCTTGCAATAAATAAATATTTTTTAAAAGTAAATAGATAAAACAGCAAGTATGAATTAGATTTGTGCTAAATAGCCCTTGGAACATATGGGAAGAATTGGACAGAAAAGAGGGGAAGAGTAAGAGCTGTAGGATAGAAGACACATTAGCCAGACTTATGAGGTTGTGGGACAGGAATAGGTGGGATCCGTCTGAGTGTTCCAAAGTGGAAAAACTGACTACTGATCCCTCCTTGAAACAAAGGCTGCATAATCAAAGGCAATAAGAGAGAAATCAATTCTTGATGGACTGGCTTATATGAGCCGTTTAGGAACACGTGGCTATTGCCATCTGAGGTCCCCATGAATATCAAAGATCAGAAATGGAGGAAAGCAGGCATGGCTCTAGGAACTAAGCACGAGAGAGGTGTTCGATGCCCAGTTTATGAGGCCTGACAGGCCTGTTCTCCCTGCAGGGATAAGGATTGAGTTTGCTGAGCCCCACGTGGACATGAGATTGACAAGACAGGAGAGTCTCTGGGAGATCTGAATGACTTAAGCTGGCACGTGAAATGCTAAGGCAATCAAGAGGCAATAAAGAGAAAAAGAAGGCGGGGGTGGGGGAAGGGGAGAAGAAGGCCTATTCCAGTCACTTAAAAGCAAATGTGTGGGGATGTGATGGGTTTGTGTCAACTTGGTCTGTTTAAGAATCCACAGACATTACCCCGGAAGTGGATCTCTGAGGTTGCTTCCAGGGAGGATTGACTAGAGGAGGAATCTTTCCCCCAGGGTGAGACTTTTCCCCAGAGTGTATGGCCCCTCTTGGAGGTGTGTGTGTGTGTGGGGGGGGCTTTATCTAAGGAAGTTCGGGGAAGGAAAGTATTCTCTCCTCCACCTGGCTGCCTGTGCTGCTTGCTGCTTTCTAGCGTGGACTGAAGACCAGCATGAAGACCAGGGAGGACTGAAGACCAGCGTGGACTGAAGAGCAGTGTCTCTTCAGGAAGCCTCGAGGCCTTCAGTGCCAGATTGAGACTGCTGAGGCATCCAGCCTCATGGACTAAACAGCTGCCATGTTCCTTGACTCTCAGGCCTGCAATCTGCTATTGTTGGACTGCCATTAAGTGAATCCAACAACTTCCCTTTCAACATAATTCATCACATCGGTTCTGTTCCTCTAGAGAACCCTGACTAATACAGGGGAATTTCCTCCTTGCTCCTGCCTGTTTGGTGTTCTGAATGCCTCTTGTACTTTGATGGAAGTAAGATCTATACCATGAAAACACAAAAACATTGAAGAAAGAATTGGAGGAAGGCAGGAGAAGATGGAATGACCTTCCATACTCACGGATTAGAAGAATTCATGTTGTTAAAATGGCCATCCTACCAAAAGTAATATATAGATTCAATGCAATTCCCATTAAAACCCCAGTAACATTCTTCACAGACTTAGAAAAAACAGTCTCAAAATTCACAGGGAAGCACAAAAAGCCAAAAATGTACTCAGCAAAAGGAACACCTCTAGTGGTATCACCATACCTGATTTCAAGCTATACTACAAGGCAATAGTAATGAAAAGAACATGGTACTGGCACAAAATAGGCACATCAGTCCATGGAAGTGAATTGAAGATCCAGCTATGAGTCTGAGTAACTATAGCTACCTGACCTTTGACAAAGGGACCAAAAGTGCTCACTGGAGCAATGACAGCATATACAACAAATGCTGCTGGAGAAACTGGGTAGCCACATGTAGAAGATTGAATGTGGACCCCGCCTCCTCTCACCTTGTTCTAAAATCAACTCCGAATGGATCAAGGACCTCAGTATAAGACCTGAAACTAAATTGACTAGAAGAGAAGGTAGGGAGAACACTCCACATTACAGGCATGGGAAAGACTTTCCAAACAAGACTCCAGTAGCCCAAGGAATTAGGCATGCACTCAATAACTGGGACCTCATTAAAATAAAAAAAAATGATTGTACAGATAAGCAAACCATCAACAGAATCAAAAGACAACCTACTGAATGGGAGAAAATCGTCACCGGCAATACCTCTGACTAAGGCTTAATACCTAGAATGTACAAAAAACGCTAAAACCTCAACAATGAAAAAAAAAAATCCAGCACCCTCCTCAAAAATTGGGGCAGGGAGGGCTGGAGAAATGGCTCAGTGGTTAAGGCGCTTGCCTGCAAAGTCAAAGGACCACAGTTCGACTCCCCAGGACCCACGTAAGCCAGATGCACAAGGTGGCACATGCATCTGGAGTTCATTTGCAGTAGCAGGAGGCCCTGGCATGCCCATTCTCTCTCTCTCCCTCTCTTCCTCTCAAATCAATCAATCAATCAATAAAAATATTTTTAAAAATTGGGGCAGGGAATTGAACAGAATTCTCAAAGGAAGAAATACAAATGACTTAAACACCTAAAGAGATGTTCAACATCTCTATTTATCAGGCCCATGCAAATCAAAACTACTGTGAGATTTCATCTCACTCCAGTGAGAATGGCAACCAGCACATGACAGCACATGCTGTTGGGGGTGTGGGGAAAGGGGAACCCTCATCCACTGCTGGTGGGAATGCCAACTTGTACAGCCACTATGGAAATCAGTGTGGAGACTCCTCAAAAGGCTGAAAATAGAACTGTCATTAGATCCAGCTATACCTCTTTTGGGCATATACCCTAACAACTCTACTATATACCACAGAAACACTTTTTCAACCATTTTTTTTTAAATTATGTTTTCATTTATTTTTATTTGAGAGAGAGAGAGAAAGAGAGAGAGAGAGAGAGAGAGAGAGAGAGAGAATGGGCTTGTCAGGGCCTCCAGCCACTGCAAACGAATTCCATACACATGTGCCCCCCCTTATGCATCTGGCTTATGTGGGTCCTGGAGAATCAAACTGGGATCCTTTGGCTTTTCAGGCAAACGGCTTAACTCCTAAGCCATCTCTCCAGCCCCCCCCCTTTATAAAAAATTGATTTTATTAGAGAGGGAGGGGAGGGAAAGAGAGAGAGAAGAATGGGTGTGCCAGGGCCTCCTCCCATTGCAAAGAACTCCAGACACATGCACCACCATGTGTATCTGGCTTACGTGGGATCTGGAGAATTGAACCTGGGTCCTTAGGCTTCACAGGCAAGTGCTTTAACCACTAAGCCATCTCTCTAGCCTGTGTTCAACCATTTTTATTGCTGCTCTATTCACAATATCCAGGAGTTGGAAGCAGCCCAGAAGCCCAACAACAAATGAATGGTTGGTGAAGATGTGATACATATACACAATAGAATTCTACTCAGTGGCAAAGAAAAATGAAATGGTCAAATTTGCAGGAAGATGGAGGGACATCACTCCAGGAAAACTTAGTGTGATTACAGGTGTTTGTGTCACCATATCTGGCTGAAAACAACCAAACGGCAAATGAAAAGTAGAAATAAATACATAAATGTTTGAGAGGAAGAGAGAAAGGGTATAGGCAAACCACAGCCTCCTTGCCACTGCAAACAAACTCCAGAGGTATGCTCTACTTTGCTGCAACTGGCTTTATGTGGGTACTGGGGATTGAACCAGGGCCAGTAGACTTTGCAAGCAAGCTCCTTTAACCACTGAGAATCCCTTCTTCTCAGCACTATGTCGCCTTTTGGGTCATTTAGGTGGTCATCGCCATCTGAAAAGATAGCTTCTCTAACCAGAAGTGAGATTAGCATTAACATATGAATATGAACATTAAGTGTAGTGCTTTCAGGGCAATTTGGTGAGAGTAATATATGCATTTATCCAGACAAGAGCAGGCTTTATACCCCTAAGGCTCATGACCTCCCTTGCCATAGGCTTTTAGTACCAGGCATGTATTCCCTCCCACAGAACAGGCCTTCAGTCCAATTAGAGAGCAGTTGGTTTCCTCCAGAGCAGACATGCCACTGTTGTACTCATTCAGTCATTTGGCCTGTCTGACCAAACTTGAGGTTTCCAGTGTCCACTGTTTTCACTGCTGATGACTTCTGTCTCCCATAAGATTGCATACAGTGCAGCTTTTTCCAGCTTTCAGTTGGCTGGGCTACAGAGAGAAGGCTTTCTGCTCTGCACCAGCTTGATTTCTCAGTGACTTTGCCGCTCAGGCATGTGAAGTTTTCAGCAATAGGGTCTTACCATCTCTTTCTCATGGGAAACCAAGGGCCTTGGCAATAGCCTATAATGTTTTGGAGGCAATAGCGACCTCCCTTGCCAACAACTCACTGGAAGGTATCCCATGCCTGGCACTAAAAATTTTCTAGTGACAATCAATGGCTTCTGGATGTGCTGTTATTCAAGACAGTAGATTTTCATATGTCTTATTACAATGCTTAATTCTTTAAGCAATAAGTTGTGCCAGAGTGTGTGAAGTGTACCCACAGCACTTGTTAGAGGCTCATTCAGAATTTTTGCTGGAGGCTGGTCACAGGCACATTCTGCCTGAGGCGTATGCAAATCTCAGACTCTCAGAAGGAAACCGAAGTACAACCTTCAGTGGCATGACTTCTACAGCTCAGGCAAAGTTGACGCTTGCAAATCACTCTCCTGAGGAAGCAAGCCGAGGGCCAGTCTTGTAAGCTGGCTTGTTTTTTTAATTTTTAAAAATATTTTTTAAAATTTACTTGGAGAGAGAGAGAGAGAGAGAGAGAGAGAGACAGAGAGAAACAGAGAAAGAATGAGCATGCCAGAGCCTCTAGTCATTGCAAACAAACTACAGATGCATGCACCCTGGTCATTAGGTTTTTCAGGCAAGCGCCTTAACTGCTGACCCACCTCTCCAACCTGTAAACTGGCAATTTTAAGGATTAATGGTCCACCTACAGGGAAAGCTTCCATCATTGTTTGGCTAGAAACAGAGATTATGTCCATCAAAAAGTCTTCTGAATGTCTATGTTTATGCCCTTTGATCCATGCTTCTCTCACTCTTGCCTAAAGAGCAGCAAATACTGCAGAGACCCAAGACCCATCAGAATGACAAGAAAAGAGAGCCAACTGCCTACCATGGAATGAGTCATCTCTGTCACACCTGCCAGGTCCCAGGAAACACTGCAGGAAGTGGCAGATTACATGTGAGGGCTGCTCTCACTGCTAGCCAGAGAACCTTCTCCAGGGAGATGGCATCAGACACTGAGGAGACTCCAAATTCATCCGAGTGGAAAATTAGAGGCTGCCAAGAGCTGAACACTAAAGGAGACTTCTAACATGCCTTCCCAAGGCTCAGGGAATGTCACAGGAGAAGGGGGGGGGGGAAGAATGTAAGAGTCACAGGGTGGGAAGCCACCACACAGCACTGTTCTCCCCACAGGAACCAACTGGTGCATTCATGACCCCACAGTGACTACAGACACCCCCACCGAGGAGGGTCCTCATTGGAATGTGGGCACAGTAAAGAGGGGACAAAAGAGAAGAACCGGACCAATCTGCAGCATGTTCATATGTTAAAGTTTCCAATAAAATTATTTTAAATAGCCAGGCATGGTGATGCACGCCTTTAATCCCATCACCCGGGAGGCAGAGGTAGGAGGATTGCCATGAGTTTGAGGCCACCCTGAGACTACATAGTGAATTCCAGGTCAGCCTGGGCTAGAATGAGACCCTACCTCGAAAAACCAAAAAAAATATATATATATATTTTTAAATAAAAATTCAGGAAGCACTTTGCTACAAAGCAGCCTGTATATTGCCTAAAAATAAATATGCCTGCTTTTGTGTTGATTATTTAAATAATATTTACTAATTATAATAAATAAGTGATGTTAATGTAAATTTAGGCTATACACTACTGTTTCATAAAATTTCAAAACTCCAGGATTAAGTTTTTCAATTTGAATTAAGAGATTGGCTATACTTGCCATCAGTTAAATGAAATGTTAACATTTCATGTGAAATTCTTTTTACTTAAACATTTTATTTCTTTATTTGAGAGACAGAGAGAGAAAGAGGAGCACATAGAGAGAGAAAATGGACACTCCAGATTTTCCAGCTGCTTTGATGAACTCAAGACACATGTGCCACCCTGTGCATCTGGCTTATGTGGGTACTAAGATCCTTAGGCTTTGTAGGCAAGTGCCTTAACTGCTAAGCCATTTCTCCAGCCCTCATGTAAATTTTTTTTATTGACAACTTCCATAATTGTAGATGATAACTCATGGTAATTCCTCCCTTCCCCCACTTTCCCCTTTGAAACTCCACTCTCCATCATACCTCTTTCCCCTCTCAATCAGTCTCTCTTTTATTTTAATGTCATGATCTTTTCCTCCTATTATGGTGGTCTTGTGTAGGTAGTGTCAGGCACTGTGAGGTCATGGATATCCAGGACATTTTGTGTCTGGTGGAGCACATTGTAAGGAGTCCTACCCTTCCTTTGGCTCTTATGTTCTTTCTGCCCCCTCTTCCGCAATGGACCCTGAGCTTTGGAAGGTGTGATAGAGATAATTCAGTGCTCAGCACTCCTCTGTCACTTCTCAGCACCATGATGCCTTCTGAGTCATCCCAAGGTCACTTCCATCTGAAAAGAAAAGGTTCTTTAACCAAAAGTGAGAGTAGCATTAATATATGGTTATGAACATTAAGAGAAGTGCTTACCGGGCAGTTTGGTGAGCATAGTATATACATTTAGCCAGACACCAACAGACGTTTCACCCCTAGGGCTCATGAGTACCCCTGTTGTAGGTTTTCAGTATCAGGGATGTATTCTCTCCCATGGAGCAAGCCTCTAGTCCAATTAGAGAGTGGTTGCTTTCCTCCATAATAGACATGCCAGTATTGTACCAGTTGGCTCATTTGGCCTGGCTGGCCAAATTTAAGGCTTGCAGTGTCCACTGTTGAGTATTTTCACTGGTAATTTTCACTGGTAATTTCACTCTCCGATTGAACTACATGCAGTATAGTTTTTTCCAGCTTTCTGTCAGCTGGTCTACATGGAGGTTTTCAGCTCAGCTCCAGCAGGATTTCTCAGTGACCTTGCAGCCCAAGTATGTGTAGTCTTCAGCAATAGGGTTTTACCATCTATTCCTGGTGGGAAACCAAGAGCCTCAGCAATGGCCTGTGATGTTTGGGGGCATCAGTGACCTCCCTGGACAACTCACTGGAAGGTATCCCATGCCTGGCACTGAAAATTTTCTAGTAACAATCTATGGCTTCTGTGTGTTCCATTGTCCAAAGAAGTAGGCTTCCATATGACTTATTTATATCCTCTTAGATTTTGATTAGCCATCCCTCCACCTTTCCTTTACTCAATCTTTCCCCCTGATCTCACTTAGGCCTTTTCACCCCCATTAATCTATTCTTCTACTTACATATATACAATACCATCCTATTAAGTACCCCCTTCCTCCATTTCTATTTTCTTTCTACCTCCTATCTAGCTTACTGGCCTCTGCGACTGAGTTTTACTCCTACTCACATAGAACTCCAATTATTTGTAACTAGGAGCTAGGATCCATATATGAGAGAGAACATGTGATGTTTGGCTTTCTGGGCCTGGGTTACCTTACTACCTTGTATAAAATTCTTAATGAGTGCTGGGATTTCACTAGAGTTTATATATATATATATACATATATATATATATATATATATATATATATATATATGAAATATTTAGTTTTAATTTTATTTATGAGAGAGAGAGAGAGAGAGAGAGAGGGAGAGAGGGAGAGAGAGAGAGAGAGAATGATGGGCATTCCAGGGCCTCCAGCCACTGCAAATGAACTCCAGATGCATGCAGCACCATGTGCATCTGGCTTTACATGGGTCCTGGGGAATCGAACTCAGGTCTTTAGGCTTCACAGGCAAGGGCCTTAACCACAGAGCCACCTCCCTAGCCCTGTATTTGTTTTTGATTATTTCTATTTCTGTTATTAGGGATTGAATGCAGGACCTTGTACATGGTAGGTCAGTACTCTACCACCGCTAACTTGCTAACTCCTAGGGCCTATATTTGCTAAGGATAACATCTCACTTGCTGATTTCAGCACAATTCCATAGCACACAGAAATGTGCTATGTATAGAGTAAAATGGATTACATATCCCGATTAGCTTGAGTTTGATTAATGGTCTTTTGAATTACAAGTGCCCTAGGAGAGAGGCTATTAATCTTTGCATGGTTACTATTTCAGCATATGAAGAACATGTATTAAAGAACAGCACACTCAGTCTTACTGTGTTTCACATTTCTATGCCAAAGGAAAGGACAAGGGAATACTACTTATTGTACCATTAAAGAACTGTTACTATCAAGGAAACAACTGCGGGATATAGGGAGCACTCAGCTTCTGGGCTTTGATGGCACAGCCTGAGGCATTCAGACACATTAACATCCTTACTCATAGGAACTTGTCACCCCCACCCCTCCCCACATTAGATAGCTTGCTGTATTGGATACCTTTGACAGTAGAACATGGTCTTACACTTAGATTTCCCTCACACACATTCATAGAAGGCCTAAGAGTGGCAAGGTGGAGCACCAATTAGCTTCCTTCGATATTCTTTTTTTTTTTGCTTGTTTTTACAAGATAGGGTCTCACTCTAGCCCAGGCTGACCTGGAACTCACTCTGTAGTCCCAGGCTGGCTTCAAACTCACAGTGATCCTCCCACCTCTGCCTCCCATGTGCTGATATTAAAGGCATGCACTACCCATCCAGTTCCTTCAATAGTCTTTTAAAAAAATATATTTTTTAAGGGCTGGAGGGATGGCTTAGCCATTAAGGCGCTTGCCTGCGAAGCCCAAGGACCCAGGTTCAATTCTCCAGGTCCCACATAAGCCAGATGCACACGGTGGCACTTGCGTCTGGAGTTTGTTTGCAGTGGCTAGAAGCCCTGGCATGACCATTCTCTCTCTCTTTCTGTCTTTCTCTCTGTCTCTAATAATAAATAAATAAATAATAAATCAGAAAAAAAATCTTTAAAAAATTATTTTAAAATTATTTTTTATTTGAGATAGAGATAGAGAGGGAGAGAGAAAGAAAGAGGGAGAGAGAGAATGGGTGTTCCAGGACCTCTAGCCACTGCAAATGAACTTCAGACGCACGCACCACCTTGTGCATCTGGCTTACGTGGGACCTGGATAATTGAACCTGGGTCCTTAGGCTTCGCAGGTAAGCGCCTTAACTGCTAAGCCATGTCTCCATCCCTCCTTCAATATTCTTTATGTGTTCCTCACAAGGCAGGTGAAGACTCCCCATGCCCACCTGTACATACACATCCTAGTTTCACAGGCAAAGTCAGTCTTATGGATAGAGTGAACTCTGATGGGATCCAGAACAGCCAACAATCAGCAAAGGGGAGGTTGAGGACCATTCAGAGTGATGGTCAAGGCAGGTCCCAGGGGTCTGATGGCCTCCTCACAGAGGTGTTTAGGTCAGCCTTGGTCAGGGGCTGGTTCCTGATTCACTACAGCACCTGGAGGCCTGTGAAGCAAGTGTGCAGCAATGGCGAAGGAGGCCCATACTGGGACCAAGACCACTTCCCCCGGACACCATGGGAGAAGTCATCCCAGCCCAGGTGACCCACTTATTTATTTATCTATTTATTTTTTGAGGTAGGGTATTGCTCTAGCCCAGGCTGACCTGGAATTCACTATATAGTCTCAGGGTGGCCCGGAACTCATGGCGATCCTCCTACCTCTGCCTCCTGAGATCTGGGATTAAAGGCGTGCGCCACCACGCCCTGCATAGGTGACCCATTTATTCCTCCCGACTACCTTTTACAACCTCACCGACTTCATGCACCAAAAACTAAAAGAAAATGATCTTAGGTTCTTCTTCCTCCAGTGAACTCTGTGGGGCATCAGCATTCCCAGACACTTCAGGGAATCTTTCTGCTCGCAGGAATTTCTGCAGGAACACGGGGATGGATGAGAAGGACTAAAGAAACAAACCTGACTCACCTCCACCCTCCAGCGTATATACACACTCCCCTTCACACACTGAAAGTAGCTGAGTTGGGATAAGTGGGAAAGGGCTATTTTTCATTCTAACTGAAATGCCCTCCATGCGGGAGGTCGGGGGAGGGACTAGCTTTCTTGCATACACTTTGACTTTTTCTTCGATCGTATTCTTGGCGTTTTCTCAGTCCACCGAACATGCAACAAGAGACTGAGATGAATGGAGAGAAGACGCATGTGAGGACCTAAGATTTTAGATGCTGGCTTTTATATTCTTGAGTGAGTACAGTCACTGGGGATCTTATTCCTACTGACAGCATGTACATAGTATTCATTATGTGACAGGCACCTAGTAAGTGCCTTACAAAGCTTCATTCATTTTATCCTCATAATAACCCTATAAGGCAACACTCCTGCCATCTTTATTACAACTGCACAAATTAAGATGAAAATATGTTAAATAATGCACCCATGGTCAGGGTAGAATGCCCACTCAGTCTGATTTTAAAAACACAGCTCTTTTTTTTTTTAAATTTGTGGATTATACTTATTTAATTTTTTTAAATATTTTATTTTTATTTATATTTGAGAGAGAAGGAGGCAGAAAGAGAGAGAGAGAGGAAGATAGAGAGAGAGCGAATTGGCGTACCAAAGCCTTCAGCCACTGCAAACGAACTCCAGAAGCATGTGCCACGTGTGCATCTGGCTTATGTGGGTCCTGGGGAATTGAACTTGGGTCCTTTAGCTTAGCAGGCTAGTGCCTTAATCGCTAAACCATCCCTCCAACCCAAGAAATATAGCTCTCATCTACTAAACTATGTTTACAAGAAGGTAGTTAAATAGCCAGTGAAATATAAAATACATTCACATGACAAATATTAGTAGGAGATATAGACTTCTGTGAGGATATGGAGACATTAATGTGTCTAGTATTTGAATCCATGAACTTGAGATTTTTTAAAAATTTTTTAGAGACAGTGAGTGAGAGAGAGAGAGAGACAGAGAGGAGAGAGAATTGGCATGCCACGGCCTCAGCCACTGAAATTGAACTCCAGATGCTTGTGACACCTAGTGGGCATGTGCGACCTTGCGCTTGCCTCACCTTTGTGGGTCTGGCTTACATGGGATCTGGAGAGTTGAACATGGGTCCTTAGGCTTCACAGGCAAGCGCCTTAACTGCTAAGCCATTTCTCCAGCCCAAACTTGAAACTGATAACCTATCAGATCAATGTCTTACATTTTAAGTTCTAAAGCCTATGATCTAACAACTTGAAAATAGCACTTAATAACACAGAGCTTACTTAATCAAGCATGGTTGCTGACAACTTCGGCAGTGTCCAGGCCAAAAATCTTTGTAATTATTTGGAACAGTAGTTTCCCACATCAAGTTGCAATCACAGTTAACTGAGATAATGACTTCTTTTTTTCTGTTTGACAAGATTTTGAAGTGAGGCAGAAAGAGGGAATCACAATCATATGACTGTCAATGTTGTGTCAAAAGAAATATATATATTTATATTTTTATGTATGGTTTTTAATATGATCCTTTGTCTGAATAGAGATTTCACTGGAGCTTGTGAAAACTATTCAGAGAGGTATTCTGTCTCAAGGAAATATGTGAATATGGGATGAATGATAGAGGAAGGACACCTGACTTCCTCCTATGCACTCGGTACACTTGCAAGTGTATCTGCACACACATGAACATACACTGCACACACATACACATGCACACACGCACTCCACCACCACCACTATACATACTACATGTTCCAAAAAAAAAAAAAGAGAGTAGAAATACAAGCTTGAAGGCTTAGCTCTGCTTGAAGACAGAGCATTTGCTTAGCAAGTGTGAGGAACTGGGTCCAATTTCCAGGCCTGTTAAAAACAAACAAACAAACAACACAACACAACACAACAACAAAAAACAGTGGAACTAAATATTTAACATACTTCAAATTAAAAAAATCATAACAAAACATAAATCAAAACATTAAAATAAAATACCAGAAATATTCTGTTTGTGGCTATATAATTAATATAATGAACTGTTATATAAAATAGACTTCATACAAAATGAACTAAAAATTAACCACAAAATATTAGAAATGAAACAATATTTTTTACCTTTTTAAAAAGGCCTCAAAAATAAAATGTGTCCATGGTGCTATTATGGTTTTGTCGTTGTATTGTATTGTTTTGTTTTGTTTTTTGGATTTTTTTGAAGTAGGGGGTTTCACTCTGGCCCAGGCTGATCTGGAATTCACTATGTATTCTCAGGTTGGCCTCAAACTCAGAGTGATCCTCCTACCTTGAGCATCCGAAATGCTGGGTTTAAAGGTTTGCTCTACCACATGTGGGGAGAGAGAGGGAGGGAGGGAGGAAGAGAGAGAGAGAGAGAGAGGGAGAGAGAGAATGATAATGAATGGGGGGGGGGCAGAGCCTCCAGCACTGCAAAGGAACTCCAGATGCACGCACCACTTTGTGCGTCTGGCTTTATGTAGGCACAGAAGCTGTGTCATTAGGCCTTCTCCACTAAGCCATCTCTCCAGCCCTGTCATTGTATTTTTATGTGAATTTTTCCAGCTGCTCTTTCAAATTCTTTTGACTTTCTC
The DNA here is from genome assembly GCA_036346955.1 of Dipus sagitta. Taxonomy (NCBI): domain Eukaryota; kingdom Metazoa; phylum Chordata; class Mammalia; order Rodentia; family Dipodidae; genus Dipus; species Dipus sagitta. The sequence continues at coordinate 34,711,599 of CM070772.1, forward strand.
CTGGTTAACCATGTGATAGACATAGACACATAAACTCTAGGGGATGAACTCAAGTCCTCATGCTTACAAGGCAAGCACTTTACCAGCTGATCTATCTCCCCAGTCCTTGAAACTTTTTTTCAGTGCTATAGCCACTGGTCATATGTGGCTCTTCCTTCCTTCCTTCCTTCCTTTCCTTCCTTCCTTCTTTCCTTCCTTTCTCTCTCTCTCTCTTTCTTTCTCTCTTTCTCCTTCCCTCTCTCCCCCTCTCCCTCCCTCCTTTTTTCTCTCTCTTTCTTTCTTTCTTCCTTCCTTCTTGTTTTTTCAAGGCAAGGTCTCACTCTAGCGCAGGCTGACCTGGAACTCATTCTGTAGTTCCAGACTGGCCTCAAATTCACCATGAGCCTCCTACCTCTGCTTTTCTAGTGCAGAGATTAAAGGCATGCACCACCACGCTCAGCACACATGTGGCTATTTAAATATATGTAAGTTAATTGTAAAAATTAATACCATACCTCTGAACAAATAACATTTCCAGTGTTCAATGACCTCATGTAGATAGTGGGCACTGCACTGGACAGTGTATAAAGCATTCTCATCAGGGTAGGCATTGGTCCTCCTTGTGCCAATTTCCAGGAAATATAAGTACAGACGAATTAATTAAATGACACCACAGGGTGGCGGCTAACAAAATCCAGGATGTGAGAAATCGTAACACAAACAACTGAAAAAAAAAAAAACTGCAAGAGAGGGAATCAGTGTATTAAAAGAGAATTAATAGGCATGTTCCTTACTGCAATGCATAGGCCTTATTTAAATTCCAATTCAAGCATATTATAGGAGAGATTATGTGACAAGAAGAAAAATCTGATCAGTAGCTGGATATTTATGATAGTAAATTGTTATTTGGAAGGGTGACAATTGTATTATGGTTTTTAAAACAGATTACAATAGTTACAGCTCAGATGGTATAATGAGTGGGATTTATCTAAAAGCCAGTGGGAAGAGGTAAAAGTGGTGGGAGGCTTAGCTTGCAAATTTGGCCCTCATTACTCATTGTTAGAAGTGGGATAAGGGTACACTGGCTTATTACACTACTGTCTTTTTCCTTGTGTCAAAATCTCCATAATATAATTTGTTTAGATTTTGGGAATTTTCCATGTCTTATGAAAAATGCAAAGGCATTAAGCATTTTTTAGTTTACAAACGTATTTAATCATATTCAAAGATGAGAAAGGGGAGACAGATCACACAACAATTTTTATCATGCAGCTGGGCTACGGCATAGATGCTGCCCAGCTCAAGCAGACTTTGGGCCAGATGATGCGCTTTTTATATTCTGATTGGTGATACATGAATTGGTAAACAGCTTGCTCTACAATTATACTGGCAGCAGAAGATGGCTGTTTGACTCTAACAAATTTCCAAAAGTTGTTTTATACTCAGATCGTTTCAAAGTGCTAATTTGACTTAAATCTTTAAAACATTTTAAAACTGAGAAAACAGTAGAACCCGACACTATCATAACCTCCTTCGGTCCCTCGCTGATATACAATGGCTATTTAGGAACCACTCCTGATTTGCCATCAGTCTAATACGCTTCCCTGGTCAAATTGACAACCACTACCCTAATGAAAAAAATTGATTCCTGCAATACCCCTTCTAAAATGGCTCCCACCCTGCCTCTTTTAAAAAAAAAAAAAAAAAAATCCTGGAGCACCCACCCATTTTTATAGATGGGGGGGCAGTGGTAGTTCTTTACCACCCAGGGGATCAACCTCCCACCATCATTTTTTTTTTTTTTTTTTTTTTTTTTGGCTTTTCTAGGTAGGTTCTCACTCGGGCCCAGGCTGACCTGGAATCTCCCACCATCATTTCTTTAAAAATTTTTTTTGTTTATTTTTATTTAGTTATTTGAAAGTGACAGACAGAGAAAGAGGCAGATAGAGAGAGAATGGATGCACCAGGGCCTCCAGTCGCTGCAAACGAACTCCAGACGTGTGTGACCCCTTGCGCATCTGGCTAACGTGGGTCCTGGGGACTTGAGCCTCGAACTGGGGTCCTTAGGCTTCACAGGCAAGTGCTTAACTGCTAAGCCATCTCCCCAGCCCTACTTTGAACAATTTTAATATACACAAAAACTTCCCAAACCCTCCTATCACCCTCCACTGGCATACACCAGAGACTGCCCCTCCCATTTTGGTGCGATGGCAAGATCCCTTAGATGGAACATGGAAGGGACCAGACCCCCTCCTCACCACGGGAAGGGGATTGGCTTGTGTCTTCCCACAGGACCAGCCCAGGCCCATTTCGGTACCGGCTCAAAATGTCTGATTCCACCTCACCAACCAAAGAGATGGCCTGCCTGGCACTGACAAATCAGAGACGGAAGAAATGGAGAAAGCACCGCCCCCCATTGAACAGGGGAGCCCCCAGGGGGGATGTCCATGACATTGTGGATGCAGCCAAAGCCACATGGCCACCACAGCCCTCCTTCTCATTCATTTTGTTAGTGGCTTTAACAATCTTACATTCCAATGCAAATGTTTCTCACGCCACCTCTTTCTGTCACCTTCCATGTCTATCCTCAGTCTGTGGTTTGCTTAAATAGCATGGCCTGCTTTGCCTATCGCCACACCAACAAAGCGTGCCTTAAAGCCAGGACTATTATGGAGGATGCCGATACAATTACTGTGTCATTGACAGCTTTAGGCATCCAGACGCTGTCTTCAAAGCCTCCCTGAAAACTAGAGAATGTACACTCTCCATACAAGACCCCTGGAATGAACGCTGGAGGATAGGGGTGATGGGAAAACGCTATGCTAATATCTACCACTCATCTCCCTCTAGTAATCTTCATATTTCTAGACAGTATATCCCTGCTTCCCACCTGGTGCAAACTAACCATCATATTCTCTCACAGGAAAAACAAGTCACAGAAAAAAATACAAGCCACTATAACACCGGCACAATATATCCAATATGTGGCTGACCTTCTCCCCTTTACTAACCACCCTAATGCTTCTAACTGCTTCTTTTGTGCATCTCCTACCCATCCCCTGCTAACCGCAGTTCCTATTAATGCCACCCTCGAATAGCCTAGATCTATAACAAACTATTCGCAACCCCGCCTGACTGATATTCTCCTCTTTGATTCCGGTCAAGGTATGCCTCTCTGCCTGTCCAGCTCAAGCTGACCAGAGCTGAGTGTCTCCTCAATATTTCCATATCTAGGACCACTTGTGTCAAGACACCCGCTCTCCTATGGTGTGAACGGGCTAACCGCCCCATGCATAAATATTTCCTCTCCCACTTTTTGTTCCCCAGTCTCAATTGTTCCACAGGTGTATCTCTATGAGGAAGAGGAAGTGGCCTATCAGCTCTGCCTGTGCCAACCGAGAGAGATTTTCATCCTGCTGCTGGTGGGCCTTGGCCTGACGCTGTCCCGTGGTGCCTCCACGGTGGCAGGAGCCGCTCTTGCCCAGACCCACCACCTCGTGGGAGACTTCTGAGACAAGCGGGCCATGAGATCCACCACCGACAGCCTGGAATCTCTTCAGACACAATTGAACTCTCTCGTCGGTGTAGTGGTTCAAAACCGCCTAGCCTTGGACCTCATTACTGCTGAACTTGGGGGATATATGTCATCTTGGGACAAAAATGTTGTTTTTTTTTTTGTTGATGAACCAAATGTTGTTAAACAAAATGTTCAAACTCAAGCTAGGAGCCGCTTGACCACTACAAGCCTGAGGACCCCACCACCTGGTTCTCCAACCATTTAGTTACTTGGCTTCTCCCACTCCTTAGCCCCCTCCTTGCTATAGGGACCCTATTGCTTACAACCCCCTGTCTCATCAAATTTCCCAGACAACAAATAACTAATATTGCTAAGGTTGCTACTAATCAGGTTCTCATGGACCATCTAACCCTATCTGAGCCTATGATAGACTATAAGGATTTCACTCAATATGATGACACCTCCCCATCATAAAAACAAAGAGGGAGCTGCCAGACATAGGCAGGGCCCTGGGTTAAAGCAAACCTAAGCTGTCTGACACCAAGGCCCCAGGCTATGGAGAGGTCACAGCAGCCTGGACAGCTGGTCATATCTCGGGGACCAGACCAGCAGGGGAGCTCCTACCCCCATTCTCAGGGGTTGCAGTGAGCCAGGATCTTCTCCCCATTCTTGGGAGTCGCAGTGAGCCTGGACCCCCTAGACAAAATCTCAGACCCTGAGATTGGCAGGAAGTAAGGCCACTCCCTCTCCAAGCACGGGATACCTGGACATTCAGATAAGACTTAGGCTTTGCCCATAACCCTGTGACCTTTGGCCAGTTGCCTAGGAAACTCCTTATATGGTATCAGCCAATGCCTTTGCACAGCCCCTCCCCCTGTGCCATATACCTTCCCTTTACCATTGCCTATGTGCTGCAACGTATGTCCCCATATGCTAATTATGCATCAGCAGGCAACCTTGTACATCCAATCCCTTAGGACCCTCAACTGCTTATAAACCTATTTCCTTATTGATTAAACCGAGCTCTTCGCAGAGATTGTCTCCTGAAAGTCTTTTCTTTCACATGCTCACTACCACAGTTGCCTGGGCGCCTTCAGGGGTACCGTGGCTGGCCCCAGAGGACCCGGGAACCCACACAAGAACATAGTAAGAGCCTAAATATGAAAAAAAATAACGCTCTGGGGTGGGGAGTGGGGGGAAAATAACCCTCTCGTCATGGTGTACATTTGACGGTAAGAAAGTTTGACTATGTGGGAAATGTGGAATGAAGCTGAAATACAAACTGGCATATTCTCCTACAATTCCTGTGTCTGGGTGGCTGAGGCAGAGGGATTGTGAATTTGAGGTCAGCCAGGGCTACCTAGCAAGGCCTTGTCTCAAAAACAACACTCAAGAGCTGGAGAGATGGTTTAGTGCTTAAGGTGTTTGCCTGCAAAGCCAAAGGACCTTGGTTCGATTCCCCAGGACCCACATAAGCCAGGTACACAAGGTGGCGCATGAATCTGGAGTTTGTTTGCAGTGGCTGGAGGACCTTGCATGCTTATTCTTTCCCTCCCTCTCTCTCTTCCTCTGCTTCGTTCTCTCTCTCAAATAAATATTAAAAAAAAAAAACCACAAAATCAAGACAAACAAAACTAGTAATAAATCCAAAGGAAAAAAAAAAGTTTTGAGCATGGTGCCACACTCTTACTATCCAAGCCCTTGTGGCAAGGCCAGTGGGTCATGGTAAGGTTGAGGCTAGCCTGGTCTACACAGCTAGTTAAAGACCAGACAGAAATACACAGCAAGACCCTGGCTCAAACCAACCGACCAACCGACCAACCGACCAAGATAAAAACGTGTGTATGTGTCATATGCACATGTGTACAGATTGAAGGAGAAAAAGGAACAAGATAGCTTTTCTCTAGTTTGCCAGGATTTTTTTTCTGATTTTTTTTTTATTTATTAGAGACAGAGGGAGGGAGGGAATAAGAGAGAAAGAGAGAGAGAGAGAGAGAGAGAAAGAGAGAGAGAATGGGCATATCAGGGCCTCTAGCCACTGCAAACGAATTCCAGATGCATGTGCCACCTTGTGCATCTGGCTTATGTGGGACCTGGAGAATCAAACCTGGGTCATTAGGCTTCTAAGGCCAGCACTTAACTGCTAAGCCATTTCTCTAGCCCAAGATAGCTTTAAAAATTAAAAAAATTTTTTTGTTTATTTTTACTTATTTATTTGAGAGTGACAGAAAAAGACAGAGAGAGAGAGAGAGGGAATGGGCACACCAGGGCCTCCAGCCACTGTAGACGAACTCCAGATGCGTGCGCCCCCTTGTGCATATGGCTAATGTGGGTCCTGGGGAATTGAGCCTTGAACTGGGGTCCTTAGGCTTTATAGGCAAGTGCTTAACCACTAAGCCATCTCTCCAGCCTGCTTTAAAATTTTTAAAATTAATTTATTATTTATTTGAGAGAGAGAGAGAGGAGGGAGACAATCAGAGAGAGAAAGAGAAAGAGAGAGAGAGAAAAAATGGGCAGGCCAGGGCCTCTAGCTGCTGCAAACGAACTCCAGATGTATGTGCCACCTTGTGCATCGGCTTACGTGGGCCCTGGGGAATCAAGCCTAGGTCCTTTGGCTTTGCAGGCAAGGAGCTTAACCACTAAGCCATCTCCCCAGCTCCCAACATAGCTTTTTATAGGCAGTTAGCCAGGAACAAGTTTCAAGGACAGATAAAAAGAAATCAAGTGGTCACCTTTTAATAATTCACTACTATGCATTATATGCTTATTGTTAAAACTTCATCCATGAAGCTGAGGGGATGGTTCAGTAAATGTGCTATATTTATTAAAACCAAATTTTGAAGTGGGATGAAGCTCAGTGGTAGAGTGCTTCCCTGGTATTTGCCAAATTCATTCAAAAGAGCTAAGACAGGTTGTCCTAATCTATTTAGACATTCATATTTTTGGGGTGGGTAGTTTCTATTTTTTTTTTCAAGGTAGGGTCTTACTCTAGCCCAGGCTGATCTGGAATTCACTATGTAGTTTCGGAGTGGCCTTGGACTCACAGTAATCCTCCTGCATCTGCCTCCTGAGGGAGTGCTGGGATTAAAGGTGTGCACCATCACGTCCAGCTAGGGGAGGGAGTAGTTTCTATTACAGGAATCACTTTTGCACTTTAGCTGTCATATAAGTCAATGAGGATTTCTGAAATGAACAGTCATAGAAGCAAATGCCAGCCTTGGAGTGTCAGTGGCTCAAACAACACTCAGTACCTGGTTCTGCCTCCTACTACCTTGCTGAGTGGCCTTGTGTTTACCCAGGGCCATAAATAAAGTCATTTCTGGCTCTGAGGACTTCCTTGATTTCTCAAGGTGCACATTTGAATTTGCATCTGCTGTATGGTCAGGATTTCCTTCTTCCCACAGCATTCTGTAATCTTCAGGCCTCCTGTTTACCCAAGATAACCTTCTCAACCCCTTGTCTTTCCCTTGACCTCCTTTCTTCTGGGTTCTCCTTGGCTTCTTGCAGGGTGAGAGCCAGCGATCGAATGTTTAACCTGCTATCACATGTCAGTGTTGCTGAGGAGGGCCACAGCGGAGGTGGAGGGAATCTGGAGAGCACTGGACTCAACGTGAAGTCTAAGGAATGAATGAAAGGGATGACAGAAAGTTGAGCCAAAGTCTCAGGTTGCTTGTTTACAACCCCCGCCTCCTGCTTTTGCCAGCACTCATTTGTCATGCTGCTTTATTATTCCTTCATGGCCTTTATGTTTTGTTAACTTTTAAAAAAATATTTTGTATTTATTTGGTTGCAAGGAGAGAGAGAAAGAGAGAGAGAGAGAATGAGAATGGGCACACCAGGGCCTCTAGCCTCTGCAAACGGACTCCAAATGCATGCACCACTTTGTGCATCTGCTTTACGTGGGTCCTGGGGAACTGAACCCAGATCATCAGGTTTTACAGGCCAGCGCCTTAACTGCCGGGCCATCTCTCCAGCCCTAACTTATTATTTAAAGTAATTTTTTTTTTTTTACATTTGGGCTGGGCGTAGAGCTTGGTGGTATGCTACTTACTTAGCTTGTGTGAGACCCCCTCCAAATATGTTTTCTTTTAATTTTTGTTTGCTGTTCTTGTGGGGCCCTGCTTCCCATCATGAAAGTATTAAAAGGCTCGTTTTATCTTCAAAATAGACAATAGAAAAAAAAAAAAAGAAAACTGTGGCTAAGTCTCATGCAAATCTATTATAAGGGAAAGAATGCAATACCTATAAACCCAAAGAGGAATACTTCAAGAACAACTGCCAACCAAATGCAAGATAAGGAAATTTCTCACTTTCCTGAAGGGCAGGGAAGGTGAAGGTTAAAGCACTAACAGATCTTGCTTCTGGAGAAGGTCAGCTTCTTGTTTCGCTGCCACCAGGAAGCAAGAGAAGCAGAGAGCTCTTTTTATTTATTTATTTATTTATTTATTTATTTATTTATTTATTTTCCAGGTAGAGTCTCACTGTAGCCCAGGCTGACCTGAAATTTACTATGGAGTCTCAGGGTGGCCTCAAATTCATGGCGCTCCTCCTACCTCTGCCTCCTGAGTGCTGGGATTAAAGGTGTGCTCCACCATGCCCATCTAGAAACTTTTTTTTTTTTTTTTTGAGGTAGGGTTTCACACTATCTCAGGCTGACCTGGAATTCACTACGTAGTCTCAGGGTGGCCTCGAACTCATGGTGATCCTCCTACCTCTGCCTTCTGAGTGCTGGGATTAAAGGCATGTGCCACCACGCCCAGTTTGAGAGCATTTTTAATTTCTTCTTATAAGGGCACTAACCTCATCATGACCTCCCACCCTCATGGCATACTTACCTCCCAAAGGTGCCACCTCTAGTGCTATCAAAGTGGAGACTAGGCCTTTAACCCATGGACTGTAGAAGAGAAACCTTTGGTACACAGCACCTCACTTCTTACCCTTTAATTTTCCCCTTTGAAAGTTGACAACATTGAAAGATAAGGTCAGTACCTGGGTAGTCAGTCTCAGAATTGTAATGAAGTATAAGACATGTGTGCTTTGGGGGTGTAGCTCAGTGACAGGGCACTTGCCTAGCATGCACGACACTATGAGTTTCACCCCCAGCACTGGAAAAAGAAAAAAGTGCTTCAAGGTGCTTTTCGCTAAAGCATTCTCTCAGATTTGATAAAGCTTTTCCATTTGCCTCGGTACTTCCAATAGACATCTTCTTTACTTCCTTCAGACAACATCTTTCATTTCATAGATCAAAATACAAGTCATCAGATGGAGTCTCCTCAAATTCTTTGTATTTTCTTGAGAGAGAGAAAGAGGGAGGGAGGGAGAGAGAGAAAGAGGGAGAAGGAGAGAGAGACAGAGGGAGAGAGCTATAAACCAAGAAGCAACAATAACAAGCCCAAAATATAGCTTATTTAAGAATGGCAAATCTGACCATCCATCAGATTTAACATATAGTTTATCCTGATATGGAAAGTGAAATTAGCACTTCCGGTTCAGGGCTATATACCAGGCTTATTAGGCAGGTACTGACCTGGTGTAATCCCAGTTACCTTTTGGGATGATTTTGGTCTCAGTTATGGTGCACTCCTGCTTGGGTCCCTCTTTGGTGCACTGTTGGTTCAAGTTGGCTTGCTGGGTCGCTAGGACCGCTGCTCTGTTCGCAGGAGCTGGGCACTGGCTTTTCCTGTGGCTCAAGCCGAGCCTGGCAGCTGTGGCCCCACGGACCTGGTGCTGCTGCTGCTGGAGCCGCCGCTGCTGGAGCTGCTTCTGCCGGCCTGTGTGGGCTCTGGATCTCTCCTACTTCTCTGCTGCCATTTTAATTTCTTATACACCTCACTTTTTACTAAAAGTGTGTATTTTGCTGGTGTTTTTTTTTTTTTTTTTTTTTTTTTTTTTTTGGCTTTTTCTCCCCTAGGCTGCTTTGGCATGGTTCCTACACCGCCATCTTAACCGGAAGTCCTGAAGTACATTCTTTTAAAAAATGTTTTTTTTTTGTTTATTTTTATTTATTTATTTGAGAGCGACAGACAAAGAGGCAGAGAGAGAGAGAGAGAGAGAGAGAGAGAGAGACAGAGACAGAGACAGAGAATGGGTGCACCAGGGCCTCCAGCCACTGCAAGCGAACTCCAGATGCATGCACCCCCTTGTGCATCTGGCTAACGTGGGTCCTGGGAAATCGAGCCTCGAACTGGGTCCTTAGGCTTCAAAGGCAAGTGCTTAACTGCTAAGCCATCTCTCCAACCCATGAAGTACATTCTTAATGTGTGTGAGAGAGGGTATCATATAGCCCAGGCTGTCCTCAAACTCACTAATGTCACTGGGAATGACCTTGAAGGACTGACTGTGCCTCTACCTCCCAAGTTCTATACTGAAAGTGTTGGGATTACAGGCATGTGCCACTGTGCCCAGTTTATGTGGAGCTAGGGTTCAAAACCAATGCCTCAAGCATGCTAGTCAAGTGCCCTACCAGCTACATTCGCAGCCATGAAACACTTCTTGTGGGAATTGTGGGGTTCTGTTTCCTGTTTCTTTTTTCTTTTCTTTTCTGTCTTCCCTTTCTCCCTCCCTTTCTTCCTTTTTTAAGACAGGGATTCATGTAACCCAGCCTGGCTTTTAATTTATTATGTAGTTACGGCAAGGCTGACCTTGAACTCCTGATCCTCCTATTTCCAAATCTCAGAGCTAGAATTACAGACATGAATCCTCTAGTTCTAGTTCAAGAGAGAGACACACAGAGAGAGAGACTGAGAGAGATATCATAAAAGGATGAAAGGAGCAGCAGGCTGCTCCCACTCAGTTCTCTCTGCTTTCTGGCTTCAGATGTCTCCTTCCACGTGTGTTCCTCTCTCTGCTGTCTGCCATGAGACCAGAGCCTCTGTTATGTTACTTGACTTCAGTCTCCTAAACTGTGAGCTAAATCAACCCCTTTTCTTCATAGTCAGTTTATGTCAAGTATTTCCTTATAGTAACAAAAACCTAATATAATCTGCCTGTGACTACAATGAATAGAATCATTTCAGGACTCACCTAATTTGACCCATATGCACAGTTTGAATATGTGGACCATTTCTTATTTTCCACTTGGTATTCATGGCACCACATTACTCCTATATCTCTGGTTCATCCTTCTCCATTTTATTATTTATTTGTTTTTCCAGTCTTTGTTGTTATAGGTTGGATACAAACCGTCCTCCAAAAGGCTCATGTGGTGAAGAATTGATCCCTAGCTGGCTGATGCAATCATTGAGTGGTGATTGGATTTTGGGGGCTCTGCCTTTACCAATCAGTTAATCTAATGGTGGTTTCATGGTTTGATGGAATTATTGGTAGGTCACTGGGTGCGGGCCTAGGAAGAATATCTCCACATTCCTTCTGGTCTTATCTCTGCTCTTGGACGTTGTTGCAGTCAGGTTCGCATTACTGGTAGAAATCACCCAGCCAAGAGAAGCTTGTGGGAAAAAGAGGTTTATTTTGGCTTACAGGCTCGAGAGGAAGCTCCAAGATGGCAGGGGAAAACGATGGCATGAGCAGAGAGTGGACATCACCTCCTGGCCAACGTAAGGTGGACAATAGCAACGGGAGAGTGTGCCAAACACTGGCATGGGGAAACTGGCTATAACACCCATAAGCCCACCTCCAACAATACAGTCCCTCCAGGAGGTGTTAATTCCCAAATCTCCATCAGCTGGGAACCTCGCATTCAGAACACCTAAGTTTCTGGGGGACACCTGAATCAAACTCCCACAGACATGGTGAGGCGAGCAACTTTGCTTCTTTATGCCCTTCCACAACGTGTTGCGTCACTACCACTCAGCTGACCAACCACAAATGGGAACTTCTGATATATGAGATAAAATCAATATTTCTTCCTTTCCATGGCTTCTGTCAAATATTTGTCATTGGCAGTTTCTCCATGGTTGATGCCATCGGCTCCTAAGACTGTATTGTTGTCCATATCATGAAAGGAACAAGCTTGGCATCGTTTTCAGAAATAAAGATGCTCATGCTTTAATGTATCTGTAAGGAAAGTAACAAAGCAAATACAATGGTGAATGCTGATCAGCAATTTATTTCATGGCCATTAAATACTGGCAGAGTGACAGATCTAAATTATTAAGTTTATAGTTAGAGTCTTAATCATCATAATTTTGAATATTTATCACAACTTAGATTTGTAGAATCAATTCTTTCTTCACATTTTTTCTTTGTTAATTTACTTTGTCATTTATTTATTTACTGGAGAAAGACAGAGAGATAGAGAGATAATGGGCTCTTCAGGGTCTCTTGCTGCTGAAAATTAACACCAGACACATGTGCCACTTTGTGTATCTGGCTTTATTTGGGTATTGGGGAATCGAACTTGGACCATCAGGCTTTGAAAGCAAGTGCCTTTAACCACTGAGCCGTCTCTCCAGCCTTAGAGTCAATTCTTACAACAAATATTCCAACACATATACTTTTACACAATCCTGAAATAGTACATAAACACAACCGACAAGAACAAACTTATTATTTATAGTTTTAAGTTATATTCTAAAGGAGATGGTCATCCTCTTGTAGCTCAATGTAGAATATAGACCTGCATTTTTTTCTTTCCCCCAAACATTAAGAAATCCACTCAGTGGTTCACATGATCCAGTATTGCACACTTCAATTTATAGGGTGTACAGTTGTGGTGGTTTGAATGTACAATGTCCCTCATAGTATCATGTGTTTGTGATTAAGTTTCATACTCAGTCCCCAGCAGGTGACATTGGAACGTGGAGCATTGTTGGAGGAGGTGTATCACATGGGGCAGGCCTTGGGGGTACTTTAGTCCCAGCTTCACTGAGAGATCTTCATTCAAAATATCGGGGTAGTGGCTGGAGAGATGGCTCAGTGGTTAAAGGCACTTGCCTGAAAATCCTGATGGCCCAGTTTGATTTTGCAGTATTCACAATAAAGCCAGATTCAAAAAGTGGTGCATGTGTCTGGAGTTCATTTATAGTGGCAGGAGGCCCTGGTATGCCCATACTCTCATTCTCTCTCTCTCTCTGCTTCTTTCTCTCTGTCTCAAATAAATAAATAAAAATATTAAAACAAATAGGGGAGTGTGACTGAGGAAGACACTTGACATCAACCTCTGACCTTCACACTCAAGTTCACACACATGCATATGAACATAACACTACACACATATACACATGAAAAAAGTATGTGAATGAGGTGAGGGTGCTTGGTACCAAGTAAGACGTCAACAACAAAATGGTAGCTATTGTTCTTATTACTTCATTTTTAGATCTATGTATAACAAACTTTTAACACTGCCTGTTTCCAGAAAGAAATGATTAGCGGGGAGCAGGAGTAGAACAAAGACTTAAATTTTGCTATGCATACTTTGGTAACTTTAAAACAATTTTTTATTTATGTGGGTACAGGGGAATCAAAACTGGGTCTTTAAGCTTTGAAGGCAAGCTCCTTAACCACTGAGTCGTCTCTCAGGCCCCTGGTAACTTTTGAATATTCTACAATCTGCCCGTGTTACATGTTTTAGTCAACTTTGTGTTAGTCTAATAAAATACTGGAGGCAGCTAACATATAGAGCAATGGGGGGGGGGGATGGAGAGATGGCTTAGTGGTTAAGCGCTTGCCTGTGAAGCCTAAGGACCCTGGTTCGAGGCTCGACTCCCCAGGACCCACATTAGCCAGACGCACAAGGGGGCGTACGTGTCTGGAGTTCGTTTGAGGTGGCTGGAAGCCCTGGCACACCCATTCTCTCTCTCTCTCTCTGCCTCTTTCTCTCTCTGTCTGTCGCTCTCAAATAAATAAATAAAAATAAACAAAAAAATTTTTAAAAATAGTCTAAGACCAAGGCGGGCGGGGTGGCGCTCGCCTTTAATCCCAGCACTCGGGAGGCAGAGGTAGGAGGATCGCTGAGAGTTTGAGGCCACCCTGAGACTACATAATGAATTCCAGGTCAGCCTGGGCTAAAGTGAGACCCTACCTCGAAAAACCAAAAAAAAAGAAAAAAAGTCTAAGACCAGAAAGGCACAGCGACATGGGGCTTCTGATGAGACTTACTGCTTGTGGTTGGAATAAATATTCACAGTGCAAAAAGGAGAGGAGGAGAGTGACTGGGATCCCATAGTCCCTGTCATGTGTACACTCCCAGTGACTTAAGACCCTCCTTCCAGCCTCTGCCTCCCAAAGGTTATATCACCTTCCAAGAGAGGCCACCCTGGGGGCCGAGCATTTAGAATCTGGACCTGTAGAAGACACTCAACATCCAAAGCATAGCATTACCTATTAAAAGCATTGATTGAGTCTGAAAAGATATTCCCAGAACATTACAGGCCATTGCAGAGGCCCTTGGTTTCCCATCAGGGATAGATGGTAAGACCCTATTGCTGAAGACTCCACATACTTGAGCTGCAAGGTCACTGAGAAAGCCTGCTGGAGCTGAGCTGAAAACCTCCTCCATGTAGACCAGCTGACAGAAAGCTGGAAAAAGCCATGCTGCATGTAGTTCAATGGGAGAGAGAGAAATCACCAGTGGAGATACTCAACAGTGGACACTGCAAGCCTTAAATTTGGCCAGCCAGGCTAAATGAGCCAATGGGTGCAATAGTGGCACATCTGTTATGGGGGAAACTAACTGCCCTCTAATTTGACTGGAGGCCTGCTCCATGGGAGGGAATACATCCCTGATACTGAAAACCTACAGCAGGGGTACTCATGAGCCGTAGGGGTGTAATGTCTGCTGGTGTCTGGCTAAATGTGTATATTATGCTCACCAAAGCTCCTGGTAAGCACTTCTCTTAATGTTCATACCCATGTATTAATGCTACTCTCACTTTTGGTTAGAGAAGCTTCTCTTTTCAGATGGCAGTGACCTTGGGATGACTCAGAAGGCACAGTGGTGCTGAGAAGATATGACAGAGGAGTGCTCAGCACTGAAATATCTCAATCACGCCTTCCAAGGCTCAGGGTCATTGTGGAAGAGGTGGCAGAAAGAATGTAAGAGCCAAAGGAAGGGTAGGACTCCTTACAACATGTTCCTCCAGACACAAAGTGGTCTGGATATACATGACCTCACAGTGCCTGACACTACCTACACAAGACCATCATAATAGGAGGAAAAGATGATGACATAAAAAAAAAAAAAGAGACTGATTGAGAGGGGGAAGAGGTATTATGGAGAGTGGAGTTTCAAAGGGGAGAGTGGGGGAAGGGAGGGAATTACCATGGGTTATTGTCTACAATTATGGAAGTTGTCAATAAAAAAATAAAAGAAATACTATATGTATATTTGTTCATTTAAATATTTATTATTTATAGCTTGGATGATGTATGTATCATCTACTTTCCCATTGATGGGATAAAATCCCTGTCCAGAAGCAGTTTATGGACAGAAAGGGTCTATCTCCAGCCTACAGTTTCTAGGGGAAGTTTTGTCATGGCAGGAGCAGACAGTCAGGTGTCCTGTCAGCAGGAGGAAGCAGAGAGAGTGAGCTGAGTGCAGCAAGCGAGTCTGGGCTCTAACACCCCAAGGTGCAGGCCTGCCCCAGTGTAACCCTCCAGCAAGGCTCTACCTCCCAAAGGCTCTACCAGCTGGAGATTATGTATGAGGCTTAATCACAAATACACGAGGCTCTATAGGGGTGTGTTATAGTCAGACCACCACAATGTGTGTTAAAACAACAATAAAAGGCATGCATGGTAATGCATACTTTTCCAAGCATACTGGCACTAGCAAGGCTAAGGCAGGAGGGCTGTGAATTTGGAGGCAGAAAGACCTGTCTCACTGAGCCAAAGATAAATGAATAAATAACTGCATAAATCAATTACTTAACTTTTAAAATAACAAAAAGTAAAGTAACAAAAACTCGGAATGATTCATCTATAACGAAGTTAAAGTCGGTTTACTTTCTAAACTTTTAGAGAGCCCATTAGAAATCGCAATTAAGCAAGAAGCACTTTTACACGAGGACAGTCTTATTAACGGTGAACAGCGCTTTTAGTTGTAAAGGTTTTCATTTGACTAAGAGGAAATGAACAACGACACCAATGGGAATCCGCAGAATTCTAAAGAGCATAGGATGAGGTTTCATTCAGGGTGAAGCAGTGTGGAGAGGGGATGTGTTTAATCTCTCTATATTAATACTCCTGTACCACGATCCACGCCTGGCTGATGTGAAGCTTTCCATCCCAAAGACATACGTGAAATTAATGTTCATTTTAGTGTTCTTCATTCCTTTCATTCTTCAAGTAGGTTTTATGTCAGCAAAGTTTCAGACCACTCTGGACACTTATACTTTAACAATACACAGCCCTGTAGATGGAGTAAGACAAAAATGGGTGTGGTAAAACTGCCCCAGCCTTACAGTGGGAGAAAAATCTGTTTCCTCTAGAGAAATGTCTAACTTCTGAAACAAACTGATTTTGTTCTTTGGTCAAGAGCATCATAGACTAGGTATTTATTAATCACTATGTGTCAGACACTGTGTTTGATTAGCCCTCAGTTCAGATTTACTTCATTCATTCTCTAAAACATTACTTAAAAAAAATCTGGGCTGGAGACATGACTCAGTGTACCCATGTAAAGCCAGATGCACCAAGTGGCACATGCATCTGGAGTTCCTTTGCAGCGGCTGGAGGCCCTGGCATGCCCATTCTCTCTGTTTGTCTTTGCTTGCAAATAAATAAATAAATATTGAAAAATCTTTCTGTGTGTATGTTGTATGTGTTGCATTACATGCATGTTTATTTGGATGTGTGCAGGTGTGCGCATGTGGATGAATGTCAGAGGATAGCCTTTGGTGTTAGTCCTTGCCTTCCACCTTCTTTGAGGCAAGGTCCCTTCTTGGTCGCTACTGTGTATGCCAGGCATGTGTATGCCAGGCTATCATGCCCATGAGCTTCCAGGTGTCTTCATATCTCTGTCTCCCATTTCATCATAGGTGTTTTGGTATTACAGACATGTGCTACTGCACTTCTCTTTACATGGATGCTGGGGATCTGAACGCAGGTCCTCACACTTGTGTGGGGGTGATGATTTATATTGGCTGTCAACTTAACTTCGTGCATCTGGCTCACGCGGGTACTGGGGAATTGAACCTGAGCCATCTGGCCCTGCAAGCAAGTGCCTTTATATTATTTTATTATTATTATTCTTTTTTGAGGTAGGGTTTCACTCTAGCCCACACCGACCTGGAATGCACTATGTAGTCTCAGGGTGGCCTCGAACTCACGGCGATCCTCCTACCTCTGCCTCCTGAGTGCTGGGATTAAAGGCATGCGCCACCACGCCCGGCTCCACAAGTGCGTTTAGTTACTGAGCCATCTTTCCAGCCCCTGAGCTGAGTGTTGTTTTTAAGGGGCTTCTGTAGTCGTTTCTTCTGGATGTTGTTCTGTGCCAGGCTCGATGCTGCATGTTCAGTTCTTTACCACTTGTCATTTCTTTTACTTTGCTTGCTGCATCCCCAGTAAACTCACTTCTTTGATGCTGATGCTATGGTTATCATTGGTCATTTTCCCAGACAAAAGAGCAGGGCAGGCGTGGCAGCCGGGGCACTTCTCTCTGCGCTACATCTTGTTCACACCTTGGAAGATCTGGAAACAGATGGGACCGGAAACAGGGCCTGGCTAAAAGCTCTTTAAGATTTCATGTCTGATGGCTAGGTCTCATGTCCCAAAGGTGGCATAATCTTTCAAAGCAGTGTCACCACCTAGGGACCAAGTTTTCAAACAAGAACGTGTGAGGGATATATTTCACATTCAATGCATAATAAATGCTATAGTCTTTTGAACAGAAAATATAAATTGAATCATATATATTATTATATATAATATACATATAATATATATATAATAT
Source organism: Dipus sagitta (assembly GCA_036346955.1). Lineage (NCBI taxonomy): Eukaryota > Metazoa > Chordata > Mammalia > Rodentia > Dipodidae > Dipus > Dipus sagitta. The sequence goes on from CM070772.1 coordinate 34,728,944, forward strand.
ATTATATTATGTAACCTCTGTGTGTGTGATGCAATTTATCACTGAGCAATCTATCCCACTTTTTATTTTATTTATTTAATTATCATGCAGATACTTTTATGTCAGTAAATTTTAATTTGCCTCATTTATGCTTATCTGCCTTATGGAATTCATGGGTGGATGCACTATAGTTTGCCTAATTACTATTTCATTGGACTTTGATGTTCAAAAGCAAGCAAGTAAGCTCTCAATATATGAGCCTGTGTGGGGCATTTCATATTTGCATCATAATGAGAACCTTTACTGAAGTGGGAAAGTGTTATATTTTAAGCTAAATTAGTAGTAGACACTGGTTTAGTTTGAGCAAATGCTACCTTAGGCTTTTTTTTTTTTTTATGAGAGAGAGAGAGAAAATTGGTTTGCCAGGGCCTCCAGACAGTGCAGTCAAACTCCAGACTTGTGCACCATCCTGTGTGCATGTGCAACCTTGCACACTTGTGTCACCTTGTACACAATCTTGCTCTCCAGTGTTTCTTGATTTTTGTACTGAGGAGTTAGTCCGGGCTGGACTCGCAGTGGCCAGCTATGTTGAGGCTAGGGATTTTCTTCCCAGACTGTACTTACTGCTCTTCCTGCCCTGGAGTTTGCACTAGTAGCTTGGCTGGGTAGAGAAATCTCACAACCTCCATTTCTGTGCATTTCTGCCTCTATTCTCTCAAATGTGGCTTGTATCATGCCATGATGCTGGAAGTGGTATCATGATGGACATTTGCAGTCTGAAACGATTTTCTGAGCAAGCAAGGTGGACGTGTTCACATCACTCTGGGGCTGTTTCAACCTTTTACAACATTGTGGAATGAAAAAAGAGCCTTTGTGTAGTAGGACTGTGGCCAATACTGATGATACAAAAAATATGAAATGTTGGTAGTTCCTCAGATGGCAACAAGGTGATTCTCTAATGGAGAGATGGCTTAGCCTTTAAGGCATTTTCCTGCAAAGCCAAAGGACCCAGGTTCAACTCCCCAGGACCTACGTAAGCCAGACGCAAAAGCAGGCGTATGCGTCTGGAGTTTGTTTGCAGTGGCTGGAGGCCCTGAGCACCCATTCTCTGTCTTTTTCTCTTTCCTTCTCTCTCTGAAATAAATAAAAAAATATTTTAAATTCTCACCATAGATTACTATGACGTCCAATGTAAGATACACATCTGGGAGGTTGTAACATTGATCTTACATGGTGTCCTTGTTGGTTTAGCATCCAAGGAAAAACAACAACTGATTTCTAGTTAACAACCTTGCCAAGACTGGAACCTAGACCCACCTTTGAGGTCTCATCCATGTTGTTAGCTAAAACTTGGCCCAGCACAGAGAAAACGCAGAAGGAAGAGGCTGAGTCCTAGGAGATGGGTACACATCTGTCTGTGCAGATGGCCAGAGATCTTCCATCGTCAACAGTCAAGACTGCTTGTCATTCCCTTCACACTTGTCATTGCAGGGACAAAGCACCAGACCACAAATGCAGCTGATGGGAGGAAAAGATTTATTTTGGCTTATATTCTCAATGGGAACATTCATAATGATAGGGAAAGCATGGCATGAGCAGAGGCTGGATATCACCTCTGCCACAGCAGGTGGAAAATAGCAAGAGAGTGAGCTGAGCTCTAGCAAGGACAAGCTGTCTATAACACCCCAAAAGCTGCCCCCCCCCCACAAACACAACTCCTTTAGCAAGGCACTACCTCCCAAATTGCCTCTAGCTGGGGACCAAGCATTCAGAACAGGAGTTTATGGGGGACAACTGATTAAAACTACTACATTTGCATATTTCCCACAACGCAGATTATGTTGATGCAGTCCCAGGCGCCCATGCCTCCGAGAGCAGTTTTCTACTGTTTTGGAGCAGCTTGTCAGTCAGTGGCTTCTCTCTCCTCTCTAGAAGCTCAGTTAAAGCTCCCGACTGCTATTAGCTTCATCTCTATTTCCACGTCGACACTAGAATGCGGTCCCGAGCAGGGAGGTCTATTTCTGGATCCCACGGCTGCAGAAGGCCCCGCTTTCAGCTGCCACTTTCCATTCTGGTTTTGGCTTCACACTTCTTCACTTCTGGCCTCTGGAAATTTCTCTTTCTCCTTTTTCACAGTTACTCAAAAGTTGCTTTCTATCTGGTGGGTAGGTAAGAAGTGGTTCTGTATCAAGCCAATTTACGTATGAACCAAGAATTCAACTATCGTGCTGGAGCAATGGCTCAGCGGTTAAGGCACTTGCCTGCGAAGCCTAAGGACCCAGGTTCGATTCCCCAGGTCCCACGTAAGCCAGATGCACATGGTGGCACATGTATCTGGAGTTCATTTGCAGTGGTTAGAGGCCCTGGCGCACCCATTCTCTCTCTCTCTCTAATAAGCAAATAAAAATAATTAGAAAAAAAAATTTGAGCTGGGCGTGGTGGCGCACACCTTTAATCCCAGCACTCGGGAGGCAGAGGTAGGAGGATCGCCATGAGTTCGAGGCCACCCTGAGACTACACAGTTAATTCCAGGTCAGCCTGGGCCAGAGTGAGACCCTACCTCGAAAAAAAAAAAAAAAACAAAAAAACAAACAAAAAAAAGAATTCAACTATCGTATATATTCTATGCCCTCTTTCCTCTCCCCTGTGGGAACCAACCAACACTTTTCTTCCTTTCTTTCCCTTTCTTCCTTCCTCCATTGCTTCCTTTTCCTTCCTTACCATTTTCTCCTCCTTACTCTCCCATTTTCTTTCTTTCTTTCCTCCCTCCTTCTTTCTATCCTCCATATCCCTCCTCTTGTTTCTTGGCTGTTCTGTCCTGCAGTTTCAGGCTGAATAGGGTAGAATGACTTCTAGATATCCCACATGTTGTTCTCCTGGCTCTCAACTGTGTCCTAGTAGAGGTAGGCTCCATGGTTGGTGTGGTATTCTCCTCCCTCACAGCAAAGCCTCTTTCACTGTTGACTCCAGCTTGGCTCTACACCGTCCTCTTGGCTGTGTGAGAAAGTAGCCCATGACTCCTTTACCATGCAGGGCGTGCAGTTCATCTTCAGAGGCTGTTTCCAGTCTTCTGGGTATCCGTCCCCCTTCCCTTCTGCTCCTTAGCTACATGGGAGAAGGCTCAGGCCTTGCAGGTTTCTGGGAGAAGATAGTAAGGCTTCTGGTTGGAGTCCTGTGGCCCTCTTCGCTATCTCTGCCAGTGGGCTCAGAGTCAGCGTCCTCTCTTGAGAGATCCTCAGGATTCATTTCTTCTCCTCCATTTCTCCTCCAAGTTGGGAGGCGCTTTCTTCGTGACTCAGGACTTACGTTCTGAAGCAGCCTTTGCAGGCTCCTTAGCTTTGGAAGCCTGCGTGCTAAGAATGGGCTCTTTTGTTTTGTGTTCTGCTGTGTCATCCTTCCTTGAAGTGGGAGAACAGACTGACCGAGCTGTCCGGGCTGAAGCAAGGTTACAGGGAAGAGAGAGGAAATGCGGAGTCCTGTTAATACCTCAAAACCCTCTTCAAGCACAAATGCTGTGCTGTTTATCACCCAGCTGGAACTGCATCAAAGTTTGTGGAGGAGACATTTGTTGACACAAAAGCCTAGCTTTTATCTCAAAAACAACCATGAGATAGTATGTTCTAGACTCAAATATGAGCTATGATACCCTAGGAACATGGATTCATATTAACCCCCAAATACCATGTTCCAACCTGATGAAGTTTTTATAGTTACAGAACAAAAATGAGTCTCACAGAGCAAGGCACTTTGCAAACGCATGGGTGGGGACATCAGGTAGACAGGTTCCAGCAAAGTGGGAACATCTTGGCTATAGGGGATCATGCTGCTTGATGGCGTTCTTAGCTTTCAGGTTAGTGGACGCTCGTGGCTTGCTAAGTTGATACATCAAACGGCCTCAGGTGATAATTACAGGATGTTAGGTCAAAGAAGGGTACACAATGAATGGTTATTAATGCAAACACAGTCAAGATGATTTGGCTCCCGATCTGTAACATTTCAACTCTGCAATCACAAAAGTTCTCATCCGTCCATCAGCCTTGTACACTCTTTCAGAGGTGTGGGTTATTTTTTCTTTCTTTCTGGGAAGCTCAGTTCACACATTCTACTAATTTTTGAGGGTTTTATAATTAGGTGTTGGATCTTTCTGTTAAACAGAAGTTACCTAATTAAGAATTTGGTATATTGCCCATGTGATAGTGGAACTCTTGTCTTTCTCCATGGCTTCTTAAATTGTAATTAACCACTTACTCTATTCAACTCATTCACTCATTAATCCATTCATTCAGTACTTATTAAGTAGCTAGTAATTATCGGCTTCTGTGCTTTCTGTGTAAGGAATGTTGGAGACAAATCTATCCCTTCCCTGGGGATGTTCTCTTTGTGATGGGAATGCCGACAGTCACTCAGTAACCATGAAAAGTGACAAGAACTCTTAACAGTGGATTGCAGCATTGAAAAGAGAGAAAAGAAGAGAAAACCCTGATTGTGTCTGGGGAAGTAAGAAATGGCTTCACGAAGGGATGGCCCTTGAATTGGGTTTTGAAGAATGAATAGGTATTCACGTAATGAAGTATGGGGTAAGTTAAAGTTGTCGTGCAATAGGAATAGAAGGCCTAGGAGAGAAAGAAACCAGAGAAGTCCCATAAAGATATGAATATGAAATTATATGTCATTTTATTAAGAGAGAGAGAGAGAGAGAGACAGAGAATTGGAATGCCAGGGCCTCAGCCACTGCAATTGAACACCAGACGCTTGTGCCACCTGGTGGGCCTGTGCGACCTTGCGCTTGCCTTATCTTTGTGTGTCTGGCTAATGTGGGATCTGGAGAGTTGAACATGTGTCCCTAGGCTTCGCAGGCAAGTGTCTCAACTGCTAAGACATCTCTCCAGCCTTATGTCATTATTCTTAAGCAGGAAAGACAAGTGGATATTGTGGATCACTGAGTGTGTGTGTGTGTGTGTGTGTGTGTGTGTGAGAGAGAGAGAGAGAGAGAGAGAGAGAGAGACAGGGGGTAGTAAGGATGCTTACCAATGTATAGTAAGACAGACTTCACAGAAACAGGACAAAGAAAGGGCCGCGGCTTCCAGAGCAGGAAGCAATCCTACTTAGCCTGACCATACAGTAAGACCAAACAAAACCAACTTCTTGTTTTCCTGGCAGTCACTGATAGTTTACTCTTTGCTGCTTCAGTTTATTATGCTAGTAGGAACCTTCTGGCTGTGGGCCCAAATCCAACCCTGTCCCCCAGGCTGATTGACCCGGCGGGATCCACGAGACTTCTGTACTCGTCCGGCATCTTTGTTCTTTTGTCTCTCTTTCCGAAGCCTCGGATGCACAGCCTAGGGAAATGAGATTTGTGGTAGAGAGTTTCTGGTAAGGTCCTATGAGGTCTCTGCTTTTGTTCTCAGAACTTCTCACTGCTCTTGGAAGACTTGAGTTTTATGTTGCACAAAAGTTTACGGAGTGGTTAAGCCAAATGTCTTACACCAATCAGTAAAACTTCCCACCACACCTTGGTGCTTAGACACTTGTTCATATGAGACTGCCTAGTATGGTGACCTTACCTGAAGAGGAGGCAAAAATGACCACAGTGCTTTGCAGAACGGAAGAACACCATTAAATGAAAAACTAAGAGAAAATGCCATTTTCACTCTTCTCAAACACTTGGGAGGAAGTCAGGTGCTCAGTGCTTCTCTACCTACTTTTTTTTTTTTTTTTTTTTTTTTTTTTTTTTTTTTTTTTTTTTTTGCCTCTTGTCTTCCAGTCTTCAGAGCAAAGGGAGAGAATAAGCATCTATGGTGGTCCTGCACACCTGTCCTCTCAGCACTTGGAAAGCCAGCAGGAGGAGGGAGACTTGGGGCCAGTCTGGGCTACTTGCAGACATGTCTTTAAACATCAGATTGACAACTTCCACAGCCACAAGACCACTTTACTTAGCAAAAGTGGGGAAAGGAATCATACCACTCTCTCTGTTTTAAAATCAGAACCAGAATGTCCCTGAAACTACACACACACACACACACACACACATATAGTTTCTATACTATATATATATATATAGTTTCACTTTTATTTATTTATTTGAGTGTGTGTGAGAGAGATAGAGAGACAGATAAAGACCTCTCTCTCTCTCTCTCTATACATATATATATATATATATGTATAGAGAGAGAGAGAGAGAGAGAGAGGAAGAGAGAGTGAATGGGCACGCCAGGGCCTCCAGCCGCTGCAAACAAATTCCAGATGTATGTGCCACCTTATTTATGCATGTGGCTTACTTGGGTCTTGGGAATCAATCCATGGTCCTTTGGCTTTGCAGGCCTTAACCGCTAAGCCATCTCTCTCCAGCTGTCTGTCTGTCTGTCTATTTATCTATCTATCTAAATTTGAAATAAGCTTTCCCGCACATAAAGGGAGCGCCTGAGCGACAGCTCTTAAGTGGAGATCCATTACAAAGTCTATTTTTTTTTTTCATACTGTAAGAAGTTAGCTGTGTGAAGAATTAGGAAGAATCATGTCAGTCAGTGTTAACTTTTAGAGTAAACATTGACGTTAAGCTCCTTTATTACATCACTATGATTTCATGATGATCCAGAAAGCAATATGAGAGCCTTAGAAGAAACTGAAACCAAGCAATTAAACAACTAAAAAAAAAAAAAACAAAACAAGAAACAAATCCCAGCGCCCCATTGCGAGTGGTCTCTCTCCAGGGGGCAGCAGAGACGACCTGGAGAGAAGCCGAGCTGGTGGGGGCAGTGCCCACGAGGGGCTGGAGACTGCTGCCCCCCAACCTTCCCCTTCCCAGGTCCCGGGGGGCTGTGGCTTGAGGGTGTGGGCCCGGAGGACCAACCCAGAGGGGACTTCTCAGCTAAGCTTAGCAAGCGACTCTCTGCTCGCCCGACCCGAGGCGGGGTGGCAGCGGCTGTAAGAAGCGGCCTGCCAGGAAGGAAGGAAGGAGCGAGCTAGCGAGGGAGGAAGGAGGAGCGGAGAGCCGGGCTGCAGCGGCGGCGGTGGGACGAGCCTCCTCCGGCGCGCGCGCGCGCGCGAGGCCACGTTTGGTTTTATTTTTGTTCTTTTCCATCACAGGAGTTCTCCGGGTGGGGGGGTGGGGGCTGGTGGGGGACCCGCGAGCGCCGCAGCCCGGCGGCCCCCGACCTTCCAGGTGACAGCCGGTCACCCTGCTTAGGAGTCAGCTCCGCCCCCCCAGTGCACCCCGGGTTCCCGCCCACAGCCGCCGCCGCTCCACTCTCTCCGCCCAACCTCGCACAGCCGCTGCAGCGCGGGAGCGGACGGACAGACGGACGGACGGGACTGACGGCCGAGCGGCTGGCGGTCGTCGGCGGTGGACCAGCGCAGGCCGGGCCCCGAAGCGCCATCTCCGGGTTATTTAGGAGGATGTCCGCTTGAGCCACGCTGTCCCTGCGCGTGCAAGCCACCGAGCCGTGCCCGGGCAAGTGAGCCGCATGGGGCAGGGCCGCTGAAGCACAGACTTCGTGTGTGAGGGTGAGGGTCTATCGGTTGCCCGGGATTGGAAGCTTGGGGACCCCCCCACCCTGCCCCTCCCTGCACCACCTTCCCCAGTGTGACCACTGACACACAGTTTCACGGCGAGAGTTGAAGGGGTTCCTCGGCCAGCCGGGTGCGGTGCCCAGCTCGGGAGTGAGTTATGGAGCCGCCCAGCTGCATTCAAGACGAGCCTTTCCCGCACCCTCTGGAACCCGAGCCGTGCGCCCCAACGCCGCCCGGGGTCGGGAAAGGTGGCGACAAGAGATTCCGGCTGTGGTACGTGGGAGGGTCGTGCCTGGACCGCAGGACCACGCTGCCCATGCTACCCTGGCTCATGGCCGAGATCCGTCGCCGTAGCCTGAAGCCCGAGGCCGGTGGCTGCGGAGCGCCCGCGGCCCGGGAGGTGCTGCTGCTACTCAGCGCGCCCTTCCTGCGCTGTGTGCCCGCCCCGGGCGCCGGGGCCTCGGCGAGCGCTGGACCCGGGAGCCCGCAGCCCAACCCCGCCGTGTTCATCTTCGAGCACAAGGCGCAGCACATCTCGCGCTTCATCCACAACAGCCACGACCTCACCTACTTCGCCTACCTGATCAAGGCGCAGCCCGACGACCCCGAGTCACAGATGGCCTGTCACGTTTTCCGTGCCACGGACCCCAACCAGGCAAGTCCTTTCCTTCTTTCCCTTTCCAACACCCTCTCTCCCGCTCCAAACCTCAGCTCACCCGGGGCGTCCAGGGCGGGATGGGGACGCGGGGAGAGGCCGAAGGGACAGGGACCTCACTTTTAAGAAGTGACTTGGAATGCAGGCGAGCGCGCGCTCCACGTGGCGCGCTCCAGCGCCCTGGCTGGCACCCTCTCTGGGGACCTGAGAACCGGAGAGAGGGTGGTCGGTGGCCCAGAGAACTCGGGACGCCGCAGGCTCCTCCCCGAAGCACGGGGACGGGAAAAGAGGTCCCGGGACCATGGAGAAGTTGGCGCGTCCACGGTGGACGCAGGGAACAGCAGCGCGCGACCCGGGCACTGGACCGTGGCTTGCTTGGCACACGTGTGTGTGTGTGTGTGTGTGTGTGTATTTGTAAAATTGGCAGCACGGCAGAGGGTGGGGTTCCCAGAGGTCCCTCATCGGTTCCCTGTCCCCCTGGAATCTTGCACCCTAATAGTTTGGTTGCACGCGTCACCGATATCATTGCACCTGCTGGTTCCAGGCTCCCGGGGGCGATTTGGGGGCGGGCCTTAGGGAAGAGTTAGTAGAATTGTCAGATTGTCGACAAAGCGCGATTCTGCTTTGGGTTTTTGAGGAACAAGGCCTTCCTTACTATTGTTTACACATGCATTGACGACGATCGAAGATCGACCAGTATATGTTTAGGTGTCTAAGACATCGGTGTGGTGGAATAGGTTTCAAATGATATTTAAGAAGATGTGTTTTACTTTTCTCGTTTTGTTTCCGATATTTCTGTGCAGTTTATGAAGTCGGAGTGTTCTTTTACTGAACCTAACTTTTACTTCCTTAAAAACAGTTACAGCTCTTATCTAACAGAGGAAAACTACCACCGTGATTGTGCCTTTGAAAGCAGGCTTAACAATGTATGCAGAGATGTTTTTTTTTGTGTGTGTGTTTGTTTGTTTTATAATATCAAAAGCCCCAAAGTGCTGCTTTTTAAAAAAAAATATGACTGATGCTTTCAAAGTACTTTTGGTGCTTTGGGAAAATAGTGGTGTCTAAATATAAACAGAGTCTCAGGTTATATCACGTGGCATTCTTTTGGTAGTTGGGAGATTAATAATAGATGAGAAAACATCCTATAAATAAGGCTTTATTAATTAATTTATTTATTTTGGTTTTTCTAGGTAGGGTCTCACTCTAGCCCAAGCTGACCTGGAGTTCACTGTGCAGTCTCAGGCTGGCCTTGAACTCAGTGATTCTCCTACCTCTGCCTCTAGAGTGCTGGGATTAAAGGCGTGTGACACCACGCCTGGCCGTTATTTATTTATTTATTTTCTTATTTCATAATTGTAAGGTCTGTAATTGGAAGATGCTGTTTGTTTATAGTTTCCCACAAAAGGCAGAACTGAAGAAGAGAGAAATTCATTCTTTCATCAGTTACTTCATCAAAGATACGCATATCCTAATGACAGAACTCCCAGTGTGAGAAGACCCCATGTTAATCCGTGATTACTGTTACATCTGTGGCAGAGTCCCGTATTGCAAATGATCTACAAAAAAATCCTACCGCGGTTCATCCCATGCTCGTTTGTTCACAACTCATTTTTTAGCCTTCACAGATGAAACTGGGAGGTTCCTGAAAGTTAGCAACACCTTTACTGTAGTCAAATGTTCAGGCTCTGGCAATAAGGAAGAATAAACTGTATTCTTTAGGCTTTTAAGAAGCATTTCACTGGGCTGGGCATATAGGTCCGTGGGTAGAGTGCTTGCCTAGCGTGCATGAAACCCTGGCTTTACCCCCAGCACCACAGAAACTAGGCCCAAACCTGTAATCCCAACTGGAAAGTGGAGGAAGGAGGATCAGAAGTCTTGGTCATCCTCAGCTACATATGGAGTTTGAACTTGGGGCCAGCCTAGGTTAGAAATCCTACCCTGTCTCAGAAAGAAAGAAAGGAAGGGAAGAAGGAAGCAAGGGAAAGAAAGAGGTAGATACATGCGAACATATTTCAGGTCTCTTGGGTGTATTTTTCTTTAGATCTGCTACATGACACACTATGCTAGTTCCATTGCAGGAGGTGGCAACCTGAAGTCTCTCTAGTAGCTATCGAGTCCTTCTGGCCAGTTAAAAACACCCTTGTGGGCTGGAGAGATGGCCTGGTCTTTAGGGCACTTGACTGAGAAGTGTGAGGATCCACATTCGATTTCTCAGCAACCACTTAAGCCAGATGCACAAGGTGGTGCATGCATCTGGAGTTCCTTTGCAGTGGCTAGAGGGCCTGGTGCGCCCATTCTCTCTTTCTCTCTCATAAATACATAAATAAACTTAAAAAAAATTCTTGTACTTACTTGCATTATACATTCAAGAGGTAGAGGCTGAATGAAGATCCACATAATGGCATTGCCTCCAGCCAGATGGCTAGAGATGCAAACTACAAACAAATAAACAACTGAATATATTGGGGGCCATCTATTCTATTCAAACCACCACACATGTAAACTTTTAGTCTACAGGAACAGTAGAAACTGTCTGGTTTTCTGATAAAAGAAACAACTTTTCTGTTTATTGTCATTTCCCCATGAGTTCTTGACCTAAAGACATGGATTCCTATTTGTTTGAAATAGAATGGATTCTTTTTTCTAAAAAAATTAAAAATTATTTATTTATTTGACAGGGAAAGAGGGAGAGAGAGAGAGAGAGAGAGAGAGAGAGAGAGAGAGAGAGAGAGAGGGAATGGGCATGCCAGAGCCTTCAGCCACTGCAAACGAACTCCAGATGTGTGTGCCCCCTTGTGCATCTGGCTAACGTGGGTTCTGGGGAATCGAACCTGGGTCCCTTGGCTTTGCAGGCAAACATCTTGACCGCTAAGCCATCCCTCCAGTCCCAAAATGGATTCTTGATTCATTTGAAGGGCCAGATGTGGTCTCCACAGCCATCAGTTCCAAACTCCAGTAACCCAGACAAAGAGGGCTGAGTGAAGACCATGAAGACCACGGAGAACCGGACAGGGGGTGTGTCCTTTCTCAGCTGCAGCAGTTACATGACAAGAATGAATGCAAGATTGTTCATTGTCAAACTTCTCATTTCCTAGGAGAAAGGTGAAATCTGGGTTGTAAAAAACTTATTTAGGGCTGGAGAGATGGCTTAGTGGTTAAGACACTTGCCTGCGAAGCCTGAGGACCCAGGTTCAAGTCCCCAGTACTCATGTAACCCAGGTGCTTAAAGTGGCACATGTGTCTCAAGTTTGTTTGCAGTGGCTATAGGCCACTGCAGGCCCATTCTCTCTCTCTCTCTTTCTCTCTCAGCCTCTTCCTCTCTCTTTCTACCTCTCCTTCTATCTCCTAAATAAATAAATAAATAAATAAATAAATAAAATCTTAAAAAATTATTTATGAATTTGCATGTATGTGTGTGTGTGTGTGTGTGGGGGGGATGTGCCAGGGTCTCTTGCCACTGCAAACCAACTCTAGTTGTATGCATCACTTTTTGTGTCTGGCTTTGTGTAGGTACTGGGAAATTGAACCCAGGTCAGCAGACTTTGAAAAGCAAGTGCTTTTTTTTGTTTGTTTGTTTTTTGTTTTTTTGAGGTAGGGTTTCACACTAGCTCACGCTGACCTGGAATTCACTATGCAGTCTCAGGGTGGCCTTGAACTCATGGCGATCCTCCTACTTCTGCCTCCCGAGTGCTGGGATTAAAGGCGTGCGCCACTACGCCCTGCTTTTTTAAAAAAATATTTTGTTTTTATTTATTTATTTGACAGAGAGAGTGAGAGAATGGGTGCACCAGGGCCTCCAGCCACTGCAAATGAACTCCAGATGCACGCGCCCCCTTGTGCATCTGGCTAATGTGGGTCCTGGGGAATTAAACCTGGGTCCTTTGGCTTTGAAGGCAAACACCTTAACTGCTAAGCCATCCCTCCAGCCCAAAGCAAATGCTTTTAACCACTGGGCCATCTCCCCAGCCCGAAATCTGATTTGTTAAATGTATAACTGCATATTTTAACATATTGGCAAATATTTTAAACATTAAAGAATCTTCTTTGGGCCAAGCAATACACATATGAGGCTTGGCTTCAGAGACCTGTCACTTATTTTTATTTTTATTTTATTTATTTATTAGAGAGAGAAAGAAAGGCAGATAGATAGAGAGGATGGGTGTGCCAGGGCCTCTAGCCACTGCAAATCAATTCCAGACACATGCGCCACCTTGTGCATCTGGGTCACATGCATACTGGGGAATCGAACCTGGGTCCTTAGGCTTTGCAGGCAAATGCCTTAACCAGCTCTCCAGTACTAAGAGAGCTATAACTTTTGCCCAACTGTAAATACTTGTTGAATGGCTGCGTTCAACCAGTGACACAATTTGCCACATTTCCTTTTGAGTGTCCCAAGTTCAGTCCGTGATTTCTTCTAAGAGGTAGAGTTGGGATCGTTGTTTAAGAAGAATTTGCAATGAATATTCCTCAAGGTGATCATTCTGCCAAAGGGATGATGAATTCTACAGTTGTATCACCCTGGCATATGCTTCATGCTCAGTGGGCTCTGGACAGTTCTGGACACGTTTGAACTCAGAAGGCAGAAGGTCTGGGGCTCACTCTGTCCTGAGCTCTCCGTTTGAAGTAGAAACTTACTTGATGGGACTTAAAATCTTAGCTAAGAGAGTTTGCTGTTTTCTGCATTCACTGAGCAAAGTATCCTGGGGGATATAACAACATCCCCAGTAAGTTTGCTTTTCATGCCTGTTTCTTTTCTGCCAGGGGCCTGTTTGTAGGATGACTGATCTGGAGCAGTTTTTAATTAAGAAAGGGGCACCTTTTTATTTTAAATACTTTAATTTATTTATTTGCAAGGAGAAAGAGAGAGATAAAGAAAGAGAAAGAAGAAAGAGAAAGAGAAAATGGGTATATCTGGGGTCTCTTGCTGTTGCAAATGAGCTCCAGATGCATGTGCCACTTTGTGCATCTGACTTTACCTGGGCACTGGGGAGTCATATCTGGGCAGCAGGCTTTGTAAACAAGCTCCTTGAACTGCCGATCCATCTCCTCAGCCCCAGAACGGGGCACCTTGCATGTAACAATTAGCCAAACATGACAAGTTAGACACTCGGATCGTTCATGGCAAACTGGGACCAATGTTCATCTCGACTAAGCGGCGGAGTTTGTGTTCATGCTGGGCCACTGAGTGGGAGGATTGTGGTTTCTGACGGAAACTGCAGAATATCTACTCACATGTCTCTTCGGAGGGTGAATCTCCATGTGATCATGTGATCACAGAACTGGAAGTGTTGTGCTGAAGGCTTGGGTCTGTTGTGGGAAGTTGCCATGGTGATGTGCCCTCTGGCTCCACACCTCTTCCTTGGTTAGAGTCAAGGATGTGTATATGGAGAAGCACTTGGCCAGAAAGGCTTAATATATACAGCCTTTTCTTTCAGGTGCAAGAGGTAAATGTGAGGAACAAGAGTATGCAAAGTAGACGCCCATAGGTCCCTATTTATTCCGACCTGCATGGTCTGGTGTGGAAGGCATGCCAGGCTTAGCACATTTCAGCCTAACTGGAGCACTTGAACTACAAAAGGACCTGACTGTGCAAGCTCTTTTAAAAATCCCACCCGCATAGATTGGTTTGTAGACTTAACACTGTTTGAGTAGGCCTGGAGAGATGGCTTAGCAGTTAAGGCACTTGCCTGCGAAGCCTAAGGACCCATGTTCAACTCTTCCGGTCTCATGGAAGCCAGACGCACAAGGTGATGCATGCTCAAGGTCGCACATGCTCCCAAGGTGGCACCCCAGTCTGGAGTTTGATTGCAGTGGCTGGAGGCCCTGGCACACCAATTCTTTCTCTCTCTCTCTCTCTTTCTCTCTTATAAAAAAGGCCAGTCTATTGGGCTTGTCTCAAAAAAACAAAAAACTGTTTGAGGAGCCAAGAATACCTGGTTCTTTCTTTAAGATTGCAGGAAGGTCGCTAATATTCTGGGACTACTTATCTTCCAGAAAGAGAGTGCTTTACTCTCCATTTCCTATTTAAAAGGTTAGGGATGTAGCTCAGTTAGTCGAGTGCCTGGCTGGCACGTAGGAGCTCAAGGCTTGATTTCTAGCACTGCGTGAACTATGTGTGTGTGTTGGCATATACTGCTGCCTATAAGTCCAGCGCTTGGGAAGCGGAGGTGAAGGAACAGAAGTTTAAAGTCATTTTTGGCTACATGAGAAATTTGAGGCCATCCATCCACCCTGCTTAAAAAAAAAAAAAAGGAAGAGAAAAGGAGTATTTATGTTAAGTATATTTTAATAATGTTTGTAGGAATTAAGAGACTCAGCATGCTTATATTCCATAATTACAGAACAATCACATAAAAGACAGCAACATGGTAGTTATGCATAGAGTTGTTGAAACTTGCAAGCATGACTTTAAAGAGACTTTGCACATTGTTCTTAGAATTAAAAAAAAGAAATGAATTCGATGTCAGTTCCTCCCAGTTCTTTGTTCTCTGAGTCTATCGCTTTATTGTTCCTGTATAAATCTTTGTTCTTGTCCAGAATTTACTCAGACATCCAGATTTCAAGTACATTTCGTCAAGGTCATCTCTTAGCTTTGCATAGTTCTTAGTCCATGGCTTTGAGAGTGTGCCAGTTAGAGAACAAGTGTTTACCTCTCTCCCTGCCTCTAACTGGTAGATCGATCTCTTTTCTCATTTGCTACAGCTCCTTGTTTTTCTTCCTCCTCCTGGTCTGAGTTGGAGGTTAATCCGGTTTGGTTCCACGGAAGAACCTTGACTTTAATATGTGGCAGGAAGGTAAACACTCGTGCCCCGAGCCTTCCGGCTTCCGGGGAGCAGCTCAGATGGGAATCTATGCTGAGCATCGAGGCTCTTCAGCATTAGCTTGATGGTCAGAAACCAAAGGCCCTCAAGCTGGAGCATGTGTCTCGACTACCTGAAGTGGTCACTAAACCATCGGCCGCCCTTCAGTTTCTCATTCTGTTCCTGGTGATGATGCTCAGACTTCCCAGTTAGGGACCATTGGTTCAAAATCGCTACCCTGCACTATCGTGTTCATTTGGTTGGTGGTATGACCCTTACTGTTCTTTTGCAGTCAGTCTAATGCTTGAAAATTTAAGGAGAGTGTGAGAAGGAAGAATATCTGGTTACAGATGATTTGAAAGAAACTTTTTTTTTTTTTGAGGTAGGGTATCATTCTTGCCCAGGCTGACCTGGCACTCATTCTGTAGTCCCAGGCTGGCCTTGAACTCAGGGATCCTCCTACTTCTCCCTCCAAGTGCTGGGATTAAAGGCATGTGCTGCAACTCTGGGCAAGAAACTCTTTTCTAAGAAAGATATTTTATTTATTTATTTTTGAAAGAGAGGGTAAGAAAGAGAGGGAGGAAGGGAGGGAGGGAGGGAGAGACAAAGAGAGAGACAGAGAGAGAGAATGGCCACACCAGGACATCTCACCACTGCAAATTAACTCCAGACCATGTGTTACTTTGTGCATCTGGCTTTACATGGGTGCTGAGGAATCAAACTCAGGTCAGCAGGCTTTACAAGCAAGTGCCTTTAATGGCTGAGCCATCTCCCCAGCCCAGAAACTCCTAATCCTCTAGCTTCGTGGATCCTTCCTTAGTTGGATACTATTGTGCCAGGCATTATGAGATCATGCATATGCTGAGTGGAAAAGTTGCCTGCCAGCCAGAAGTTTTATGTTTTGCAGATGGAACAAACTGTTCATTTTTTGGGGGGGAGTATATATTAATGTCAAATTAGTTTTTTTTAAACAAAAGTTTCATTTATTTGTATCCTGAAAATTAATAGTATTTACTAAGACATTCTCATTGTGGAATGAGTGAGTTAGTTACTTTGTGAGGAAACTGAAGATTTTAGTGAATTTTCTAGGTTGTCTGTTGTGTTATGTGTGTCATAAACAACAGACACAAGTAAAAAAAAAAAAATACCAGCATGCTTGATATACTGGCTATGAAGAAATCAGGCAAGAAGAATTAGAGGTGAGGCACTATGGTAAGATGATGGTCAGTCTGAGCAATTCTGTTTATTCCTTTTTTTCAGTCTCTTCCTCCTTCTTTTCATCCTCTTCTTCCTTTTCCTTCCCTCTTCCAAGACATTTGTTTTGTTTAAAAATATGGCTTGGGCCAGGCTGGAGAGATGGCTTAGTGGTTAAGGTGCTTGCCTGCGAAGCCTAGGGACCCAGGTTTGATTCTCCAGGTCCCATGTAAGCCAGATGCACAAGGTGGCGCATGAGTTTATAGTTTGTTTGCAGTGGCTGGAGGCCCTGGCATGCCCCCCACTTCTCTCTCTCCCTCCAACCCCTCTCTCTTTCTCTAATAAATAAGTAAATAAAAATAAATCTTTAAAAAAATCTGGTTTGGGGGCTGGAGAAGGATGCCTCAATGGTTAAAGGTGATGGCTCAGCGCTTGGCCTGCCACCCACTTTTGATGTCTCAGCACCCACAGAAAGCTGGGCACAGAGTGGCTCATGTGTCTTTGATCTCAATATGACTATTACAATAGGAGCCAGAGCCATAAGGATCTGGGAGTTCTCAGGCCAGTGAGGTGGGTGTATTCAGTGGCACAAGAGACACCCTGTCTCAAAAAAAAAAAAAAAAAAAAAAAGGGAGGAGAGTTTGACACCCTGAATTTGTCCTCTGACCTCTGATCCCCAAACATGCATCTTGGCATATGTGCCCCTCCCCAACACACTCACATACACAAAGTTTGGATTGTGGCTTTAAAATCTTTCATTAGGGCTGGAGAAATGGCTTAGTGGTTAAGCGCTTGCCTGTGAAGCCTAAGGACCCTGGTTCGAGGCTCGATTCTCCAGGACCCACGTTAGCCAGATGCACAAGGGGGCGCACGTGTCTGGAGTTCGTTTGCAGTGGCTGGAGGCCCTGGTGTGCCCATTCTCTCTCTTTCTATCTCTATCTGCCTCTTCTGTCTCTGTCACTCTCAAATAAATAAATAAAAAAATTAAAAAAATCTTATTTCCTTAGGGTCCCGTGCACTCTGTTAGAAAATGAGGGACACATCAGTGATGAGTTAATTTAACATTCCATTCAGAATTATTTGATCAGAGAAAATTTTGCTTGCAATATGCTCTATATAACATATTAATACACGGGGCTGGAGAGATGGCTTAGCAGTTAAACGCTTGCCTACAAAGCCTAAGGACCCCAGTTCGAGGCTCGATTCCCCAGGACCCACATAAGCCAGATGCACAAGGGGGCGCACGCATCTGGAGTTCGTTTGCAGTGGCTGGAGGCCCTGGCACGCCCATTCTCTCTCTCTTTCTCTCTCCCTCTCTCTCTCTCTGCCTCTTTCTTTCTGTCTGTCACTCTCAACTAAATAAATAAAAATAAACAAAAAAATAATACAGGGCTGGAGAGATGGCTTTCCAGTTAAAGCACTTTCCTGCAAAGCCTAAGGACCCAGGTTTGATTCCCCAGTACTCACATAAAGCCAGATGCACTAAGTGGCACATGCATCTGGAGTTCGTTTGCAGTGACTAAGGCCCTGGCAACCCGTTCTCTCTCTCTCTCTCTTTCTGCTCACAAACAAATAACTGAAATTAAAAATGTTAATACAACTTTAGTAGCTCATGAATGTGTCAAGTAAGAATATCACTGGCTTGGGACGTCAGTGTTTGAATGGGGCATGGCTGAGGTGCAGTTGCTTGTCTGAGTAGGTCTTTAATTCAGCTCTTTAAACACGAATGATTATTGGGCTCTCACTGATTTTCTTATATTATTGCATTTTAGCATCATAGTAACTTTGTAAAGTGTGTAACAGTACTACTTCTACAGATGAGGAAACTGAGGTAGAGAAAGGCTGGAGAGATGGCTTAGTGGTTAAGCGGGCTTGCCTGTGAAGCCTAAGGACCCCCAGCTTGAGGCTTGATTCCCCAGACCCTTGTAAGCCTGATGCACTAGGTGGTGCACACATCTGGAGTTCGTTTGCAGTGGCTAGAGGCCCTGGGGCGCCCATTCTCTCTCTCTCTCTCTTCTCGCTCTCTCTCTCTCTCGGCCTCTTTCTCTCCCTATCCGTCTCTTTCAAGTAAATAAATAAAAATAAACAAAAGCAATTTTGAAAAAGGTAGTTATTTTCCGAAGGTCACATGACCTAGAATGGTAAGAAAGCTTCCCTACAGGAATATTCTAAAGCTGTTCTTTCACCCGTCATGGTGGAATGCAGTTGAAAATTAGTGCTGAATGTGCAACTAGATATAGTTTTGCTAGTATGTTATTTTTAAATTTAATTTAATTTTATTTTATTTAGAGTGTGAGAGAGAGAGAGACAGAGAAGGACGAGAGATAGAGAATTGGCCCAGGGCCTCAGCCACTGCAATGGCACTCCAGACGCTTGCGCCACCTAGTGGGCATGTATGACCTTGCACCTGCCTCGCCTTGGTGCATCTGGCTAACGTGGCATTTGGAGAGAGACCAAACATAGGTCCGTAGACTTTGCAGGCAAGCGCCTTAACCGCTAAGCCATCTCTCCAGCCTTAAAAAAAAATTTTTTTTAAAAGAGTCAGCATCTTGCTCTGATGCCTGTACTGCTCTTGAACGCCTGGAGTCAGATGATCCTATTGCCTCAGCCTGCCCAGTAGCTAGTACTATAGGCACATGCTACTGTGCCTTGCTGTACTTTTCTGTTAATGGGAATTAAAAAGTCTGTGCGATTTGTTAGGTTGGCTTTCTTACAGCAGTGGAGATTGAACCCAAGATCTTGAGCATGCTAGGCAAATATTCTACCACTGAGCCACACCTACAGCCTTCGTGTTAGGTTGGCCTTATCTTTTTTTTAAAAAAAATATTTAATTTATTTGACAGAGAGAGAGAGCGAGAGAGAGCGAGAGAGAGAGAGGAGAGAGAGGAGAGAGAGAGAGCAAGCATGGGCACGCCAGGGCCTCCTGCCATTGCAAACAAACTCCAAACACATGTGGCACTTTATGCATCTGGCTTTAAGTGGGTACTGGGGAATAGAACCTGGGCTATTAGGCTTTGCAAGCAAGTATCTTTAACCATCTATCTCTCCAGCCCAGTCTTATCCTTTATTTAGTGTCTTTAGGAATAAATCATGAGTTGGCTTGTAACATTTATAACTCTAGAATAGAAAACCGGTAGAATATATATTCAAGAAACCAGGCATTTGAATATTTCTAATTGAATTTTAAGATCAAACATATAAATATGAAACATTAAAAAGCACAAATGAGCCAGACATGGTGGTGAATGCCTATAATCTTAGCATGTGGGAGTTTGAGGTAAGTGGATTGTTGTTAGTTTGATGGCAGCCTGGGCTGCAGAGTGAGCCCCTATCTAAAAAAGCATATTGTGAATAAAAGTATGTAATTAACATAAAGTATAAAAACAATGAATCATATTATCATAAGATGCATATAATAAAGCAAGAAACACTGGCACCAAGTCATGTCATCTTAACGATCTGCTGTTTAAAGAGAAAAGAACAGCAGAGGATATAAAATACACATGCTAACGTGAGGTTGAGCCAGCGATCTGGTTGAACTACTGTGGGATTTTGTTAGTTCAAGTAGAGGTAAGCGACCAAGACAAAGGAACTGAGACCCACAAGATCCATGGTGGCCTCAGTACTGGAGCTGTGGTGAAGTCACCTTGTTTTGATAGAAACTTTCAACTCACTGGATTTAGCTGGTTAGTAGACACTGACGGTGTGTGTACAGTGTGTGTGTGTGTTTGTGGTTATATTTCTTCCAAGTTTCATTTCTTGTAAGATACTGCGTTGGAAAGAGGATCTCCAAGCCCTGAAATCTTCCTGGCAAAAAATAGAAACCTCAGTTGCTGCTCCAGTTCTTTTCTTTTATTTTTTTTTCCCCCTGGTTTTATGAGGTAGGGTCTTACTCTAGCCTAGGCTGACCTGGCACTCACTCGGTAGTCTCAGGGTGGCCTCGAACTCACAGTGATCTTCCTACCTCTGCCTCCCGAGTGCTGGGATTAAAGGCGTGCGCCACCACGCCCGGCAGTTCTTTTATTTTGTGGATGCCCTTAACTAGTCAAATAATCTTCCTTCTTAATTTCTGTGAATTTTCTGATGAATTCCTAAAGTTCTCAAACTTAAGGCCATTCAACTTCCTTTTAAAATATCAACATTCTGGGCTTGAGAGATGGCTTAGTGGTTAAAGCACTTGCTTGAGAAGCCTAAGGACTCAAGTTCGGCTCTCCAGGTCCCACGTAAACCAGATGCACAAAGTGACACAAGCATGTAGGGTGGCACATGCGCACAAGGGGGTGTGTCTGTAGTTCGATTGCCGTGGCTGGAGGCCCTGGTGTACCAATTCTCTCTCTCTCTCTCGCATAAATAAAAGGACAGTACAGGGCTGGAGAGATGGCTTAGTGGTTAAGTGCTTGCCTGTGAAGCCTAAGGATCCTGGTTTGAGGCTCGATTCCCCAGGACCCACGTTAGCCAGATGCACAAGGGGGTGCACGCGTCTGGAGTTCGTTTGCAGTGTCTGGAGGCCCTGGCGTGCCCATTCTCCCTCTCTCTCTCTCTCTCTTTCTCTCTCTGCCTCTTTCTGTGTTTGTCGCTCTCAAATAAATAAATTTTTTAAAAAGGCCAGCCTGTTGGGCTTGCCTCAAAAAAAAAAAAATCAATATTCTATAACTTTTGGATGTTAATAAATTACCCAGTCCATTTCAGATTCTGTTAATGCTTCTAACTGAACCTATCTGGTAGTCTTTTGA
Organism: Dipus sagitta; assembly: GCA_036346955.1. Lineage (NCBI taxonomy): Eukaryota > Metazoa > Chordata > Mammalia > Rodentia > Dipodidae > Dipus > Dipus sagitta. The sequence continues at coordinate 34,749,814 of CM070772.1, forward strand.
GTCTCACAAGCATCTCTTCATTGTGTCAAATTGGATTTTCATATACATACATCTTCAGGAATGGAGTTGTTAGCTTGGAGGAATATGCTCCAGCTTAGATCTTTCACAAACCAATTAGCATACTGGTTTCTGGCCCGAGCTGGTTCTCAGCTTTTCCAGCTAGCCTGCTGCCTTTGTTTCATGCTTTTAATTCCCACTGGGGGGCCCAAGAGATTTTTTTTTTGTTTCACTTAAACTGCTGGTGTTTGCGTGTGGTTCTTGTGTTCCTTGTTCTCTTAGATGATCAGCCCTATATTTATTCATTCCAGCATTGCACTTCCCCGATCCTGCTGCTTCCTCCGAAGACTGCCTCATGCCCGATTGTTACTCTTTACAGATTCCCTACTCTAGACAACTTGGTTTCTTCCCAGGTGTGGAAGTTAGTTTTCTGTACTCTGAGCAAATATCTCTGTGATTCTTAGCCTTTTCCTGTGCCAGATGCATGTGCCCTGTGAGCATGTGCGAGAACAACAGGCATCCTCCTCCTCTCTCGCTCTTCTGCCTTATTTCTTTGAGACAGGGTCTCCCATGGAACCCGGAGCTCACACACATCGGTTGGTTTCCAGTTAGACTGGCTGACCAGCGAGCTCCCGCACACCTCCCGTCTCTGCCCTGCTCATTTTGCGGGTGGTAGACATGTGTGGCCAGACCTGGCTTTTGCAGACTCATATCCTCCTACATGTACAGCTAGTGCTCTTGTCCACGGTCGCAGTGAGCTTCGAGAAAACACCCGACCAAGATCAGCTTGTGGAAAGAAAGGGTTTATTTTGGCTTACAGACTCAAGGGGGAGCTCCATGATGACAGGGGAAAACGATGGCATGAGCAGAGGGTGGGCATCACCACCTGGTCAACATCACGTGGACAACATCGGCAGGAGAGTGTGCCAAACACTGGCAAGGGGAAGCTGGATATAACACCCATAAGCCCGCCCCCAATAATACACTGCCTCCAGGAGGCGCTAATTCACAAATCTCCATCAGCTGGGGGCCTAAGCGTTCAGAACACATACATTGATGGGGGACACTTGAATCAAACCACCACACCCACCAAGCCATGTCCTCAGGCCCCCATGATTCTTTAATCTAAACTAACTTGACACAGGTTTGAAAGCAGATTGCTTTCTATTTCCTAATGCCAGTATTAAAACATCAGTGTTCCAAGCCAGGTGTGGTGGCGCATGCCTTTAATCTCAGCACTCAGGGAGGCAGAGGTAAGAGTATTGCTGTGAGTTCAAGGCCACCCTGAGACTATAGAGTGAATTCCAGGTCAGCCTGAGCTAGAGTGAAACCCTACCTCGAAACAAAACAACACAAAACAAAACGGTGTTTTGTATGTAAATGCCCACCTGGTTCTGCACTGAACATGCTGCTGCTGCTGGTAATGTAGACATCCCGGTTGAATCTGACTTCTCACTTCTTGCTCTCAGTCCTTAAGGCAAATCATATGCTGATTCTGTCTCCAAAGTTGTGTGTGTGTGTGTGTGTGTGTGTGTGGTTTATTTTTGAGATAGTCTCCATGTGACCTCGGCTGGATACAAACTTGTGGTCCTTCTGTCTCTGTCTTCCAAGTGCTGGGATTACAGGTGTGCACACCATGACAGACCCAAACTTATTTATTTAAAAAAATTATTTATTTTATACATATATATTTAAAAAAGTTTTGTATTAATTTATGAGAGAGAGAGAGAGGGAGAGAAGTGGGTGTACCAGGGCCTTTAGCCACAGCACATGAACTCTAGACGCATGTGCTACCATGTGCATCTGTGCTTACATGGGTTCTGGGGAGTTGAACCTGGGTCCTTAAGGCTTCTTAGGTAAGTGCCTTAACCGCTAAGTCATCTTTCCAGCCCCAACATTTATATATTTTTGATTATGTTCATCCTCCATTAGCCTCTCTTGACTCAATCTTACTTCCATTGAACCCCTTCCTTTTCTCAACTAGCACCCTTTTATTTTGATGTTTTAATTTTTTTTTCTATGGGGCTGGAGAGATTGCTCAGTGGTTAAAGGCACTTGCCTACAAAGCCTACTGGCCTGGGTTTGCCTCTCCAGTACCCATGTAAAGTCAGATGCACAAAGTGGCAACTGCATCTGAAGTTCATTTGCAATGACAAGAGGCCCTGGTGTTGCCCATTCTCATTCTCTTCCCCCTGTATACTTTCTCTCTCTCTCTCTGCTTAAATAACTTTTTTTTTCAAGGCAGGGTCTCGCTGTAGCCCAGGCTAACCCGGAATTCACCATGTTGTCTCAGACAGGCCTTGAACTCACAGCAATCCTACTACCTCAGCCTCCTGAGGACTGGGGATAAAGGCATGTGCCACCACACTTGGCACAAATAAATAAATAAATAAATAAATAAATTAAATATTATCTCTTTTGTGACTGAGTTTTAATTTGGGTTGTTTTCATGAGCATTGGTCAGGGATTAGGGGAAGTTATTTACTGGAACATGTGACCAGTCACTACACCACTGAAAAAATTGTCTCCGCTCCCCTGATAACCATTCAGTAACTGCCTCTTTCTCCTCAGGGAGGGGTAGGACCTCATGAACCCTCCACCATTTATGACAGAGTGTGATGGGTCTAATATTATGCATATACTTGCAGGTGCTGTGAGTTCTTGAGTGTAATAGTCAAGTCACGTCTGGAAGATGCATTCTATAGCACTTTCCCCCCTTCTCTGGCTCTTGCAATCTTTCTCCTCTTATTGATGTTCCATGAGCTTTGGAAAGACTTGTTTAGGGCCTGAGCATGCAACAGTTATTTGTTTCCATCACTTCAACCTGTTATAAGTCTCTGCAGAGGGCTGGAGAAGGTGGCTTAGCAGTTAAGGCATTTGCTTGCAAAGCCAAAGGACCCTGGTTCGATTCCCCAGGTCCCATGTAAGCCAGATGCACAAGGGGGCGCATGCGTCTGGAGTTCATTTGCAGTGGCTGGAGGCCCTGGTGTGCCCATTCTGTCTGTTCTCTCAACCACTTTTTCTCTCTCTGTCTCAAATAAGTAAATAAATAAATAAAATATAAGTCTCTGCAGAGACTACTGTCCACTGCAAAAAGAAGCTTCTCTCACCAAAGCTAAGAGTAGCACTAAACGGTGGATATAAACACCAATGTTTAGAAGGCAGTTTGATAACAATGTGCATTTAGCAAAACAGCAGTCATAGGTTCCCTCTAAGGGCCTATGAGCTTATAAGCTGTGGGCTTTTGGCCACGTTTGCAGTATCAGGTGGGAATTCCTTCATATAGAGTAGGCCTCAAGTCCAACAGGAAAGCAGTTGGTTACCTAAGTAACAGTCATGCCACTACTGCACAAGTGGACACATCTTGCTTGGTAGGTCACTTGTAGGTCACTTGTGTAGCATACAGAACCTGCAGCTAAGGAAGAGCCATTGATAACTTTTCTTCCCCAGTTGCCTACCTGTGTAGCACCTTTCAGCACTATGAAAGCTCACCATCAGGTAAGACACTTCCAGTCCGGTTCCAGCTTTATTTCTCTATGTCCTTCAGCACTATCTTTAGCAATAGGGTCTTGCTGTCTTGTGGGAAACCAGAGAACAGTCACAATAATAGTCTGTATTGTTTTGGAGGCCTTAGGAGCCTCCATGACCAACAACTTGTAGAGAGGAATCTTGTTCCTAGTCTGGATTTTCATTATCTGTCCATCCAGGGTACATATGTTCTTTTAAAAATAGTGCTTTAAAATTTTTCTTACAAATTAATAAGTTTACTTCTAGCATTTTCTTTCTTTTTTTATTTTTATTTTTAAAATTTATGCTCTAGCCATGGCAAACAAACTCCAGATGCATGTTCTACCTTGTGCATCTGGAATCTAGAGAGTAGAACAAAGGGTCCTTAGGCTTCTCAGGCCTTAACTGCTAAGCCAGCTCTCCAGCCCCCTCAGTACTATTGTTATTATGCCCACATTGCTCTATCACCTCTACCACAGCTGAATCTAACCACGTTGTCCCTTGCTGGGATTGTTGAATGGCATCTTAATGCCTCTGCTTGGATCTTGCCCTTCTATCAGTCTCTTCTTCCACAGAGCAGTGGTAATGGTCTCCGTAAACAGAAAGTGGCTCCTTTTGCGCTCAGGATAAAATGACATTGCTGGGTGGTCCTGCAGATTGCCCCTCTTTGTTTGTCCCATGCTGTCGTACACTCTCACTCCTCTGCATGCTCCCTGTTTCAGTCATTCAGGTCGGCTCTCCTGTTCCAAACAAGTTCAATTCCTGGGTCCCTTCGATGCCTTTGCATGCCTCTTCTTTTCTTGTCCTGTCCTGTCCTGTCCTGTCCTGTCCTGTCCTCTCCTCTCCTCTCCTCTCCTCTCCTCTCCCCTGCCCTCCCCTCTCTCCCCCTCCCCTCCCCTCCCCTCCCCTCCCTCCCCTCCCTCCCCTCCCCTCTCCTCTCCTCTCCTCTCCCCTGCCCTCCCCTCTCTACCCCTCCCCTCCCCTCCCCTCCCTTCCCTTTTCCTCCCCTCCCTCCCCTCCCTCCCCTCCCCTCTCCTCCCCTCTCCTCTCTCCCCTCTCCTCCCCTCCCCTCTCCTCCTCTCCCTCCCTTCCCTTCCCTTCCCCTCCCCTCTCCTCCTCTCCCTCCCTTCCCTTCCCTTCCCTTCCCTTCCCCTCCCCTCCCCTCTGCTCCCCTCCCTTCCCCTCCCCTTCCCTCCCTTCCTCCTTCCTCTCTCCCCGCCCTCCCTCCCTCTCTCTCTCTCTTTCTTTCTTCTTCTTCTTCTTCTTTTTTTTTTTTTGCTAGCTTAGCTTACCCCCTCCTACCCCCAGAGTTCAGTTTTCTGCTGAAATGATAAATGTCACTTCCTCAGATTGAATTCCAGTGGCTATCTAAAGTCCACTGGGATCCCAGATTTCCACTTCTGTGTCAGCTCTTTGTTTCCTTATAACGCTTGCATGTTATTATTATCTCTGTGGGTTCTGTCAGCACGTCTGGAATGTAAGCTGCGTGCTGACTGGCACGCTTGTCTACTCATGACTGCATGCTCAGGACCCAGTTTTACGGGCGAGGTTCATTCCAAACCCGCTGACCCAGGGTAAGAATTAGCCCAATATCCTCAGGGAATTTACACCCCCAGGAAGTCATGTGTGTTCCTAAATTTGTGGCCATTATCTTTAACAACTGTTAATTGTATTCTGTTTGTGCCGTGTTATTTTTCCATATGGATGTCTATAATGTTAGAGGTATTTTACCACTTATAATGTTAGCGGCATTAAGTAGGCTTTCAAAAATTAACGAAATTTCAATTTGAATTTCGAGCCAGGATCTCACTATGTAGTCCAGGCTGGCCTCTGACTTGCAATCGTCTTGCTACAGCCTCTGGAGTGCTGGGATTGCAAGTTTGTGTCACCACGTAAGGCTCAAGTAGGATTTTAAAGTAAGTAAGTGCTGAAAATGTTTTGTAGATTCATTTTGAAGAGGGCTCTTTTTTTTTTTCTTCCTCTTAATCCAAACACAGGAAGCTTTACTTGCTCTGCTAGCCTGAGTATGGGCGTCTCCACTGCTCATGTGAATGGGGCATTCAAAGACTGGAAGATGGTTAGCTAGAGTGATTTCGCAAACATAGCCTTGAAATAATTGGATTATTTTTCAGTTCCAGTTGACTTCACTTTGCTAAGCTTCTCAGAGGAAATATGATCCCGTTTGGAAGCCTAGTTAGTTACATGGTGCTTGAGGATGGATTCTGTAAGTTTTCACGGACAAATCTAAAACTGACCATTTCTTATGCCTACTTAGCTTTTTTTTTTTTTTTTTTTTTTTTTTTTAAAGGTAGGGTCTCACTATGGCCCAGGCTGACCTAGAACTCATTCTGTAGTCCCAGGCTGGCCTTTAATTCACAGTGATCCTTGTACCTCTGCCCCTTGAGTGCTGGGATTAAAGGTGTGTACCAGTATGCCTGGCAGGCCTTTTTTTTTTTTTTTTTTTTAGTTAGAGAGAGAGAATACGGGCACATCAGGGCTTCCAGCCACTGCAGATGAACTCCAGATGCATGTGCCCCCTTGTGCATCTGGCTTACGTGGGACCTGGGGAATTGAACCCGGGTCATTTGGCTTTGCAGGCAAGTACCTTAACAGCTAGATCATCCCTCCAGACCTGGGCCTAGCTTTTTAAGTCCTATAGTGACAAGTAGCTTCGGCAGGCCTTTTGAAGGAAAAAAAAAAATGGAACATGAATGAGTGTGGAGAGGGCATCCACCTGGGTGAGCCCAGCTACAGGAAAGGAAAGACCATGGCCAATGCCCACAGCAAACTACTGGCAAATAATAATGAGAGGTAGAATTTGTATCTAGGATTTCCTTCCTCCCTCCCTCCCTCCCTCCCTCCCTCCCTCCCTCCTTCCCTCCCTTCCTCCCTTCCTTCTTTCCTTTCCTTTCCTTCCCCTTCCCTTCCCTTCCCCTCCCCCTCCCCTCCCTTCCTTGCCTTCCCCTCCCCTCCCTCCCTCCCTCCCTCCCTCCCTCCCTCCCTCCCTCCCTCTCTCCCTCCCTCTCCCTCTCTCTCTCTCTCTCTCTCTCTTCTTTCTTTCTTTCTTTCTTTCTTTCTTTCTTTCTTTCTTTCTTTCTTTCTTTTTAAGACAGCATGTCCTTGAGGTAGAATAATCTTTGCCCTTGGATTTATATTACCTAGCACTTGTAATAAGAGCTTCTGACAGGTCAATTTTACCTGTCCATGACTTCTAGGGCATGAACCAAGCTCCAAGTAAGACTGTGTTTATGATCTGCAGAAATTTACACAATGAATGATGATTATATCTATATGGTTTTTTTTTGTTTGTTTTTTTTCTGGGAAAAACTAAAAAGCACCATTGTGTTCACATGTCTTCATAAATACAGGCCTCTTGCCTCTAGCTCCATGCCCCTTCCAAAAGGGCATTTGCTCCTCCTTTCTGGTCTGTTTGCCTCTGAGCAATAGTCATCCTCATAACTTATCAGTCTTTGGTCTCTTGCCTGGGGCAAGCCTCCCAATAACATGAGTCCTGTGTTAGTCAGCCAGAGGAAAATCAAATTAAAGGAGAAAGAATTTATTTTGGCTTGTGGTTCCAAAGGCTTGAGTCCGTGGTCTGCTGGCTGCATCGCCTTTCGGCTATGGCAAGACAGAAAGCTCGCGGGGGACGGGCATGGTGGAGGAGCGCTCGCTGTTCAACCCATGGCAGCCGCAAAGCACAGAGGAGCCCGCGGCAGGGCGCCAAAGTCAAGCTACACCCTTGAAAGCCATACTTCATCCAACCAGGCCCCACTTTCTGCAGTTCCACCACCTCCCTGTAGTGTATTCAGACTTTAAGCCCATCAGTGGGGTTGTACCTTTCGTTAGGTGCAGTGATCCAGTGTTCTCCCCCAATCTGAGAGGCCTGGCCCAAAGTGTGCCTTCCTGACGTCCGCCTGCACTTCTTCATCCGGTCAAGAGTCAAAATTAACCATGAGATCTTCAAAACGTTGACCCCGTTCCCTTTGACTCTAACGATGAAGTGTGTCGCATATATTTTTCGCTGTTGTGTAATTATCCCTCTATAGTGATTGAAATAGTCTTTGCAACCCATTAGTAAGCTTGGTTTAAAGATATAGATATCATCAGTGGTGCAAATATAGCTCATTATTAAGGTAACATGCAGATAGACAGTTTCATAACATGCTTGCCTATTTACTAAGGGTGTTTTCTCTTGCTTCTGGCATAGAAGATAAACTCACAAGGCATGTCTTTCTGTAGAGAAGCAGGCTGTATATGAACATTGAATATGCGAGCCGATGCTTGTTGGCATTGGATTTGAGTCATAAATATCACCCTGCTGCCTTAGGAACCAGTTTTGCTGCTTTTGATGGTCCCAATTAACAGTTCATCACCAAGTCTGGTTGGCTGTAAATTTTCTCTGAGAAGAGAATGCATTCTGAACATTGCATGTGGGAACGGACATGTTTCTCCTTCAGCTTTTGCTAGCCGCGTATGTTTTCCAGATGAATTATGTTGAAAAGCCATGCTGCCACTGTGAAAGAAAGTCAACGCTCATGCTCTGCATATACTTGTATCTCCGTAATCCCCATGCGGACATTGAATTGATTTGTTTAATTAAATTGTTTTAAAGAGGCTGGAGAGATGGCTTAGCGGTTAAAACATTTGCCTGTGAAGCCTAAGGACCCAGGTTCGATTCCCCAGGACCCATGTAAGCCAGATGCACAAGGTGGCACATGCATCTGGAGTTGGCTTGCAGTGGCTGGAGGTCTTGGCACGCCTATTCTCTTTCTCTCAAACAAATGAATAAATAAATAAAAAAAATAGAATTATTTTAAAAATGTTAAATGTCCTGAGTTTCTGATGCTCTTCAAACCTTTGTACTGAATATATATATATATATATATATATATATATATTATATTTTGTTGTTGTTCATTTTTATTCGTTTATTTGAGAGTAACAGAGAGAGAAAGAGGCAGATAGATAGAGAGAGAGAATGGGTGCGCCAGGGCTTCCAGCCACTGCAAACAAACTCCAGACGCGTGCGTCACCTTGTGCATCTGGCTAACGTGGGTCCTGGAGATTCCAGCTTCGAACCGGGGTCCTTAGGCTTCACAGGCAAGCGCTTAACCACTAAGCCATCTCTCCAGCCCTATATATATATTTTTGTATTTTCTTTGAATGACTAGTATGCTCATTTGTCTAATGGAGTTAGGGAGGGGCACATGCATCTTTTCCTCACTCCGTTTTTTTTTTTGTTGTTGTTGTTCTCAACATATTCACAACTAGCATAGTTTGTTTTTATATTTCACAATTTCACAAATGGAAGAATCATTCTTACCATAGATCTTAACAGCCTGAATGTATGATTTAAAAATAAACACACACACATCACTAGATTCTTGGGCCTTTCTGCATTTATACCAAGCCAGAACCTCCGGGTTGACTCTGGATGTTAACTGGGAAGGGCCAACTTAGCATTTGTATGCAGCTTAGTTCTGGGAAAACCCTGTATTAAGGGATCCAGGGGCCCTTCTACAACCAGAAACCTGTGATCTAAGTCAAGAAATGGCAAAGTGACATCGTTCTACTACTGCTGCTTGACACTACCTCTGACCAAATTATTGTGATCCTCTTACCTATAGGCTGATAGGCAATGTTGTGAGTGCATTAACAGTTACGAAAGGCTTGGATGTTTGACTGACGTTTTGGACCGTCAGCCAACAGTTAAAATATCACGTTATCCATCAATAGCTGTGCAGTTCCATGAGAAGTTAGCTGCTCATAAGGTTGTCTTCCATAGTTAGTGCATGGACACTACTATCCACATTTTACTATAATGAATACCTATAAGTGTCATCAGTTGTTAGATGATAAGATGGGGCCTGGGGAGAAGAAATATATCCAGGATACACTGAAGCGGACTTAGGAGCAGTGTTCTGAGCAGTGGAGCAGGACTATGGATAGGCCAAGGAGGGAACCAGCTCCAAGGCTGAGAGAGCACCCTAAGTAATGAGATGATCCACAGGAAGAAATTACTCTTAATTAATGTAATTGAGACTTTATTTACATTCATTTGGGATTGCATTGGCAGCCGGCCAATCTGTCCAAGGTGGTGAGGATCGTCTCAGCCATGGAGAAGGATGCTCTAGGTGCCGTGTGTATGTGTGTTTGGGAGGCATATTTACTGAACTCTGCCTTGCCTCATCTTTCTATTTCCTGTCCCTTCTTTCCTTCTGTCTTCTTTTTCCTCCCCTCTTTATTTTGTATATGAATGATGGGATGATAGTTCTGGAAGGAAGCAGTTTATTTATTTATTTTATTAGCATTTACTGGTTGTGCCAAGTGATAGGTTTCATTATGACTTTTCGTATGTGTATACAATATGCTTTAATCAACCCCCAGTACTCTCTCACTTGTCTTAGGAATGTTTTTTTAAAAAATGTTTTATTTCTTTATTTGAGAGAGAGCAAGAGAGAGAAAGAAGCAGATCAAGAGAGAGAGAGGAGAGAGAGAGAGAGAGAGAGAATAAGAATGAGTACACTGTGGCCTCCAGCCCTGCAAAGGAACTGCAGACACATGCACCACCTTTTAAATCTGGCTTACGTGGGTCCTGGGGAATCGAACCTGGGTCCTTTGGCTTCGCAGTCAAGTGCATTAACCACTAAGCCATCTCTCCAGCCCTAAAAAGAGCTTTTTTTAAATTTTTTTTTTTATTTTTCAAGGTAGCCCAGGCTGACCCGGAATTCAGTATCTAGTCTCAGGTTGGCCTTGAATTCACTTAGATCTTCCTACCTCTGCTTCCAAGTGCTGGGATTAAAGGCATACACCACCATGCCAGGCTTCTTAGGAAATTAAAAAAAAAACATTATTTTTGAGAGCGAGTGAGAGAGAGAGAAAGAGGGAGGCAGAGAGAGAGAGAGAGAGAGAGAGAGAGAGGGCATATGGGTGTGCCAGGACCTTCAGCCTGCTGCAAATGAACTCCAGATGCATGCGCCCCCTTGCGTGCATGTGCAACATTGCGTGCTTGCATTGCTGCATCCGGCTAGGTAGGACCTGGAGATCTGAACATGAGTTCTTAGGTTTTGCAGGCAAGTGCTTTAACTGCTAAGCCAACTCTCCAGCCCTGTCTTAGGAAACTTTAATGGTAGTACTTTTTCTGTCATTTTACAATTTCTAGAATGTGACATTTATGGGTTCAATCAAGTTAAATTTTTCTTTTAGCAGCTTCATGGTGATTTCCAAGTTACTTAAAAATGTAATCATGCTACTTTGAAAGAACATTTTGGCAAAGCAGATGTTTATAGTACTTAGTAATTTCTTAAAGCTGTGGCATTAGAGTAATTTATAACTCTTATCCCACCTCACTCCCCACAGTCCCCTTTTCCTTCCCAAATAGTTCCTGCTTTTCCTAAAACCCACTTTAAACCTACATACTTCACATCAGAGAAAACATGTAATATTTGTCTTTTTGAGCCTGTCTGGCTTATTTTGCTTAAGTTGATTTCCAGTTCCATCCATTTTCCTGCATGTGACATAAGTCCAATCTTTACGGCTGAATAAACATTTATTTTACAAAACACCCACCCACCCACCCCACGTTCTTTATTCCCCCATGGGAGCACCTAGGCTGGTTTTATCCCTTGGCCATTGTGAATAGTGTCACAGTAAACATAATAACGTGCAGGTTTTTCTGTGTTATGTTGACTTAGATGCCTTTGAGTACTTGTGGTGGTTTGAATGTAAATGTATGCCCACCATAGCCTCAGGTATTTTTTTTTGTTTATTTTTACTTATTTGAGAACGACAGAGAGAGAGGGAGGGAGGGAGAGAGGGAAGGAAGAAGAGAGAGAGAGAGAGGGAGAGAGAGAGAGAGAGAATGGGCGCGCCAGGGCTTCCAGCTACTGCAAACGAACTCCAGACGCGTGCGCCCCCTTGTGCATCTCGCTAACGTGGGTCCTGTGGAATCGAGCCTCGAACCCGTGTCCTTACGCTTCACAGGCCAACGCTTAACCACTAAGCCATCTCTCCAGCCCACCTCAGGTATTTTTGATTAAGATTAAGCTTTCTACTTAAGTCTCCAGCAGGCAGAGTCCTGTTGGATGAGGTGTGTCACTGTGGGATAGATTTCCACTCCAGCCCTACTAGGTGTGTTGAGAGCCAGCTTGAGCTCTAGCTGTTGTTTCTCTGCTGCGGATGATGGAGTGAGCCAGCTTCTTCTGCCATGATGAAGCTTCCCCCGGAATCTGTAAACCTGAAATAAACCCTTTCCTCCCATAAGCTGTTTCTGGTTGGGTGCCCGTTCCAACCACCAGAAGGTAACTGCAACAGCACCACTGCAGTTTGAATGTAAGATGTCCCCCCATAGGCTCATGTGTGTGAATACTTGGTGCTGCTTGAGATGATTGTAGAACCTTCAGGAGGTGGAGCCTTGCTAGAGGGAGTGGGTCACTGGGGGCAGGGCTTGAGGTTTCGTAGTCCAGGGTCACTTCCTGTTCTTCCTCTGCTTCCTGATGCTGGTAAGATGCAACCAGCCCTGCTCTCACTGCTGTGTGTTCCCCCATCCTAAGCTTTCCCTGTGAAACTGTCAGCAGAGTTAAAACCGGATTCTTCCATGAATTGCGTCTAGTTGGATACTTGTTCACAGCAATTAGTAACTAATGCAGGTGTATGCCCAGGAGTGGTATAGCTGGATTATATGGCAGTTTTATTTTATATGTAATTTAATTTTTTATTTATTTATTTGAGAGAGAGAGAGAGAGAGAGCGAGAGCGAGCCAGACAGAGATAATGGACGCCAGGGCCTCCAGCCATTGCAAACAAACTCCAGATACATTGCACCACCTTGTGCATCTGCCTTATATGAGTCCTGGGCAATCAAACCTGGGTCCTTTGGCTTTGTAGGCAAGTGCCTTAACCGCTAAGCCATCCCTCCAGCCCCAGGTTTTATTCTTAAGTGAAACATTTCTCTTAATCTGAGACCTTGCATATACATAGGAAATGAAGAATCCAGCAATGATTAGGAAATGGTTTTGCATGTGTGTGTGTGTGTGTGTGTGTGTGTGTGTGTGCAGGCCAAAGGATAACTACGAAGTTAGCTTCAAGAAAACTGTTTAGGGCTGGAGAGATGGCTTAGCAGTTAAGGCCTTTGTCTGTGAAGCCAAAGGACCCAAGTCCAATTCCCAAGGACCCACTTAAGCCAGATGCACAAGGGGCACATGTGTCTGGAGTTTGTTTGCAGTGGCTGGAGGCCCTGGCGTGCCCATTCTCTCTCTGTCTCTCTTCTTTCTGTCTCTCTCTGCTTGCAAATAAATAACTTAATTAAAAAAATACTGTTTACCTCTTTTTGAGACAGGTGTCTCATTGGTTTAGAGGTGACTTATTATGCTAGACTGTCTGGCCAGTGAGCTTCAGGCATGTCCCCCTCTCTGCCTCCCCAAGGCAAGGATTACACATACGTGCCACCATAACTGGCATCTTTATGTGGGTACTAGAGATAGAATTAAGGTCCTCATGTGGTGGGGCAAGCACTTTACCAATTGAGCTGTTTTCCTCAGACCTGATTAGAAAATTTTAATCGTGATTCTTTCATTCTTAAATTTCTAAAAAGAATGTGACATTTGTGGGTTCAATCAGTTCAACATTTTTTTGTTTTATTTTTATTTATTTATTTGAGAGTGACCGACAGAGAGAGAAAGAGGCAGACAGAGAAAGAGAGAATGAGCGTGTCAGAGCCTCCAACCACAGTAAACGAACTCCAGACGCATGCGCCCCTTGTGCATCTGGCTTATGTAGGTCCTGGGGAATCAAGCCTCGAACCGTGGTCCTTAGGCTTCACAGCAAACGCTTAACCACTAAGCCATCTCTCCAGCCCCATTTATTTTATTTTATTTTAGTGGCTTTGTGGTGATTTCCAAGTTGCTTAGAAATGCAGCCATGCTACTTTGAGAGAACATTTTTTGCAAGCAGTGGTTTATAGCACCTAGTATCTTTTAAATTTTATTTCTTAACACCTTTTTTGTTTGGTTTGAGTCAGGGTCTGACCCCATAGCCCACACTGTCTTGAAATCACTGTAGCCTAGGCTGGCCTTGATTTCTTGGTGATCCACCTGTCTCTGCCTCCAAGTACTGGAATTCCAAGCATGAGGCACCAGACATGGCTCTATTGACTACTTTTATACGTGTGTATGATGCCTCTGAGCCCCTTCCTAACTATAGCTAGTAGAGCTTTGAAGTCCTCCATCTGTAGTTCTTTCCAAATGAGGTAAGGAGCCGATATAGACACAGATGGCCTTTTAATCTTTTTTTTTTTTTCTTTTAAGCTATGACTTTCATTTCTTTCCATGCCATAATGTGTTGTGGATTCTAGTGGTAAAAGAATAGTCAAGAAAGTGGCTAAACTGATTTTGAGCTTCTGCTTGCTTTGTTGACAAATACTTGATCACCTCCAAACATACTGTAGAATAGTTAGATTTTTGCCCTTTTGTGAGCTAATGGCTTAAATGATGGCATCAACAATGATAAAAATGATGTCAGCTATGCATGGAAATGCCTTGGAAATGTGCATACTTCAGCTTGTATGGATGTAGGACTCCTTTTTAAAATAAATCAATCAATATGTGTGTGCGTGTGTGTGTGTAAGCAGAGAGAGAGAGAGAGAGAGAGAGAGAGAGACAGAGGCAGAGAGAGACAGAGAGAATGGGCACACCAGGGTCTCTAGCTGCTGAAAACGGACTCTAGATGCATGTGCCACTTTGTGCATCTGGCTTTATGTGGATACTGGGGAATTGACTTTGGGTCATTGGGCTTTGCAGGCAAGCACCTTTACTATGCCTTAATTGCTAAGTCATCCCTCTAGCCCTTTAAAAATATTTTTATTTATTTATTTATTTGCAAGCAGAGACAGAAAAGAGACAGAGACAGAGAGACAGAGACAAAGAGAGAGAGAGAGAGAGAGAGAGAGAGAGAGAGAGAGAGAATGGGGGTGCCAGGCCCTCCAGACAGTGCAAATGAACTCCAGACACATGTGCCACAGCATCTGGCTTTACGTGGCTACGGGGGAATCAAACTCTGGTCCTTAGGCTTTGCAGGCAGGCCCCTTAACCACTAAGCCATCTCTCCAGCCCTAGTCTGTAGGACTGTGAGGTCATCCGCGAGGTACTGGCTTAGCTACAGACTTCAGTCACATTCTGCTTTCTCATGTCCAGGGCAATGACAAAGAGAATGCCCAAGCTCCTTTCATGGCTTCATAGTTCCGCAGCTTCTTCTCTACCCCAAATCTCCATTCTCCTTTCCGACATCTCTGAATGTCTCACCGTTTTATATAGAAGATGAGCAGTCCAGGGAGGATAGAGGTTCACTGTATTTCACAGGAGAATCAACACCGTTTGAGTACTAGAGACCAGACAGGATTGGGAGAATCAGCCAGTCACTTAATCTAAGTCTCCGTGACGGTTCATCTTCTGTCGTCAACTTCACTGGATTGAAAATCCCTAGAAGACACATTTCCAGGTGTGTGTATGAGGGTGGTCCAGGGAAGTGTAACTGAGGCCAGAAGACCCACCTTGAATGGGAGCAGCGCTATCCCGTGGACTGGGGTCTTGGACTAAAGGAAAAGGAGGAAGTAAGCTGAGCCCTGTAGTCACCTCTCTCTGCTTCCTGACTGTAGGTGCAATTGTAATGGGAGCAGCTAGATAGCCTCACACCATTCCTACCATTTCTTTCCTTACGTTGCTTTTGTTAGTGGTTTTTCTTTTTTTCTGGTCGCAGGTTTTTTTTCCTTCATTTTGAACGATGCCAGTACTTATCTGACAGAATTATGAAACAGAAATGAGGGCTGGGAGATAGCTCAGAGGTTAAAGATGCTTACTTGAAAAATTACTGCTATCCCCGGTTCAGTTCCCCAGCAGCCGCATGGAGCTGGATGCCAAGTGGCTCATGCATCTCGAATCCCAATGGAAGGAGAGCTGGGCGAATCCAAAGCTCGCTGCCAAAGTTTGTTTGCAGCAGCAAGAGACACCGTTTCAAAGGTGGAGCGCAGACACCTCGATGTGGTCCTCAGACTTCCAAACGCATGCCGTGGGCACACCCATGCCCCTACAAACACACATGTCCACATACACAGGTGCAAATAGATAAATTAATAAAAGAGACATGAGACAAATTGTGTGATGCATTTCGCACAGTGCCGGAAGGAAGCGCTCATGCCGTAGCAATTTGTTGGAATTGCAGGTTTTGTTTTCTTTTAGATTGGGGCTCTTAGTGCTAGATGTTGGGACCACAGGCTTTTGCCACCACACCAGGCTTTTTAAATTAAATTAAATTTTTAAAAAATGTTTTATTTTTGATTTTTCGAGGCAGGGTCTCACTCTAGCCCAGGCTGACCTGGAATTCGCTATGTAGTCTCAGGGTGGCCTCGAGCTCATGGCGATCCTCCTACCTCTGCCTCCCAACAGGCTTTGGTTTTTTTTTTTTTTTTGTAGTTATTATCATTAAATTGCAATGGCAGGTATTAAATCTCAGGGAACTGTATTAAGCAGACCAGATAAGTTATCAGAAACAGCAGAGAAGACAATGCGGATCAGACTAACCCACAGGAACGGGGATGAACTGGCTCAGTCAGTGCTGGTGTGGAAGGGAGAAGGCACGGAGGTTTGAAGAACAGCTGAGAACGAAACACAAAGAACTAGAGGAAAGAGCATGACCTTGAGACTCGGGCACTGCTTGCCCTGGGCTGCTGAGAACGCGGTCAGCTTCCAGCTGGGACTGGAGCCATCCCAGAGTGACCAGCCTAGGCTTGCTGATGGAAGCAGGTGTGCCCAATGAGGGAGTGGACTGAGAAGTAGGTTAACCTGTGGGAAGTGGGGGACTGCGGCAGGGGCAGAGCGCGACAGGAGGGAGAAAGGGGACAGCCGTAAATAGAGTGTGGTGACAAAGGACATTAGGAAGCAAAAGCTAGTTTAAATGTCCAAGGCACTTTCTCTTTCTAAGGTCTGAGGCCTAAAGAGAGAGCTGAGAGCTCTGGGAAGGAGCCTTGCTTTCAGAGGCCCTTTGGGTGGGAGACACAAATCTCTTGAGAGACAAATCTGTCAGTGTTAGGCCAATGCTGTGTTCATCCATTCAGCTTTAGCAGAATTACTTACAGCACGAGACAAAAATAAAAGCCATTTTCTATGCTTGTGGAACTGTTCAAGGTTTTTGTCATGCAGTGTCAAAATATTTTCTACTTGAGAAATAGAGCAGTCTGAGAGTACTATTCTCATGCCAATTTCTGTCTGTCTGTCTATCTGTCTTCTATGTTATCTATGATTCATCTATCCAATGATCTATCTGTGCATCCATGTATCTGTATAGATATGAAGATGTCGAAATCTCTTGAGGAGCTATATGGACAACTGAGATTTCTTGGTCCCATTGTAGACCTACTAAAGCTGTACCTGCTGGGCAAGCACCTGGACTTCCTGTTTGTCAGCATCCTGGGTTCTTGTGATTGGAAAGCTTGAAAGACTTTACGTTCTTAACAGTAGGTCAAGGATTGTAGTGTTTAATTTTTATGTTTTGGCCTGATTGCACTCTGGCTCTTATTATTAGAGGACCTAAGGAAGGTTTACAATATTCTTATAATATTTTATTTATTTACTTGAAAGAGAGAGAGAGAGAGAGAGAGAGAGAGAGAGAATATGAATGAGTATGGGTATGCCGGGGCCTGTTGTCACTGCAAATGAGCTCCAGACACATGTGCCCCCCTTGTGCATCTGGCTAACGTGGGTCCGGGGGAATCAAACCTGGGTCCTTTGGCTTTGCAGGCAAATGCCTTAACCGCTAAGCCTTCCCTCCAGCCCGGTTTAATGATATTTTGTTGTAGTGACTT
The DNA here is from genome assembly GCA_036346955.1 of Dipus sagitta. Taxonomy (NCBI): domain Eukaryota; kingdom Metazoa; phylum Chordata; class Mammalia; order Rodentia; family Dipodidae; genus Dipus; species Dipus sagitta. Next base: position 34,767,169 of record CM070772.1, read on the forward strand.
GAAGACACATCTTTTATTCTCATTTTATTGTTATTATTACTGTTATTTTGAGGTAGTGTCTCACTTTTGCCTAGCTGACCTGGTCTTCACTCTGTAGTCCCATGCTGGCTTTGAACTCACAACCTCCTACCTCTGCTTCCCAAGTGCCCCCACAACCCAGGCTCTCATACCTGGCACTTTTAAGTGGGTACTGGAGATTGAACTCATCCTTGTGAGGCAAACATTTTACCCATTGAGTTCTCTCCCATCCCTTCATGTAAACTTGGAAGCATAGGATTTGACTCAGGGAACCCATGTGCCAGTGGATGAAACTCCTCTTCCCCTTAGCTGTCAATAACCTGTGAGGTCTGGGCACACGGAGTGCGTGTGTGTATCCCAAGGGTCAGTGGACTGTAATAGCTTCTCCAGCTTTCACAGATACATGTTGTAGCAGTTACTTCTAATTGCTGGGATAAAACTCCCAACTGGAAGCTGCTTGTTGGAGTAAAGGTTTATTTCAGCTTGCAGTCTCAAGGGGGAGGGTTCATTATGGTGGGGAAAGCATGGCACGAGCAATGGCTGGGCACCAATTCATGTCACATCAGCCGAGAGGTAGCAGAATGAGTGAATGGGCTCTGAACACCTAGTAGGGCTGGACTCATAAACTTCAAGATCTGTTCAAACTTCCCCCAGCAAGGCTCCTCCTCCCAAAGGCTCCATTAGCTGGGGATTGAGTGTGAGGCTTACCCAGAAATTCACGAGGTTATGGGGGACATTTTATATTTAAACTACCACATATGTCCCAGAAACAATGAGAGTGAGGACAAATCACATCTTTTTGATGAGGTATATAGGAAGTATCTTTGTTTTCTCTAACTAAAGAATCAGTAGTAGAGGAAAGAGCCATTGCTCATTTAACTAGGCCAAGGATTTATATATTTGCATTCTTCTTAGAGAACTCATTTTTAAAAAATCATATATAACAAGTTATACACTTTTATCCCGTTGCCCCAACTCCCATTACCCTGGGGGGGGGGTCCTCTTCAGTGGAGTTATGGTAATCTTTGTGGGGTCATAAAGGCCTCAATCAGTCCCTGTGGGATAGTGGGGAACCATGCCTCAGGGTTCCTATTCACTCTGTGGCTTTTACAATCTTTTCCACCTCCTCTTCCACAGTGTTCCCGGAACCATGGCAGGCCTGTTGGCTGTCTGATTTAGTGTTGAGTTCTTTTTTTTTTTTTAAATTTTATTTATTTGAGAGCAACAGACAGAGAGAGAAAGAGGCAGATATATATATATATATAGAGAGAGGATGGGCGTGCCAGGGCCTCCAGCCACTGCAAACGAACTCCAGATGCGTGCGCCCCCTTGTGCATCTGGCTAACATGGGTCCTGGGGAATCAAGCCATGAACCGAGGTCCTTAGGCTTCACAGACAAGAGCTTAACCACTAAGCAATCTCTCCAGCCCAGTGTTCAGTTCTTGGTAGCTTCTGGATTTATGCCTTCATAGGTTTTGATTAATCTTCCTGTCTGTCACCATCTGGCTGTCAGGCTAGCAGTAAGAGCAGTATTCATAACGTTGCTCCCCTCTGCAGTTTCTCCTGGGCACTGGCTGATGTGGTAGAGGTGACAAGTCTTAAAGAACTCTTAATATTCTCTGATTTAAAATATAGAGGATAGCTGGAGAGATGGCTTAGCGGGCAAGTGCTTGCCTATGAAGTCTAAGGACCTAGGTTCAAGTCCCTACAACCCACATAGCCAGATGCACAAGGTGATGCATGTGTACAAGGTCATGCATGCGGACAAGGTGGCGCATGTGCTTGGTGTTAGATTGCAGTGGATAGATGCCCTGGTGCACCAATTCTTTTTCTCTCTCATAAAAAATTAAATTATAGAGGAATAGGACACCTGTAAAAGGTGTAAAAGATTGAGGGAGAGAAGGATGCCGGGATCGCTGTGGCTCTCCAGTGAGTCCGTCTCATAGAAAAATGGGGAGCTCCAGGTTCAATGAGAGACCGTGTTTCTGTGAAATAAGATGGGAGAGTAATAGACAAGGACATCCAATGTCTTCCTCTGGCCTTTGCACGTGTGCTCTGCACACCTTGGCATTATACCATACACATGTGCACACACCCGAAAGTAAATTTCTGCCTTTGTAATATTTCAAAATGTATGTAAGCAATGCTACAGTAAAAGGTATGAGTGAGTCTCTTTCCAATGTAAAGTACCGTACGGATCACATTTCTAAAAGAACGAGGAACTTATAGGTTCTTGCAGGTCTTGCTTCTTTGTGGCTGAAGTCATCCTTGTGTGAAGACGCCAAAATTCACACCATAAATTCTGTTGGAAAGCAGTCTGACAATTTGAAACTACCTATTACTTCATAAAGTCTAGCAGGTCGCATACTTTTTTATGGGATTTGGATAAATCTTGTAATATAGACTCTGTTTAATATTGGATGTGATGGCATCTTTTACTTAAAAGTTGATAGCAGGACTGGAGAGATGGCTTAGCGGTTAAGGCGCTTGCCGGCAAGGCCTAAGAACTCATGTTCAAATCTCCAGGTCCCATGTAAGCCAGATGCACAGTGACACAAGTGCGTAGTGTTGCACATGAACACAAGGGGTACCTATGTCTGGAGTTTGTTCACAGCTGCTGAAGGCCTTAGTGCACCCATTCTCTTTCTCTCTCTCTCTCCACCTCTTTCTGTCTCTCAAAATAAATAAATTTTTAAAAAGTTGGAAGCAATTTGTACATGCAGCTTTAATTGTATTCCAATACTTTTATAAATCATAGGAGTAATCTTATAAAAATTTAACAGGGAACATCAATGCTCATATTTGTATTTTTTTAAAATAGAGGTTGAAGAAAAATTTTTAAGTAACATAAATAGGTATTTTAAGCTACATTATTTTCATTTTGCCTTAGCTGCTAGCATTACAAGGTACGAGGTTCCTCACATGAATTTTTTTTTTTTTTTGCTCAATGTTATTAAGTAAAAAATGTCTTTAAGCTGGGCATGGTGGTGCATACCTTTAATTCTAGCACTCAGGAGTCTGAGGTAGGAGGACTGCAGTGAGTTTGAGGCCGCCCTGAGAGTACATGGTGAATTCTAGGTCAGCCTGGGCTAGAGCAAGACCCTACCTCAAAAAGTTTGTGTTTGTTTTTTTTTTTTTAATAGAAAATGATTCTTCCTCTATGGTGGAGGCATATATACTATACTTATAATAATACTACTTTTTTTTTTTGAGGCAAGGTTTTGCCCTAGCCCAGGCTGATCTGGAATTCATTATGTACTCTCAGGGTAGCCTTGAACTCATGGTGATACTCCTACCTCTGCCTCCCAAGTGCTGGGATTAAAGGTGTGTGCCAGCTACCACACCTGGCTATAAATACTATTTTAAGGAAATTGAACAGTTTGGTTTAAATATGTCTGAGTGGAGGTCAGTTATGTGACAGTATTTCTGAGGAAAATATGAAGTAGTGGAAAATCTGCTAGATTTAAGGCTTCATTGTGAAATTAATATTAACAATGTTGAAAATAAAGACTATGACATATGAGATGTATAGTAGATTTGAATATCTTGAACCCAATGTACAAGATTTCTCGTAACCAGCTTAACTGGAATGGAGTAGTCCATGCTTGACGATACTTACAAACCACAACAAAAGTTGAAAACCTTTATTAACACCACGTATAAAGCAGTGTAGTGCCACGTAGAATCAATTCAAGAGTCAGGAATCATTCATTGTGATTTATTTGTGCCAGGCACATTGGAGACACAAGAATAAAACATACACACTGGCAAGAAGTTATTATTATTATTTTTTTGGCATGCATGTGTGTGTGTGTGTGTGTGTGTGGGTGGGTGTGGGTGTGTGGGTGGGTGAGTGTGGTGTATGCACGCATATGTATGAATAACAAAGCTACCCATTGACAGGCAAATTGGGAGGATTTAGCAGTTAGTTCAAAGATACAGGCTTACTTTATACCCTTCTGCTCCCCTGAGAATTCTGTCTCATTTTATTAGGCACATGCAAGATGGAGCTATGTATCTTTTTTTTTTTAAAAGCCATATGTGAATGCATTAAGAGCTGTTATTTCAGAATTTTGCCTCTAGCTTATATGACTTGGAAGTCATTTACCTGGGCCTAAATTTTCTTATCTATGTAATGCAACTTATTGCGCTTTCTAGTCAGAGAAAAAAAACAGTGTTTGGCCAAGTGCACACAACATTCGCTTTGTAAGACAGTAGTGACCAGAGGCTGGGAAGGCTAGCTCAGTCATTAAAGTGTTTGCCTTGCAAGCACGAGGACTTGAGTTGGCTCTTCAATAGCCACATAAAGCCGCTGGTCATGGAGGCGCACACAGCTTTAACCCCAGCACTGGGAAGGCAGAAGCAGTGCCCCGATGCTCACTGGCTAGCCCTTCCAGCCTAACTGGTGAGCTCCAAGGCAGCGAGAGTCTCCAAAAGAGGAGCACTGCATTCCTGAGGATGACACTCGAGGTTGTCCTCTGGCCTCCACATGTGCTCACACGTATATACACATGTGCATCTACATACGTACAAACACGCATGCACAAATGTAGGCACACCACACATGTGCACACACAAAAAGTATGGTAACTTTTATCATGACACACTTAGTTATACTACGATCAAGTGGCATGGTTAAGAGTCAGTAAGAGCTAGGCTTGCTGGTGCCTGCCTGTAATTCCAGCTGCGTGTACCATCTCCACACCAACAGGCAGGAAGGCAAGGTGGGCTGGACTATATAGTCCAAAGATCCATCCTCAGTGACATACCTCCTCCAGCAAGGCTCCGCCTCCAAAGGTTTTCCAGCTAGAGATTAAGAATGAGGCTTAATCACAAGCGCATGAGACTATGGGGGACACTTCACATTCACACAACCACAAGCGTGCATCACTGTACTTAACTTAGGTAAATTATTCTACACGTTTTTAAACCATTTTATGACACATGGGATTACTCATTAAATTCTATTGCTTGCCCAGCAATTGGAGATTAGATTAGCTTTCTGTGGCCCCTCTATAGAAAATATTTCAGCACTGAAATATCTCTATCACACCTTCCAAGGCTCAGGGTCCATTGCAGAAGAGGCGGCAGAAAAAATGTAAGAGCCAAAGGAAGGGTAGGACTCCTTACAATGTGCTCCCTCCAGATATAAAATGGCCTGGAGATCCATGACCTTACAGTGCCTGATACCTCCTACACAAGACCATCATAATAGGAGGGGAAAGATGATGACATCAAAATAAAAGAGAGACTGATTGAGAAGGGGAGGGGATATGATGGAGAATGGAGTTGCAAAGGGGAAAGTGGGGGGAGGGAGGTATATGGTATATTGTTTACAGTCATGGAAGTGGTCAATAAAAAAAAAACAAATAAAAATACCACCCCCCCAAAAAACCACTATCTTGGAGTCTCTGACCCCATATACCCTAATTAATATATAGAAGCTCATGTGTTTAGAAACCATGAACATACGATATGAACATATCTTTCTAAAACATGTCATTTTGGCTGACAGAGCTGAATTAAATAAAACACCACTCAAAGAATTAAAGCTGTAAGTGTGTCTAAGACCTGTCATGTTCATTGACACAGCTGAATTAGAACACTAATTAAAAATGGGGAAATGTGATTTCCATCCTTTAGGAGCTGTAGCAGTTTATTAGCTGGCTTAATCAAAAATGAGTCAGTGGTTTATAGAAAAATCATTTATATTCCATAATTTTCCAAGAACCTGTCAGTTAATTTTTATTAATTATATATTAGCCCACGTTCCATTGCATAAGCACTCCTTAGAAGTTGTTACAAACTGCCACCGCGAGTAATTTTCACCAAAGATAACTGGGGGAGGTTGAACTGCATTCTATTTTAAAAAGACCTCCAGCTCCTTAGATGTGAGTGACGAGGAGGAGGGAGGTAGTTATCTGGAACACAGGAGCTAAGATAACAGTTTTAGAAATATGACGTGAAGTCTTTTTCTCTTGGTGAGCTGTGTGGCCCATTGGAGTGCTGGGGAGCCTGAGAGGGACCAATCTGTCGAGACCCCAGACCTCTTACTCAACTTCTAGCACAGCAGTTCGTTTGATTTATGCCCTTACTGAGTGACACAGAGACTGTGAAAGATGTTATCAGAAAAAAAAATAATTTTGAGTCCGGAGGCCAGGCTGACTTAGAAACCACTGGCCTCACAGATTGGTCAAGGATTCATAACATAAGCTGAGCTGTAGAAAGTTATACTTATAAAATTATAGAAAATTATATAGAACCTGGGGACGTGATTGCAAGGAAGCCTCCTCAGTACCGATGGCAGGAGAGCGATTCATTTTCTTTCTACACACCCCCGTGAAAATGAGATGAATGTGATGATGATGTGGTTGCTGACTGTACGCTACTGGCTGCAATTATGCTCTGGTTTACAAGAAATTGGGGTAAAATCCATCTGATATTGAGTTGAGTATTTTCAATGAACATACAGTTCTGTAGCCATTTAGTACACTTGTAATGTCACGCATCTGACGTCTCTATCTACTTCCAAGGCGTTTTTTAAATCACTATGCTGTTTTCTTTTAAGTTTATTTACAAGGATTTTCCCACTGTGTGTCTCTCTAAAAGGGCTTGGGAGTGGCTTCTGATAATGGCTGTCAATCAAATACATGGAAGATCAGAAACCAAGAAAGAGGCAGAAGCTTATACAGAGTCTGAAAGAGTTAAGGCTATTTATATTCAACATCTTCGACGTCCAACAATAACATGTAGTGGGAGCTTGACATTGGAGTGCAAAATCATTTTAAACATGTAATAACCTTTAGTAAAAGCAAAGGGCACATTATTCTGTGAGGCAATAATATGATTTTTAGAGGCAGCAGAATCTTAAGTATTTGGCCTCTATTGCTTGATTTCATATTAGTCCAAATAATTGTTTCCCCCCGCTACAGATAGGTTGAATATGAGGGTGTGAGTCGGTCCTGCAGATGCCTTCTGTCAGCAAGATCCTGGTGGCCAAGGCCCCAGTTTCAGCAACTGCTGAGGACTGGGCTGTATCAGTGGTATGCTTTCTATTTAAAAATTTATTATTATTATTTTTATTTATTTACTTGGAAGTGACAGACAGAGAGAGAAAGAGGAAGGGAGGGAGAGAGAGAGAGAGAATGGGCATGCCAGGGCCTCTAGCCACTGCAAACAAATTCCAGACTCATGTACCCCCTTGTGCATCCAGCTAACGTGGGTCCTGGGGAATTGAGCCTCGAACCTGTGTCCTTAGGCTTCACAGGCAAGCGCTTAACCACTAAGCCATCTCTCCAGCCCCCGTCTTCTATTTAATAGTAGAATATTACAAGTTGAAGGGTTTGTTAGTCAGACGTTTTGTCACTGGGACAAATACTTGAGAAACAACCTAAAACAGAGAACTGTTTATTTTGGGTCATGGTTTCAAACTGTGACTGGTCAGCTCCACTGGGCATGCAGAGAGACAGACTATCATGGCAGCAGAAATGTGTACCTCACGGCACCCTGGAAGCAGAAAGAATGTCTGCGCTCAAGGCTTCCTCATTCTGTCCCTTTTATTGCATGGAATGGGTATCACCCACATCCAGGCCAGTCTTCTTCTCTTAGTTCATCCTCTCTGGAAACACTTGCATAGATACACCTGTAAGTGTTCCTTAGTAGTCTCCTAGGTCCTTCTCCTCTTTCCTCCTCCATTAAATCCCTTTTTGCCAACTACTGTCTCTTCTATTTTGATGTCATTGTTCCCCCACCTCCCTTCCACTATGCAGGTCTTGTGTAGGTAGTGTCAGCCACTGGGAGGTCATGAATATTAAGGCCAGTTTTGTGTGTGGAAGACAGTATTGTAAGCACTCTTCCCCTTTCTTTGGTTCTTACATTCTTTTTTAAAAAATATTTTATTTTATTTATGAGAGAGGAGAGAGAGAGAGATAGATATAGATAGATAGATAGATAGATAGATAGATAGATAGAGAGAGAGAGAGAGAGAGAGAGAGAGAATGGGCATGGCACACCAGGGCTTAGCTATTGCAGATGAACTCCAGATGCATGTACAACCTTGTGCACCTGGCTTACGTGTGTCCTGGGGAATTGAACCTTTTGGCTTTGCAGGCAAGCGCCTTAACAGCTAAGCCATCTCTCCAGCCCTGGTTTTTACTTTCTTTCAGCCATCTCTTCCACAGTAGCCCCTGAGCCTTGGAGGGTGTGATGGAGATGTTTTACTTAGTGTTGAACACTCTACTGTTTCTTCTCAGCACTTTGGTGAGCAAAACAGTGATTATATATATATATGTGTGTGTGTGTGTGTGTGTGTGTATATATATATATATAAAATTTATTTATTTGAGAGAGAGAGAGAGAATAGGCACACCAGGGCCACTAGCCACTGCAGACCAACTCCAGATGCATGCACCCCCTTGTGCATCTGGCTTATGTGGGTTCTGGAGAATCCAACTGGGATGCTTTGGCTTTGCAGGCAAATGCCTTAACCTTTAAGCCATCTCTCCAGCCCCACAAAACAGTGATTCTTATTGTTACTTTAATTTTTTTTAGAGAGACAGACAGACAGACAGACACACACACACACACACACACACACGCACACATAACTGGCACATCAGGGCTTCAGCCACTGCAATGGAACTCCAGATGCTGGTGACACCTAGTGGGCATTTGTGACCTTGTGCTTGCCTCACCTTTATGTGTCTGGCTAATGTGGGATCTGGGGAGTAGAACATGGATCCTTAGACTTCACAGGCAAGCACCTTAACCACTAACTCATCTTTCCAGCCCTTGTTACTTTATTTTTTTAATGAGGATAAAGATCATGATATTATAATTTATTACATTAGGCGATATAATCATGATCTACCTCTATATACGTTAGCTCCAACTTCTGTATTAAAAAAAATTGTTAAGCTGGGGAGAGATGGCTTAGTGGCTCAGGTACTTGCCTGAGAAGCCTAAGCACCCAGGTTCAATTACTCCGCACCCATGTAAGCCAGATACACAAGGTTGCACATGTGTCTAGAGTTTCTTTGCTGTGGCTGGAGGCCCTGGCATACCCCCCACTTCTCTCTCTAATAAGTAAATTAAATTAAAAAACAAAAACTTAAGCTGAAGGCTGGCTAGATGTTTCGGTGAGTAAGATCACTTACTATGCAAGCATGAGGGCCTGAGAAGGTCTGAGTTTGATACCTAGCACCCACATAAAAAGCCAGGTATGGCCACGTATCTCTGTAACATAGTCTTGTGTGTGTGTGTGTGTGTGTGTGTGTGTGTGTGTGTTAGGGGCAGATACAATAGAGTCTCTGGGCTTCACTGGTCAGCTGGCCTAACCAAAATTGGCGGCTCCAGGTTCAATGAGAGACCCCCCATCTCAAGGAAATTAGTGAAAGAGGGTAGAAGGGAACACTTGCCTTTTTTCTCTGGCCTCTGTATGTGCACAGGATGTATGGATGTCTGCACACACATACATTCACTATACGCATATACATGACATTCTTCCCTGGCATCTACTTGTGTGTGCCCAGGTTGTGTGGGCATCCACACACACGGGCATTCACTATTACACACATCGTACTTTCACCACGCCACATACCACACATACACACGTACCTTTGGAAACATCGGCGCCGTCCCATTCGTTAAATGCTGAACCACTCACCTGAAACTCGTAGACACGTATCGCTCCAAAATAAGGACATTTTCATTCCTCCCATGACAATCATGGCGCCAAGAAATGTAAAGCTGATACAGTGAAATTATCTGACATGTCAGTGTATATTTACTTTTTACTAGTTGTCTCAGAAATACGCTTTCTAATTGCTTTTCTTTCCTCAATCCAGGATGGTAGAAAGGAGCCAGGCTTGCCTCTCTTTAGTTTCCTTTAATCTAGAAAAACTCCCGCTGCCTTTTATCTGTCGCAGTACTGACAGATTTTTTTTTTTGGTTTTTCGAGGTAGGGTTTCACTCTAGCCCAGGCTGACCTGGAATTCACTATGGAGTCTCAGGGTGGCCTCGAACTCACGGCGATCCTCCTACCTCTGCCTCCCGAGTGCTGGGATTAAAGGCGTGCGCCACCACGCCCGGCTTTTTTTTTTTTTTTTTTTTTGAGTACTGACAGATTTGAGCACAGAAGCCGGTGTAGCTTGCACCATGTAGTCTGGTTTCTCGGATTGGATTTCCTGTTAGGATCAGGTTCAAACATTACGGTGGGAATGTTGCGTGGATGAGGCTATGTTTTTATCAGTTAAATCACACCATTAATAATCAGATTGTGGTATTCGCTATATTATCTCATCTAAAGAGATCTTTTCTCCCATGTCAGTAGAAAAAAAAAAGAAAAGAAAATGCTCTAGGGGATACTTTGAGACTGTCCTCTGTGGGGACGGTTCTCACCATTGTATTGCTGCAGTCTCACCTTTTCAGTACGTTATGTTATGCAGGAGTGTGCAATGAAAGTTTCCCGGATGAACGCATCAACCAACTAGGACAGAGTTGAGTGCATGTATGTGGAATGTATTTCCTATGTTTTAAAGCGTGCTTTCTATACTGTATTGAACATAGTCATGAAAATCAGTACTTGATTTGTAATGTGTGGCTGAATAGATGAGGAGCTGGAATCTAAACCATAAAGCATGTGAAATGAATAGGCTTTTTAACAACAACAACAAAAACCCCTGAAGTATTTTGTTAATGAGAAAATATCATTGATATCAACAACAGACACTTGCCCAATTGTATCTGAAGTACTGCCCCAGTCATGTTTAGTTAGTAATGATCTTTACTCCACTTTTAAAAATTAAGCCAACACTTAAAACTATGGGGGATTATGAGATTTTGGTATAAATGCTCCAGTTACTGACTTCTAAAATGTGAAAAAGTAGCTTGTGACAATCATACACACAAAAGGAAGTGTTATATGTAGGCATCCACATATTTAAATATCTTTACATATGTTTAATTATAACTTAATCTCATTCACATTTATATTAAACAGTATTAATGCACATGCTTATATCTTGAATAATTTCAGTATCACAAATAATCTCAATGTTGTTCTCCGAGAGCAGGAGGCCTGATGGTATAATGGGATCTTGATATTCTTTTTCTTTTTTTTTTGTTTAATGCATGTGTATGTATGTGGGTGTACCTGTACGTGCAAGTGTCTGTTCACGTGTGTGTGCATGTGTGTAGAGGCCTGAGGACAACCTAAGTATCTATCCTTAGTAACACTGTTCCTCATTTTTTTTTTCCTTGAGGTAGGGTCTCGCTCTAGACCAGGCTGACCTGGAATTCATTATGTAGTCTCAGGCTGGCCTCACACCCGCAGTGATCTTCCTGATCCTCCTGAGTGCTGGGATTAAAGGCGTGTGCCACCATGTTTGGCTGTCTCCTCCTCTTTTCTTTTTCTTTACTTTTTTTTTTTTTTTTGAGAGAGAAAGGGGGAGAGGGAATTAGTGCATCAGGGCCTCCAGCCACTGCAATCTAACTTCAGATGCATGTACCATCTTGTGTGCATGTGCGAGCTTGCATGCTTTCATTACCTTGTGCGTCTGGTTTACGTGGGATTTGGAGAGTAGAACATGAGTCCTTAGGCTTTGCAGGCAAACACCTTAACCACTAAGCTATCTCTCCAGGCCCCTTCCTCCCTTTTTTTGAGACAGGGTTTCTCATTGACCAGGAGCTTCCCAATTAGGCTAAACTGGCTGGCCAGCAAGCCCTAGGAAATGGCTTGTCTCTACTTTCCCAACTTCTGACTTACTAGTATGCACTACCATGCCATATGTACATACATATGTATGTATGTATGTTGGATTTTGGGGATCAAACTTGGATGCTCGTGCTTGGAAGGTGAGCACCTTACCAACTGAGCCATCTCCCCATTCCTAGCCCTGTCGTTTTCATGATTCCAAACAAATGAACTCAGTACATTTTGTATTGTTGCATTTGGACAAGGAAGTGATCCCAACTGAACGTTGCTTAGTGAGAGTTACTGCAGGGGACAGATACTACTCTGGTTTCTTCAAACAGAGGAGCTTCGACGACAGGATATTGAAAACTTACTCAATGCGCTGGAAGAGTAGTGCAGTCAAGCTCAGCCTTAGATGTCCGTATCTGTTGTTTCAATACGGGAGTTATGATCAAGGATTCTGGAAAATTCTGTATGAGAAGAAACGGGCCATGCAGTTCCTAGTTCCCATGAGGAGAACATCCTAGGTGGTGGCTTGAAAAGTCCATAACTAGTGAAGCAGAGACCCCACCCAGGACTGCGTGGGCACCAGCACAGTGGATATCCCAGAGAGTTACTGATTGCTTGTCTGGGTACAGAACAGTTAAGAAGCAGTTTAAGAACATTGACAGTAGAAGTCGAACTTTAAATCCAGAAGGCTCTTTTGGCTTTAGCTTCTCTTCACAAATAAAATATCAATCACAGGAGTGTGGCAATTTCCTCAAGGTCACATCCTGTGCTGATAACAATTTGAGTTAAAGCCTTCTGAAGCCTGATCAAGTAGCCCTGATGTTATATAAGATCGGTTATATTGACAGTTAAAATCAATGTAGTGTAGTGAGTTTCTGCAAAAAAAGTTACAGCATTCTGTTCTGATTATAAAACACAGACATGGCAAGCTGTATTTCTGATTTAAAAGTATAGTATGGTAGGTGCACTGGTAGAGCCCGGCACTTCTTAGGAGGGCGCCCCCTAGAGGTGAGAGCGATCCTATACTAAGATACGGCCTGCAGTTAAATTGCACTTCATTGACTTTAAAATGCACGTTTGCTCTTTGCCTCTTACTATGACCGCACTCCAATGCATCTTGCAATGTACAGCGTCTTGGATTTTGTTAAGGACAGTCACTCCATGGAGAGTCTAGGGAAGGGATTCTCAAAGCAACTGTAACCTGGAATTACATGAAATAGCAGTAAAAACAAATGTTCCTGGGCTGAAGAGATGGCTTAGTGGTTAAGGTGCTCGCTTGTGAAGCCTAAGGACTCATATTTGACTTTCCAGGTCTCATGTAAGCCAGACGCACAGTGATGTAAGTGTGCAAGGCTGCACATGCGCACAAGGGGGCTCATGAGTCTGGAGTTCTGTTGCAGTTGCTGGAGATCCTGGCACACCAATTCTCTCTCTCACTCTCACTCTCACTCTCACATTCAAAAAAGCCCAACACAACAACAACAACAAGACCCTCAAAACCAAAGATTCCCAATGTCTGATTCTGGCTTAGTGAACCAGTCATTGTCAAACTAGATAATGAATGTGGTAGGAAAGTGTTTCATAGCCATATTCCTCAGCTTTTTAAAATCTGTTCATGGTTTTCTTTAAAAATTTTTTGTTTATTTTTATTTATTTATTTGAGAGCGACAGACAGAGAAAGAGAGAGAGAGAGAGAGAGAGAGAGAGAATGGGCATGCCAGTGTTTCCAGCCACTGCAAACGAATTCCAGATGCGTGCGCCCACTTGTGCATCTGGCTAACGTGGGTCCTGGGGAATTTAGCCTCCAACCAGGGTCCTTAGGCATCACAGGCAAGCACTTAACCACTAAGCCATCTCTCCAGCCCTGTTTGTGGTTCTTTGGGAGTCGTGGATGATAGATTCCACTGAGACCTGAGACATTTTTCTATCATCAGTCAATGCATGCTGCATGTTGGTAAATTATAAATTTGCCAACCAATTTGCCAATCCACGGTTTTTCTTCTCTCTTATAACCATAATAGACGACAAAAGGATGAGATGGATATTATGATTAGTAAATGTTACTCTGGGTGAGACTGCTCACTTTAGGACCTTCCATTTATATAGGATTTAACAGTTTACAAAGCATTTTGCATATAGTCTCTCATTGGTTCCCAACTAGTTTTTGAAGAAAATACAATACGTATTAACCTTTCATTACAAATGAGAAATAATATGCTTGATGTCCATAGTTAATTCATTTAACGTTTCCATGATAAGTTCTGTGTGTCATGTAGACAAAGACACATGCTCTTCTATGTATATTAAGATATTACCTGCTCGGGGCTGGAGAGATGACTTACTGGTTAAAGCACTTGCCTGTGAAGCCTAAGAATCCCTGTTCAATTCCCCAGTACCCATGTAAGCCAGATGCACAAGGTGGCATATGCATCTGGAGTTCATTTGCAGTGGCTGGTTGCCCTGGCGTGCCCATTCACTCTCTCTCTCTGTCTGCCTCTCTCTCTTTCTCTGTGACTCTCTCTCAAATAAATAAATAAAACTAAATATTAAAAAAGATATTACCTGTTCAATAACGACTCATTTTTTTTGGATGAGTTCTAAGTACTTTTTTTACATGCTCTTTGAGACACAGTGTACCATATACATCCCCAAAGTTATTTCCAATTACACAAAGATGGTAAACTGAAAATGGAAATAAGCTTTGTGATTAGTCTTTGATGTCCACAGTGGTATTAAAAAACTCCAGTTTTGGGCTGGAGCGATGGCTTAGAAGTTAAGCACTTGCCTGTGATGCCTAAGGACCCTGGGTCGAGGCTTGATTCCCCAGGGCCCACAGTAGACAGATGCACAAGGGGGCGCACGCATCTGGAGTTCGTTTGCAGTGGCTGGAGGCCCTTGGTGCACCCATTCTCTCTCTCTGCCTTTTTCTCTCTCTGTCTGTCGCTCTCAAATAAATAAATTAAAATAAAAAATATTTTTAAAACTCCAGTTTTAGTGAAATAGGAAGAAGCATGGGTTTTGGGGTTCACACAGTCTTGGGGTCATCATGTAGCTTTTCCAAGGTTCAAGTGTCTGTGACTTTGAATACATGATTGTTTTCAATATTATTTAGAAAATAAATACTGTTCATTCATAAAATAAATCCTCATGCACAGAGATTTTGTGAAGGTTAAATGATATAATGCCTGTCAAGTGTCTAGAAGACTGGATGGCCCATAATAAGCAGTCAACAAATAATAGCCTTTAACATCTGGAGGTCGTTTGCAATGGCTGGAGGCCTTGGTGTGCCCATTCTTTCTCTCTCTCTCTCTCTCTCTCTCTGCTCTTTCTCTCTTGATCTCAAATAAATAAAAAAAAAAAATTAAGGTAGAGAACCATGAGGAAGATACCCAGTGTTGACCTCTGGCCTCCACATGCAGACACACACGTGTGTACAAACCCACACACTTTCCCCCACACATACATGAATGCATACCACACATATATACATGAAAATACATGTCTACACAAAAACATACACACATATGTAATATATATTACATATAATGTTATATATATATTACGCAAATATCCAGTCTGCAGCTATAAATGGTCAACCCCTAAAGCCAGAGATATTTTATTTAATGTATTCTTTCAACTTAGAGTTGTTTTGTAAATCTTAATGTGATCACAGACAAACTGTGGAATGTACTATCTGAGTCCCTGGTCTATTGTTTCCACCAAGGAGTGAGCTCCTAATTTCATCCCAACTTCTCTTCTTTGCTTTCTCCCCTACTCAGCCTGTCTGTCTGTACAGATTTTAACTTCATGAGGTCTCATTTATTGATTGTTGGACTTATTTCCTGAGCAACTGAAGTCTTATTCAGAAACTCCTTGCCTGTGTCTATATCTTGGAGGTGTTTTTGCTACTTTTTCCAGTAACAGTTTCAGAGTTCCATGTCTTATATTAACGCCTTTTGATGCGTTTGGAATTCATTTTTGTGTGGAGTGAGAGGTAGGGATCTAGTTTCATTCTACTACATGTAGAAACCCAATTTTACTGGCTCTATTTATTGAAGAGACTTTCATTATCCAAGGCTTATTTTTGGCATTTTAATCAAAATTTGGGTGGCTATTGCAGGACGGCTCTTCTATTCTGTTGCTGTAGTGAATGTTTTTTTTGTGATAGTGCTGTGCTATTTTTGCTCTCATTGCTCTGTTGTATAACTTGAAATCATGATGGTGGTACCTCCCAGCGTCACAATGGTGATTACTCCATTAATTATTCTTTTTGCTCAAGATTGTTGTCTTGTGTTTCTGTATGAATTAAAAATATTTTTATTGGGCTGGAGGCATAGTTAAGGTGTTTGCCTACAAAGCCAAAGGACTCAGATTCAATTCCCCAGGACCCATGTTAGCCAGATGCACAAGGGGCCGCATGTGTCTGGAGTTGGTCTGCAGTGGCTGGAGGCCCTGGTGTGCCCATTTTTTTTCTCTCTCTCCATCTTTCTCTGTCAAATAAATAAAAATAAAATATTTGAAAAATATTTTTATTTATTGGAGAGATAGATAGATAGATAGATAGATAAATAGAGAGACAGGCAGATAGAGAGAATGGGTGTTCCAGGGCCTCCAGCCACTGCAAACGAATTCCACATACATGTGCATCTGGCTAACACGGGTCCTGGGGAATCAAACCTGGGTCCTTAGGCTTCACAGACAAATGCCTCAGTTGCTAAGCCATCTCTTCAGCCCTCTGCATGAATGTTAAGATTATTGTTTCTATTTCTGTGAAGAGCCATTGGAATTTTGATGGGGATTACACTTGTGGTGGTTTGAATATAAAATGCTCTTTGTAGGCTCACATGTTTGCAAACTGAATCCTCCCCTGGTAGCACTGTTCAGGAAAGTTGGGGAACCTTTAGGAGGTGGAGGCTTGCTAGAGACAGTCGGTCACTCATTGGGGGAAGACCTTGAGGTTTTGTCATCCAGCCCCTCTGTGCTTTTCGGGCTCCCCATGATGGCGTTGCCTTCTCTGCTGTGGAACTTCCCCTTGAAACTGTGAGCTCAATTGAAAACACTTTTCCTTCCATGAGCTGCTTCTGCTTGGCTGTTTGACACCTGCAATGAGAAAGTAACTGACACAGTCTTGAAGCTGTAAATGGTTTTTGTCAGGATGACCATTTTCTCAATGTTAATTCTAAACCATGAGATTAGATGGAAGATGGCAGTATATCATTCCATCTTCTAGTGTCCTCCTCAATTTCTCCCCAGTGTTTGTTTTCTCTCTCTCTCTCTTTCTCTCTCTTTTTCTTTATTTCTTCTTATTATTAGGTATGTGCACAGTATGTATACAGCCATGTTGGTACCATCATTAGCCTCCTCCCTGTCCTCCCCCCTCCACAGGGACCCTCCTCACTGAGGAATGTGGGTCATGCATTGTGGGGTTAGCCATCAGTTATGGGTAAGAGGCAATGTCTCTGTGCATAATGTCCCAACATGTGGCTCTAATAATCTTTATGCTCCTTCTTCTGCGAATTTCCCTGAGCCTTGATGGGTTAGTTTTAGGTCTGCCTCAGTGATGAGGTCTTGGGAGCCTCTGGGTCTCTGTATCTCTGGTTTGGTAGGAGTTGAGTGTTCTCTGTGTCTATCTCCTTCACCCTTGTGTTGGCACCAGGTTCACCAAGAAAGCAGCCACTCTTGCTCATTTCCTCAGTTACTCTGTGGTTTCATCTGGGGCCCTGGCGAGGTGCAATGGGCTGATTCTCCTCAGGATCTGCATCCATGTGAAAAAGAGAAACAAATTATCCAACAGAGAGTGAAGTCAGCACAAGATAAATGGGATAAATCTTATTATTTTAGAGAGAATTTAATAGGTGTAGGCCCTCTTGTAGGCTACAATTGGTGGGAGCTTGATAATGAAGAGCGGGCTTGTTTTTGGATATGGTTCTGGCTTGTTTCCCAGAATCAGCTATGGGTTCTGTTCCACGGAGTGAATCCATTAGCCAAATCAAGAGCAGTTGGTTACCCACCATGGCTGTGTGCTACTATTGCACTTGGGTGAGCATCATGTCAGGTTGTTTGCTTCTGAGTAGCTTAGACCACGAGTTGCTTGGACAGATGTTGGTCATTTTCCCCTAGTTACTCCTGCAGCACCTTCTGGCACTAGACAAGCTAACTGTCTGGGGATGGCTCTCTTCCAGATTCCAGCCAGGTCACTCCATGTTCCATACCAACAGCATATGGTGTCTTCAGCAGTAGGGTCTTACCACTAACCTTTGGTGGGTCATCAAGTACTCCGACAGAAATCTGTCGTCTTTTGTTCTCCCCAGCGTTTTTAAAGTTTTCGTAGTAGTGATCTTTCACTTCCTTCATTAGGCTTATTCCAAAGCAGTTTTATTTATTTTATTTAACTTGTGAATGGGATTGTTTCCTTGATTTTTGTCAGAGGGTGTTTGATGTATAGTAAGGAAGCCTATAGATTTTTGTACTGTGCCACATTGCTCAAAGTGTTTATCTCTTCTGAGAGGTTTCTGGTGGAGACTTTAAGAGCTCTTTTGTGTACAATTTGAAACGGGATCTCACTGTGTAGCCCTAGCAGGCTCCAGACTTCCAGCGTTCTTCTTGCCTCATTCTTCCATGTGTTGGGGTATAGTCCTACCATTAGGCTGGTTTGGTTTTTGCCTTCTCATCTTCTGTTATTCCCTCATCTAAACTGGGAATCTCAGCATTGTAGTTTTTTTTTATTTTTATTTATTTATTTGAGAGAGAGAGAGAAAAAGAGAGAGAGAGAGAGAGAGATACATAGAAATAGACAGGTAGGGAAGAGAGAATGGGTGTGCCAGGACCTCAGCCACTGCAAATGAACTCCAGATATGTGCGCCCCCTTGTGCATCTGGCTTACGTGGGTCCTGGGGAGTCGAACCCAGGGTCCTTCGGCTTTGCAGGCAAGTGCCTTAACCGCTAAGTCCTCCCTCCAGACCAGCATTGTAGTTTTTATTACAGAATATAATTTGATTTTTACAGCTGTGCCCTTCCACCTTTCCCTCAGCAGCAGAATTCTGTTTTCTTTAGCTGTTGAGTATGATCAGATCAGGGTCACCTTGTCCTTATTCTCTGTTTCACACAGCCCCTTCTTTTTGTGGGTGTTTATTTTCTCATAGTTTTTCAGCTTAGGAAATGCTTTAAGAAAATTTGAGCCAGATGTGTTGGCACACGCCTGGGATCCCAGCACTTGGGAGATGGAGGGAGGAGGATCAGGAGTTCAAGGTCATTCACAGCTACCTAGCAAGTTGGTCACCAGCCTGGGCTATAGAAGATCCTTAAAAAAAAACCCATACACAAACAAACAGACAAACTCTGTTATTATGTGTCTGTTTATCTGACTCCCATCTCCTGAACTCTATTTTTAAAAATTTTTATTTATTTATTTATATATATATAGTTTTTGAGGTGATGTTTCACTCTAGTCCATGCTGACATGGAATTCACTATGTAATCTCAGGGTGGCCTTGAACTCAACGGTGATCCTCCTACCTCTGCCTCCCAAGGGCTAGGATTAAAGGGATGTGCCACCATGCCTGGATTTTCTTTTTTCTTTTTCTTTTTTGGTCAATGAATGTTGTGTTAGTCATGGAAGCACTTGTCCATGCAGGTGGGAGATTTTGCATTCATTTTTATTTTTTAATTTTTAAATATTTTTGTTTATTTTTATTTATTTGAGAGCAGCAAACAGAGCAAGAAAGAGGGAGAGAGAGAGAGAGAGAGAGAGAGAGAGAGAGAATGGGCACGCACGTCAGGGCTTCCAGCCACTGCAAACGAACTCCAGATGCACACACCCCCTTGGGCATCTGCCTAACGTGGGTCCTGGGGAATGGAGCCTCGAACTGGGGTCCTTAGGCTTCACAGGCCAGCGCTTAACCACTAAGCCATCTTTCCAGCCCAGATTTTGCATTTTGAGCCCAGTTTTTTCCTGTTCTTTGTAGTTGTGGTGGTTGTGATCCTGAGGTGGGTCAGGGCTCCGTTGGCACACAGCAGAGGGTTAACCATCACAGGATGGAAGCTCACTACAGCAGTGTTCTCAGGACTGTGTTCTGCCCTTGGTGAAGGAGAGTGATTTGGATCAGCATCCCTCCTCTTCCCTTTATTGAAGATCACCACTATGGAGAGGGAGGAAGCGCAGTGAGTCCTCCCGCTGCCGCCACCGCCGTGAGCTCAGCCTCGAAGAGTGACTGGCAGGTGGTGTGCGAAGTGCATCCGTCTTCTGGACATGCTGGTGAGAACTTGTCCAACAGTTTGCCCGATCTTGCCCACACTTGGCAGTGCGCTTTGATTGCCTGTAATTATGCCTTTGTATTATTTCGTGATATATTTAGTACTTTCCGAAGCTCACTGTGTAATCACCAAAATACGGAGACACTTGGCAGGTTCCTGTGGACAAGGTGAACATTGCCTTTGTGTGTCTGCCTCTCATTTTTATGTGCTGTTACTAAACCTTAGACACTCTGGGAAAAAAAAATCTTACCTCTGACTCTTGTTGGCTAATCATGACAGGGAAAAATGCATTTATACAGCATGTTTGTTGGACTTTGGTTCCTGTCACAAATGCCTAAGCGAAGCAGTTAGAAGGAGAAAAGACTCACTTTAGCTCACAGCTCCAGAGAGTTCGGTCCAAGGTCAGCTGGACGGATTGTTTTGGGACCTTGATGAGGAAGAACATGGTGGAAGGGTATGGCAGAGCAAAGTCGCTCACCCTATGGTGGCAGGAAGTAAGAGAGGCACACAGTAAGGGTGATCATAGCAAGATATGGCCCCTAGGAACATACCTCTAATGATCTGCTTCCTTCATCTGGGTTTTGTCAACTAAAGTTTCCAGTGCCTCCCCAATTAGTGCTACCAGTCGAGTCCATGCCTCCAACACGTGAGCCTATAAGGGACATTTCATGCTCAAATTGCAATGCAGTTTCTTGGCAGTGACACATCCTAGCCAGTGTTTGTGTTCACTTGCTCATCCGCCTGTGTCCAGCCTGGGTCCTCCTCAACCTAAAATGGACTCATACCTACACTCTACCACTGGATACAGAGAAGTGCGAATCTGAACTGTGGTCTTACAGATGTGCCAGACAGACTGGGTAGACGCTGCTGCTGCAGTACAGAGCCCTTTGCAGTCCTTGCTGTACTTTGGGGAAACTGCAGTAGGAGCTGAGAGCATGGCGTGATGGATCTTACTGGTAGGAAGGAGGAAGACTCTCGAACTGTCACATTGTGTTTCTGAGTTGAATGGACCCTATCAGAGCTTGCAGTTTCAAAGTGGTTCAAAGTCTATTAAAAAAAAAAAAAAAAACCAGTGGGTTGTGAGCTACAGGTTCAGTGGGAAACCCTATCTCATGGAAATAAGGAACAGAGTGACAGAGGAGGACACCCAATGTCCTCCTATGGCCTCTGAACACTTGTGCACGTATCTCCACACATGGGGACACACACACACACACACACACACACACAGATACTTTTGAGATTAGATTACATGTTTCAAAAGTATGCACATAATTGTTTCTTCATTAGTTTATTTACTTGAGAGTGACAGACAGAAAAAGGCAGAGAGAGAGAGAGAGAGAGAGAGAGAGAGAGAATGGGCACGCCAGGGCCTCCAGCTACTGCAAACGAACTCAAGATGCATGTGCTCCCTTGTGCATTTAGCTAACGTGGGTCCTGGGGAATCGAGCCTCGAACTGGGGTCCTTAGGCTTCACAGGCAAGCGCTTAACTGCTAAGCCACCTCTCCAGCCCTTTTATTATTTTTTTAAAATCAACTAGCATTTCATAGTGCACTTGCCTGATACACGTCAGTGATCACTCCACGTTTGCGAGTGGATGGTCAGATAAGGCAGGAAAATCTGGACACTGTGTGTGAAAACCGGCTCTAGGTATCGCAAGAACAAAGGAAGAGGCCGGCGGATCCAGGGCTGCGCAGAACGTAGTTTGTTGGGGAGAAACGTGGATGTTGAAGCACATCTTGTGGAGGGGGACAGCAAGACCATGGATCCATCCAGTTTGTGTCAGAAGGTAGGGGACTTATAAGTGGTCAGTAGAAAAGAGACTTCATTCCAGTTGAAATGTACCTGGCGTATCTCTATCCAGCATCAAAGATGCCAGACATAGGAGCTCCCCACATCACTGTCATGGTCTTGTGTAAGTGTAGTATGCTGGGATCACGTGTGGGGACACTGGCCAGGGGTACTCAGGGCTAATTGGGGTGGTTGTGACTCAAGGTGGCAGCAGTCAGGTCAGTCTGAATCTCTGCAGGGGACATGTGGGTGGGTCAGTCCTCAATTTATATTCCTTCACCTGCAGTCTGCATGCCCCTCCTCTCACAGGCAGTATTCTTTCCTTCTTTGTGTCAATCACCCCACTGCTTAAAATCCCTCTCTGGTTTCTCATTGCTTGAGGAGAAAATCCTGTGTTTTGCTTAGCTTGTTGTCTACCGAGGATTTAACCTGGCTCAGTTTTGCCTCATACTTCTCTAGGCATCTGCTCTTCCATTGGAAGAGTTAGCTGTTTCTTTTCTGTATTCTCCACATCCACTTGGATGCCTTTCTCTCTCTTTCTTTTTAATATATTTATTTATTTATTTATTTGAGAGAGAGAGAGAGAGAGAGAGAGAGAGAGAGAGAATGGGTGCGCTAGGGCCTACAGCCACTGCAGGCGAACTTCAGATGCATGCACCCCCTTATGCATCTGGCTTACGTGGGTCCTGGAGAATCGAACCGGGTTCCTTTGGCTTTGCAGCCAAACGCCTTAACCACTAAGCCATCTCTTCAGCCCCCTTTCTTCTCTCTCTCTCTCTTTTAATATTTATTGGGTTGGAGAGATGGCTTAGTGGTTAAGGTACTTGCTTGCAAAGTAAAGGACCCAGGTTCAATTCCCTGGTACCCACAGAAGCCAGACGCACATGGTGGCACTTGCAGTCTGGAGTTTGTTTGCAATGGCTAGGAGGCCCTGGAATGCCCATTCTCTCTCTCTTCTCTCTCTCTCTCAAATAAATAAATAAAAATAAAATATTAAAACATTTATTTATTTACTTATTTGAGAGAGGGAGGAAGAAAGAGGGAGAGAGGAGGAAACAGAGGGAGAGAGGCAGATTAGAGAGAGAAAGGGTGCCAAGGGCCTCTACCCACTGCAAATGAACTTCAGATGCATACATCACCTTGTGCATCTGGCTTTCTATGGGTACCGGGGAATTGAACCTGGGTCCTTTGGCTTTTTAGGCAAGCACCTTAACCACTAAGCAGTCTCTCCAGCCCCACCTTTCTCTTTTTCATAGTTGTATCACATATCACGTTATGGTAATCTATTTATCCACTCACCCTTTGGATCTACTTAAAGGTAGAGATTTCTACCTTGATATATTAATATTTTTCATCTTTTAATTATTGGGTTCGAACACATCATAGATCAAAACAAGCTCATCTAATGGTTGTATACTATCTTCAGAGTCCTACATCATTATTAGGCTCATTAAATGGATAAGAATCCTTTAATAAATCATGCCATCTAAAGTCAGATGTTAATTGTAATGTTTAGTATGTCATTTCCTAAGTAGTTTTGGATTATTGTACATATATCAGCTAATCTTAAAACTGACCCAATTTATATTTGTATCTAATAAGACCAACTTTTGCTTGTATGACAAAAATTACTTAAGTTTAAAAGCAATGTAAATCTACTACCTTACTGTTCTAGAGGTCAGATATCTGAAATAGGTCTGACGGGGCTACAGGCAATGTGTTGGCAAGCCACCTTTCCTTCTGGATGCTTCAGGGGAGAATCTGTTCCTTGCTTTTTCTAGCTTCTGGAGCGACGTGCAACCCTTGGCTCGTGGCCCCCTTCCAGCAATTGCCTGACTTTGACATCTGTTCTGTGGTCATATCTCCTTCTCTGCTCTCTTCTCTCCCCTTTAAAGACTCTGTGAATAGGTTGTGCTTCCTGAGAAAATCCAAGGTAACTTTCCCCACCTCTAGGATCTTAATTTAATCATTCCCTCAAAGTCTCTGTTGCCATCTAATTCATCAAGAATCTTAGTACTTAGACTGCGCAGGCAAGAGAAGCAGGAAATCAAGGCTATCCTTAGTTATATAGATAGTTCAGTGCCAGCCTGAGATATACAAGAAAGGCCTGTCTCAACAACAACCAAAAACAAAATAAAACTAACAGAATCAGGAAATAGGCATCTTTGGGGGAGCATTATTTGGTCTACCACTTGTATCAAACTCTGAAAAGATTACTTGTTTTCCTAAACAGGGCGTAAGGCAAAAATAGTAATTAATTATAAGAAAAATTAAAATGCAGACTGAAGGATGTGTTCTAAGCAAGCACAAGAAAGGCCTTTGTACATTTTTACCAAGATTTGGATATGGAGATAATACCTTTTCCTTATGGGGCAGCCCTGCTATTTTGCATAATTAACTTAATATCTTTACGTGAACAGTATGATTTGTATTGGAGAAAGAGCAAGAGTTTTTTTTTTTTAAACTTTGTGTGTGTGTGTGTGTGTGTGTGAGAGAGAGAGAGAGAGAGAGAGAGAGAGAGAGGAGGCCAGTCTCTTGCCATCATTGCAAATGGGTGCCAGACACTTGTGCCACTTTTTGTGATCAGCTTTACATGGGTGGCTGGGGAATCGAACCCAGGCTGGTAGGCTTTGCAAGCAAATGCCTTTAACCACTGCACCATCTCCCCAGCCTCAGAATAAGCGTTTTAAAAGACTGTGTGAAGTTCACTTGAGTTATAGGTGGCATGTTCAGGTAGTTGACAAATGATTATTAGAATTACAAACTGTAAAAGTTAAGGATTTTGTCATGATTCTTGGCCTTCACTGAGTCGAAATTGGGCCAAACACCACAAGGATGAAAATCCGCTTATGAAGCTCAATGTAAGGAGGTGGAGCTCTGACAGATTTCCCCAAAGTTCTGCATGGAGGGACTGGTTGCCTGGTTGAGGACTTATTTCTCTGTGGCGGAAAATGCTCACAGGCCTCCCCTCGGAACAACTGCAGCCACGTTGCTTAAGCTCATCTTTTGTTTATTTTTATTTATTTGAAAGTGACAGACAGAGAAAGAGGCAGATAGAGAGAGAGAGAGACAATGGGCGTGCCAGGGCCTCCAGCCACTGCAAACAAACTCCAGACGCATGTGTCCCCTTGTGCATCTGGCTAACATGGGTCCTGGGGAATCGAGCCTTGAACCGGGGTCCTTAGGCTTCGCACACAAGCACCTTACCCGCAAAGCCATCTCTCCAGCCCATCCTTAGGCATTTTCTTTTTTTCTTATTTTTTGTTTATTTTTATTTATTTGAAAGTGACAGACAGAGAAAGAGGCAGATAGAGAGAGAGAGAGACAATGGGCGTGCCAGGGCCTCCAGCCACTGCAAACAAACTCCAGACGCATGTGTCCCCTTGTGCATCTGGCTAACATGGGTCCTGGGGAATCGAGCCTTGAACCGGGGTCCTTAGGCTTCGCACACAAGCACCTTACCCGCAAAGCCATCTCTCCAGCCCATCCTTAGGCATTTTCTTTTATTTGTGAGAGAGATGTGGAGAGAGAGAGAGAGAGAGAATGGGTGCATCAAGGCCTCCAGCTACTGCAAACAAACTCCAGACACATGCTCCACCTCGTGCATCTAGCTCACGTGGGCTCTGGGGAATCAAACCTGGGTCCTTAGGCTTCGCACACAAGCACCTTACCCGCAAAGCCATCTCTCCAGGAGAGAGAGAGAGAATGGGTGCACCAAGGCCTCCAGCTACTGCAAACATACTCCAGACACATGCTCCACACTCGTGCATCTAGCTCACGGGGGCTCTGGGGAATCAAACCTGGGTCCTTAGGCTTCGCACACAAGCACCTTAACTGCAAAGCCATCTCTCCAGCCCAGAATACAACCTTTTTCATGGAAGTGTCTACCTTACTATGCTCTAGAGGCTATCTGGAGTATTTCCCCTGCTCTAAGGCATAACTGGGATGCCTGGCTGCTCCCCCAGAGGTGAAAAAGAACATTGCACTAACAATGAAGATATACGTTAGCAGCACGGCCGAGCTTTCTATGATTGTAGTTCTGCAGCGTTTGGTGCTTTACAACATGAGTAGATTCTTACGAGACTGAACTTCTGCGTTCCGTCTGCAGCTTTTCAAGTGCATGTTTCAGGCTCATGCTTGAGTACCACTAACACCCCATGGTTTGAGGCATGAACACGCCAGCTACTTACAGACACACCACCACCTTCCAGGTTACCAGTGGCAAGTCGATTCCCCCCCCCCCAACCGCCCCAGGATGAAATGCAGTTATACACTAGGCAGATTGTTGCAAGCCTATGCTATGAAACAACATTTGAGCTTTAAGGGTTTTGTTGCGGTCTTTTATCACTGGGTACTTTTAAAATGTGTGCATGCTTAAGTGAATGTTAAGAAAAAGGGGTACACAGATATATCCTCGCTGGAAACCTGGCCAAGAAGGGGTGGCGTTCTAATAATATCTCATGTCCTCGTATTTCACTTCATAACAGGAATGCACTGACTATTGAGTTTGAAAGTGGAATGACTTCTTTTTAAAGCCAGGGTCTCTCACTGAACCTGGAGCGCACACAATTTGGTTAGATGAGCCAGCCAGCGAGCTGCAGGGATCCTCCTGTCTCCGTCTAACTCCTCAGCACTGGCATTGCAGGCATGTGTGCCACAGCTGGAGTTGTTCACAAAATATTATATAAAACATTTGTTTCTAGAAAACTTAGCTTTTCAGGTATCTGACCTTAAGTTGTGAATGGTTTATTTTGTGCCATGTGCTCTTTTATCATATAGGTACAGACCTGTAGGATACTAGGTTTAAAAAAAAAAAAAAACTTGAGTTTTGGGGGCATGGATGAGTCACTTTAGTATTAGTGGGTGAGATGGACATTAAACTGTTATGCAAAAGAAGTGAAGAGATGTTTCCTATTTCTGGAAGAAAAGTCGTAACATTATAAAAGGGTTGAATAACGTAATATATTTTTTTAATTTTTTTTGTTCATTTTTATTTATTTATTTGAGAGTGACAGAGAGAGAAAGAGTCAGATAGAGAGAGAGAGAGAGACAATGGGCGTGCCAGGGCCTCCAGCCACTGCAGACGAACTCCAGACGCGTGCGCCCCCTTGTGCATCTGGCTAACGTGGGTCCTGGAGAATTGAGCCTCGAACCGGGGTCCTTAGGCTTCACAGGCAAGCGCTTAACCGCCAAGCCATCTCTGCAGCCCCGAATAACGTAATATTTGCAACTAGGATTTTCAAGTGCACATTTTCTCCTGTTGGACCCATCTCTGTACTAGCAGTCCAGGCTGCTGGCTGTGCTTGCGAAAAGGCCGAGTGCTCTGGAGGACAACGATCGCGTCTATTCCCCTTTGTACACCAATGATGGACGCCTTCTTTTTTCCATCCTTAGGCATTTTCTTTTTTTCTTATTTTTTGTTTATTTTTATTTATTTGAAAGTGACAGACAGAGAAAGAGGCAGATAGAGAGAGAGAGAGAGGATGGGCGTGCCAGGGCCTCCAGCCACTGCAAACGAACTCCAGATGCGTGCGCCCCCTTGTGCATCTGGCTAACATGGGTCCTGGGGAATCGAGCCTTGAACCGGGGTCCTTAGGCTTCACAGGCAAGCGCTTAGCCACTAAGCCATCTCTCCAGCCCATCCTTAGGCATTTTCTATGTGACTTCTAGCCTTTTGTTAAGACGGGTGTCTTAGGAGTTTTCAAAGGCACGGGAATGAAGTGCTGTAGTGAACATGGCCCACAAGCATTGCTCCAATGAAGTTTCGGGGATTTTCTTTTAATGGTTTGGGTAGGTTAGTCGAGATGTGTCTTTCCTTTGTTGTTTACCAGTTATAAGTTTCTAGGAGTTACTAGGAAAATGTGACTCATGAGATACTCACAGGAAAAGGCCTGCATTTCAAGAGGAAAGCTTGCAAAGAGAACAGTTGTCTTCGAAAGATCAGTTCACCGTCATTTAAGTGCTGTGTCTGGTAGAATGAGAAAGAAGTTTACGTGACATTGGAAAATTAGAGTGTGACGGAAAAGTCTGCGGTTTCACGTTGCCATCGCTGTTTAGAGTTTGGTCCATCTTCTAGACTAAAAACACTTTCCTCAGTTGTAATAATTTCAGATATGATTTCTTTTTTAAGAAATATTTATCTATTTGAGAGAGAAACAGGCAGATAGAGACAGAGAAAGAGAGAAACAGAGAGAGAGAGAGAGAGTGCCACTGCAAACAAACTCCTGACACCTAGTGCATCTGTCTTATGTGGGTACTGGGGAATTGAACCTGGATCCTTAGGCTTTGCAGGCAAGTGCCTTAACTGCTAAGCCATCTCTCCAGCCCACAGGTCTGATTTCTGTTTTTTAAATTTTTTGTTTATTCTTATTTATTTATTTTAGAGCGTGTGAGCGAGCGAGTGAGCGAGCGAGAGAGAGAGAGAGAGAGAGAGAGAGGGCACGTCAGGACCTCCAGCCCCTGCAAATGAACTCCAGATGTATGTGCCACGTTGTGCCTGGGGTCCTGGGGAATTGAGCCTTGAACCGAGGTCTTTAGGCCCGCTAAGCCATCACTCCAGCCCCCACAGATCTGATTTCTATAAAGGTTTTAGAATACATTTAGGGCTGGGCGTGGTGGTACACACCTTTAATCCCAGCATTTGGGAGGCAGAGGTGGGAAGATCACTGTGAGTTCGAGGCCAGTTTGGGACTGCAGTGTGAGTTCTAGGTCAGCCTGAGCTAGAGCAAAACTCTACTTAAAAGAGAGAGAGAGAGAAAGAGAGAGAGAGAGAGAGAGAGAGAGAAATACATTTGAAAATTCTAAATTATTATTATTTATTTGCTTGCAAGGGGTCGGGGAAAGAATGAGAATGGATGTGCTAGGGCCTCTTGTCACTGAAAGCAAACTCTAGATGCATGAGCCACTTGTGTGCATCTGGCTTTATGTGGGTACTGGGGAATTGAAAATGGGCCAGCAGGCTATGCAAACAGTGCCTTTATCTGCTAAGCCATCTCCCCAGTCCTAGAATGGATTGAAAAAAATTTTTTTGTTTATTTATTTGAGGGGGAGAAAGAAAGACAGAGAGAGAGAGAGAGAGAGAGAGAGAGCGAGCGAGCACGAGTGAGCACAGCAAGGCCTCTTACTACTGCAAACAAACGCCAAACTCATGTGCCACTTTGTGCATCTGGCTTTACTTGGGCACTGGAGAATCGAAACTGGGCTGACAGGTTTTATAAGCAAGCGTCTTTAAACCACCGGACCATCTCCGCAGCCAGAATGGATTTTAAATACTGGTTTGTTAATAATATCAGGCACAACTCTTCTCTTTAGGCAGCCACCTGAAAGACGTAATGCTATTTGGATCGTTGGCCATGAATAGCTGTGACTTCGTACTGTGGAGGAGTCAGGCCACTTAGCAGCCTACTCAGTTTTACAGAGGAATTAACTGTTCCTGGTGAGTTAGGCATTCTCTGACAGTCACTTATCCACTGGAGAACTGCCAACCTTTTTCAAGATATCAACTACTTTTTAGTGTATCATGTTTACAAAGTTATGTATTAGTGTCATTTACAGGAGAAGTTAGAAATATTAACCCCGCATTAAAATGTTTATAATGACAATGTTGCTTTCAAGGAATTTATTCCATGCAAATGATTTCTCTACTGGATTTGAGCAATGTGTGTACTGTGGACAACTAAAGTATGAAAAAAAAAAAAAAGAAACACCTTTCTGCATTTGTACAAGTTCAAACTTACAGAAACATTGAAAGAATGGTACACAGGGCTGTGCTCACAATTCACATTTGTTAACATTTTTAACAATGTATTTCTGTCTGTTATTATACATTTTGAACTATTTGAACATTAAGTTGAAGACATGATACCCACCCTCTTTAATATTTAGTTAGGGTTTTCCTAAAAATCAAGAACTCTGTTAGAAAAAGCTGGGCGTGGTGACGCACACCTTTAATCCCAGCACTCGGGAGGCAGAGGTAGGAGAATCACCATAAGTTCGAGGCCACCCTGAGATTACATAGTGAATTCCAGGTTAGCCTGAGCTAGAATGAGACCCTACCTCAAAAAAAAAAAAAAAAAAAAAAGAATCCCTGATGTTAGATAAATACCAACATATTATCATTTAATCCAATTCTTTTGCTCAGGGTCAGATCAATCCATTTTTTAAAATACTTTTTGTTTATTTTCATTTATATATTTAAGAGAGAAAGAGGCAGAGAGGGGGGGGGGGAATGGGTGCGCCAGGGCCTCCAGCCACTGCGAATGAACTCCAGACGTGTGTGCCCCCTTGTGCATCTGGCTAACGGGTCCTGGGGAATTGAGACTTGAACCGGGGTCCTTAGGCTTCACAGGCAAGTGCTTAACCACTAAGCCATCTCTCCAGCCCCAATCTGTTTTTCAATTATGTCCAAGTCTTCCTCAATCTGGAAGCCTTTCCTTCCTTCCTTTCTTCCTTCCTTCCTTCCTTCCTTTCTTCTTTCTTCTTCTTCTTTCTTTCTTTCTTTCTTTCTTTCTTTCTTTCTTTTTTTTTTTTTGAAGAGCACCAGTTATTTCTGAAGAGCATTTGAGGATATCTCTAGACTCCTATTTTAAGTTGTCAGTTTGTACTTGGATATGAGTATTGCACATGGTGTAACAGATGAATCAAATATATCCAGCAGCATTTGTTTCTCTTGCCCACAATCTCTTTAACCATCATTGATTGCCTTTACCTTACACTCATTTACCTCAACACTTGTCATAGGGAAAAGCAGCTTATATAGCTTATGTTTGTATTTCTCTCTCTCTCTTTTTAAATTAGTTTTCTGAGGTAGGGTCTTGCTGTAGCCCAGGCTGACCTGGAATTTACTGTCATCTCAGGGTAGCCTTGAACTCTCAGTGATCCTCCTACCTCTGCCTCCCGAATGCTGGGATTAAAGGTGTGTGCCATCATGCCTGGCTATATTTTTATTTCTTAACAAGGGAAACTAGATTATTTTTATTTTATTGTTTTATCATTCTATGCCTTTTGTATCTTGATATTTTAGGAATAAGGGAGTAGTAGGAGCAAATTGAGTAAATAATCCAGGGCCAGGTGTGGTGGTGCACACCTTTAATCTCAGCACTCTGGAGGCAGAGGTAGCCGGATCGCTGTGAGTTTGAGGCCAGCCTGAGAATACATAGTGAATAAATAATCTACGCACACTGTGCTGGTACCTTTTGTCATCACTGTGACAAAATGCCTGACAGAAGTTATTTCGGGAAGGAAAGGTTTATTTTAGCTCACGGTGTCAGTGCCACAGTCCATCATGACAGGGTCTGTGGTGTAGGAATGTGTGCGGATGTCCTGTTTCCATGGCAATAGTCAGGTAATAGACATCTCAGAGTGGAACCACGGATGGGTTGAACCTTCAAGGCCCACCCTTAATGACCTACTTCTACCAGCCAAGCCTCACTTCGTTAAAAGCTCTGTTGCATTTAAAATAGCACCATGGGGCTGGAGGGATGGCTTAGCGGTTAAAGCATTTGCCTGCAAAGCCAAAGGACCCAGGTTCGATTCCCCAGGACCCACGTTAGCCACCTGCACAAGGGGGCGCACATATCTGGAGTTTGTTTGCAGTGGCTGGAGGCCCTGGCACGCCTATTCTCTCTCTCTCTCTCTCTTTCTCCCTCTTTGTCACATAAATAAAAATAAAATATCTAAAATAGTACCATAAGTAGGGGGGCATGGAGAACACTTCACATGAAACCATAACAAGCCCCATTCTTCTAGTTTTCATTGATAGCTTCCATTCTTACAAACCATTATAATTCCCTCCCCTACCTTCCCCTTCAGAAATCCACACTCCATCATATCCCCTCCCTCTCTCCATTAGTCTCTCTTTTATTTTGATGTCATCATCTTTTCCTCCTATTGCGAGGGGCTTGTGAAGGTAGATATAGGCACGGTGAGGTCATTGATATCAAGGCCAATTTCTGTCTGGACGATTGCATTGTAAGGAGTCCTACCCTTCCTTCGGCTCTTACATTCTTTCCACCACCTCTTCTGCAATGGACCCTGAGCCTTAGAGGGTGTGATAGAGATGTTTCAGTGCTGACATTCCTCCATCATGTCTTCTCAGCACTAGGGTGCCTTTTGGGTCATCTCAGTGGTCACTGCCATCTGAAAAGAGAAGCTTCTCTAACCAAAAGTGAGAGTAGCATTAATATATGGGCATGAACATTAAGTAAAGCGCTTACAGGGCAATTTGGTGGGCATAATATATGCATTTAGCCAGACAAGAGCAGGGGTTACACTTCTGAAGCTCGTGACCTCCCCCACCATAGACTTTGATTAGGTTTTCAGTACCAGGCATGTATTCCCTCCCATAGAGCAGGTCTCCAGTCCAATTAGAGAGCAGTTGGTTTCCCCCATAACAGACATGCCACTATTGCACCTGCTGGCTCATTTGCCTTGGCTGGCCAAACTTGAGGCTTGCAGTGTCCACTGTTTTCATCACTGATGGCTTCTGTCTCCCATAAGGCTGCATGCAGTGCAGGTGTGTGTGAGTGCACTTGTGTGTGGGGGTATGCATGCACATGTATGTGGAGGGCAACTGATAATCCTGAGTGCTATTTCTCAGTGTGAACTAAAGTGCCCTGAAAAGCAGCCTCATGTACTTCAAATATCTTACAAGGCTGACTGATAGAGATGGAATGTTGCAGGATCACAGCCAAATTATCTTGGGCTATCATTAGTCCTTTAATAGCCATTTACTATTCACCTCTGTGTCTGACCTAATAATAATATAATATAATTAGTAATACGATATAATAAAATATAATTAGTAATACACTATTATATAACATATAATAGTATCATACAATATAATATAATACAATATAATAATACATACAATATAATAATATAGTAATATAATATATATTACATATTTTTTATGTGAAAGAGAGAGGGAGAGAGAGAATTGGCATACCAGGGCCTCAGCCGCTACAATAGAACTCCAGACATATATGCCCCCTTGGAGAGTTGAACATGAGTCCTTAGGCTTGGCAGGCAAGTGCCTTAACCACTAAGCCATCTCTCCAGCCAATATAATATTATAATATAATGTAATAATATAATAACAATCATCTTAGTGAAGGTCGGGTGAAACCCAAAGGCTAAGAATGTCCTCAGAACATCTGAAGCCTGTAGCAGAGATTTCCCTGTTTGCCTGCAGCTTGCTTACCTAATGGTCCCACCCATGTATTTGAAAAGTGCCTTGTTTATGACTTTCTTTTGTTCTATAACAAGACCTTCATGAAATTGTTAACACAATGGAACATGGAATTTGGGGAAATCTAAATCTGTGTTTCCAGGCCACAGTCACTGATATTTGCCTCCAGAATAAACTGTCTCTTTAACCCCTTTGAGGTGAGAGCGGAGTGTTTTGCATCAATTCCGAGCATTGCCATCCCCCCCCCCTTTTTTTGAGACAGGATCACTCATTGGCTCGGCACTCACCCATTAGGCTAGACTGTCTGGTCAGTAATCCCCAAGCATTCTCCTCTTTCTGCTTCTCCCAGTGTTGGGATTATAAGTGTGAGCCGCCATGCCTGCCATTTTTATCTGGTACCAGGGGATGGAACTTACGTGGTCATGCTTGCGAGGCAAGCACGTGACTGAGTTACAGCCCCCATCCCAAGTCTTTTTAATAAACGTCCTGCTGGCAAATGCACCCAGAGAGTGCTATGCAGTAAGGCACTTGGGTTTCCGTGTTCCCCACAGGTGTGAGAGAGTAAGACCCGAGCAATTCTCCTGACCCCTGAAAGCTGGCTCTGATGAGTGGGTGTCAGTTAAGATGGGGTTCACGGAGGCATGGGAGGGCAAACGACTCATGCGCCTAGGTTCTTGGGGTCTCTCCAGTCGCATGGGATCATGTGCACCCTCTGCAGAGAGGCGTATGAGGCTCTTGTGTTCGCGTTGCCTCGGGTTCTTCGTGCTGCTGTCTCCAACAGAGGCAGTGGCAAGAGAGTAGGCACTCCGGGACCAGGTGAGATTAGTGCCCAAGCCAGCTCCCCATCCTTTGCAGGCTCTTTACATCAATCCCCTGTTCTGTGTCCGGTGTTGTCAGGCCAGAGCCTGGTTCCTGACAGCTTGATAAGCTAGGTTGGGCCACTTGTTCTTCATAGGCCAACTGAACAGATAAGTGAGGATGTGAAGTAGGAAAAGATGTATGGAATATCTCCACATAAGGAACAGGAAGCTGTCCAATGACTCCCTGCTCCTCTAATTCATCTTCTGGTCCAAACATGATGTTCGTTGTTGTTATTATTATTATTGTTATTATTATTATTATTATTTTAGATTTAGGTTTCAACAGAGAGCAAGAGGTATGCCTAATTAAGCAGTTCTGGTCAAGGTGTGGTTCCCCCAAGCATGGCTCTAGTCTCTCCTGCAAGGTTTTCAGAACTGTGAGAAATCTCTTCTTCCCAGTCAAGTTCCCCCCTCTGGTTGGCCCACGGTTATCCCTTCTCCCAGCACTGAGACAATTGAGGGGGGGGGAGTTCCAGTTTCTGGGGGTCCATTGCCTCAGCATCCTGAGAGTTGAAGGGAGGGGCCCAGATACCTCATTAGGATGTCTTTATATTCATTTTTTTCCCCACAAACGTCACAAGTTTACATGTCTATAAAATGAACACATTACGGCCGGGGAGATGGCTCAGCAGTTAAAGGCACTTGCTTACAAAGTCTGCCAGCTCAGGTGCCAATTCCCCCGTATTCATGTAAAGCCAGACACCCAGAGTGGCGTGTGTGTCTGGAGTTTGTTTGTAGCTACAAGACGCCCTGGCCTGCTGATTCTCTCTCTCGCTGTCTGCTGGCAAATAAATAACCATATTTAAAATGTGAGATGATGACGCTTTTCTGTGTGCTATGCCCGAGATACAGGAAGTCCATCCCCAGTGAAAGGTTACTTTCCCATCTGACACTGCCAGGGTGCTGACCCCTGTGTCACGCGCTTTAGGCTCCTTCCACGCACACACCCGGGGTGTCACGTTTTCTGTGTGGTTGTTGGCATTCCTGTTGAGTTCTGGACCTCACTGTTTTGTCTGCTCAGGACCGTGCTGTGCTACAGGAGACACTGTCTCAGAACGTTGCTCGGCAGAGGAGTGAGACTTTCCCTCATGGCCTCAGAGCCTTGCCCCAGGGACGGGACAGATGTGGTAGCGCGCTCTTCCCCAAATGCTTTACGTCTGGGCCCATCCTCTGGCCACACAGCTGGAAGGATGTTGGCTCCAGCTGTCTGAAGAGCCAACAACACAATGGCTCCTTCTGGTTACACAAGGAAAATGAACATCCTCTGTTTGCTTAAGCTAGTTTTGAGTTGGGTGTCTGTTCTTTTTCACCAGAATATGGACTTTGCCAAGAATCTTCCTCTTTTTCCAATCAGTTGACTGCTTTTACCTACCCCTTTAGGCTCAATTCAAGCAAATGCGATCGATCATTTGAAAAAGTTTAGTCTTTACCCTAAGTCTGGACTGACCTTTCTTTTTTCATTGTTCACTTCAGTATTTTCTATTGATATGTAGCATATCATTTTAATATTTATCTGTGCATAAGCCTGTGCATCTCTTACTATATTCTATTTCTATATGGCAATTTGAGGTGTTCTAAAATTGTCAGAGCCTTTCTTGGCTCTTGGTTGGGCTATTAACTCAGGAGTCAGGGGTGCCGGATTTTTTATGGTCACAAAAAACTTCCACTGAGTCAGTGGTCTCCAGGATCTTGTCTTGTGAATTCCATGAATGAACTCCATAGACCATAGGGGATGAGATTTAGAAAGACTTTATTATAGAGCTAATGATAGGCAAAGAAGTCAGTGTTCCTGAACAGCAGGAGGTGTTCTGAGTGGGCCATCTGCTTGGTGTGACTCTGACTGAGGTCTTTTATATAAACTTACAAGACGGGAGCTTTGCTGGATGGGGGATGAGCTGTCCCGTTCCCATGTCAGGCGCCTTGCAGTGTTACTGACATCTCCATGTCAGGTTTCCAGGGCAGGGAATTCCTTTGGGAAAGAAGAGATAAGGAAAAATTGGACCTCCCCCTTACAGGCTCTAGGACATTTCCCACTTCTAGCAAAGAACAAAACTGTTCCCTTTAGGGCTCTGTTCCCTTAGACTGCCTAGTCAATTTCTATTTTTTAAAATATATTTTAAATTATTTATTTACAAGTAGAGACAGGGAGAGAGAGGAGCAGGGAACGGGCACCCCAGGGCATCCTACCACTGCTAACGAACTGCAGATGCATGTGCCACTCTGTGCATCTGGCTTTACCTGGGCACTGGGGATTTGAACCCAGACCATCAGGCTTTACAAGCAAGCGCTTTTAACCATTGAGCCATCTCTCCAGCCCATGCCTCATCAATTTCTATCTCATTTCCAGATTCTAATTGTGCGAATGCTTAGTATCGGCATTGATTCAGACAGATGGCAGTAATTTTGTTTAATTTGCTGAATCACAAAACAATGTCTTGTTGCCACCTAAACTGTGCATGCAGATAGTTCCTTCATAAAGATCTTGGGTTGTCAGAATGTAATTTTAATTTCATCATTACAGTTCTTGCCTAACTCTGATCTTTAATAAAAATCATTTAGAAAATGTAGATAGCAAAAGAAACTGTAGCAAATAGTTGCCTACAATCTTATCATTCATATGTTTGCTAAGTTGATGATATACATTCTCTCAAAGTTTTCAAGAATGCAAGTCCCATTGAAACAAAACCCAAACTCATTCCTCCTAAAGATGACTTGGATATATTACCAACTAATTATACAAGTTGTAATTCTCTGATAATCTTCTACAACTGATTGTCTAAAGGATTTTAGTAAAGCTACTCTAAACCAGTTGGGACATACCTCCAAAAATAGCTTAGCTTAATTAACCTTGCTATGGGAATTGTTTGCTGGGAATCCTTTAGGTACTGAATTTGAGTCCAGCTCATTTTAAGCCAGGGTTATTTCCATCCCTTTATTTTTTTTCTAAGATTTTATTTTATTTTTATTTGAGAGAGAGAGAGAGAGAGAGAGAGAGAGAGAGAGAGAGAGGATTGAGAGAGAAAGAGAATGGGCATGCCAGGGCACCAACTGCTGCAAACGAACGCCAGACACATGTGCCACCTTGTGCATCTGACTTGCGTGGGTCCTGGGGAATCGCACCTGGGTCCTTTGACTTGGCAGGCAAGCGCCTTTAACCACTCAGCCGTATCTCCAGCCCCATCCTCTCGTTTCAAAGAGGAATTTGCAAGGGCGTTTCTGTATTTCAGTGGTGGAGCAGTGTGCAGAGGCCGGTGTTGAGCAAACACACTCAGCAATGGAACTGTACGACCGCATCGAGGCTATAGGAAGGTGCGGTGAGAGGAGTCCTAGTTATGCATGCAAAAGCCTGAGGGGGTGCATTGTTCAGATCTCTACACACGGCTGGGAAGTAGGAGAATGGAAGATTCAAAACACAAACAGCCATCTGCACGTGTAGTAAACCTTTGGTAAATGACAACGTCCCCATGTGGCCCCTGACGAACCGGGAGGAGAAAGCCAGTGCACACAGCAAAGACGCAGGAGAAGCCCCAACAGTGTCCCCTTCCTGTTGATGCCCGTTCCCCATTCTGCTTCCTAAATGCAAGCAGGGACCCTCTGGTCGTGTTTGGGAAGAAGCGATTAAGATAGAAAAGACATTTTCTTTTTTTTTTTTGTTTTTTTTTTGTTTATTTTTATTTTTATTTTTTCTCCATTTTTATTAATATTTTCCATGATAACAAAAAAAATCCCATGGTATTACCCTCCCCCCTTTCCCCTTTGAAATTCCATTCTCCATCATATCCCCTCCCCATCTCAATCTTTCTACTTACATATATACAATACCAACCTAATAAAAGCCCTCCTCCCTTTCTTTCTCTTCCCTTTCTATCTCCTTTTTTAACTTACTGGCCTCTGCTACTGAGTTTAGAAAAGACATTTTCGAATGTATGTTTGGGATGGGGTGAGAAGCAAGGAGGCCTGTTTGGAAATTTGCTTGTTTAACTTAGAATTCAAAAACAAACAAACAAACAAACAAAAAAGGCGCTTGGTTTAATATTTCAAAGAAATGAAACAATGCTGACATCTGTTTGACAGAGTAGAAATTTGTCATCCTCTGAAGCTGTGTATGTTTCACGGTGAGAAAAACTTATACTGTTTTGTCATTTCTTTTTTACAGAGTAAAATTTGTAATTTCCAATTACAAAGTAAACCTTTTGATGAGCTACAGCTATAGATTCTGTGGAAATCTGTTATGTAAATCTGGATTCTCAACTGATACACATATGCCACAATTTTCTTTTCTTTCTTTCTTTTTTTTTTTTTTTTAACATTCATTGTGCTATTTGCCCAGTAAATGAGTTAATTATTATGTTTACTCCTCCTTCTTTTGGAGATTTAGAGGGAAGCGTATTTTCCATATCTTGGTCACTCTTTGTGGATGGTATCTAGTTTTCCTCCAAGTGAGTATTTTTTGAAATACATTATCCTGTAGATTAAAGACTTCATTTAAAGATCTTTTTATTCTATTTAAGTACTGCAGAACTCATTTATGCCTTGAAAGTTCTGTGTTATTAAAGTATTATTATTATTTTTGGTGGGGAGGCATAATCAATTTCAGGTTTTCTTTTCTTGTTCTTCCTTTTTTTTCCCTCTCTCTCCTTCCTTCCTTCCTTCCCTCTTCCTTCTTTTTTCTTTCCAATAGTATTTTCTTCTCCCTGATTAAAAAAAAATTAATTTAATTTATTTATTTGGGAAGAGAGAGAGAGAGGAGAGAGAGAGAGAGAGAGAGAGAGAGAGAGAGAGAGAGACCAAGAGAGAATGGGCATGTTGAGGCCTCTATCCACTGTACAGGAACTCCAGATGCATGTGCCACCATGTGCATCTGACTCACATGGATACTGGGAATCAAGCCTGGATCCTTAGATTTTGCAGGCAAGCGCCTTAACTGCTAAGCTCCTATATGTTTTCTTTTGTCTTCCGTCTCCCCTCTTCATCCCTCTCCACTTTTTAGGGGGTGAGGTTTCTCGCTCTAGCTCAGGTTGACCTGGAATTCACTATGTAGTCTCAGGGTGGCCTTTAACTCATGGCAATCCTCCTACCTCAGCCTCCCGAGTGCTGGGATTCAAGGTGTGCGCCACCACACGTGGCCCCCAATCCACTTTTGAAAGTAGCAGCTCTACATAAAGTTATGAAGCATTTTCCTTATCTTTTAAATTACATCTTTTGTTTTATTGAAGGTTTTCTTTTAGAAGAAAAACTGCTAAGGCATTCTTACTTAACAGCACTATAAATGTGTGGGTGAATAACACTATACTGGGAGGCTTCAAAGGCTTGGATGCTATGGTCAGACCAGAAGTTCCAGGAAACTTGGGTCAACTTAGATCGCTGTTTTGTAAACACATTCCAGAAGTTTTTTTTTTTTTTCCCCCCCTACTAAGACTTCTAGTTTGTTAACTGAACTGTGGGGCTAGGCACTTTGTGCTTAGATATAAATAAGATTTACTCTTGACGATGGAATGAATGGGGAGGGTTGCTGTCATTCGCGAGGCTGAATGAGTAATCTTACAGAGTAGGGTAAAACTACTCTTTGAAAGGTGAGGAACATTTCACTTTTCTTTGCTATGTTACCTGTAAGGGAAAACCATCAAGCCTATGCATGCCATAGACATGAGGCACTAATGATGTAAAAAAAGGTTAATATTGCTGTTTTTAATTTTAATTTACTTTACTTTTATTTTATTTTTTTTTTTTCAAGGTAGGGTCTCGCTCTAGCCCAGGCTGACATGGAATTCACTCTGTAGTCTCAGGCTGGCCTCGAACTCCCAGTGATCCTCCTAATTCAAAATGACCCTAGGTTCTTTGGCTTTGCAGGCAAGTGCCTTAACTACTAAGCCATCCCTCCAAGCCCTTGGTCTAAATTCTTGAGCAGCTAAGTGGAACTGATTTTTTTTTCATTAGTTCTAAGGTGGAAAACAAAACAAAACAAAACAAAACAAAACAAAACAAAACAAAACAAAACAAAACAAAACAAAACAAAACATCCCACAAGCAACAACAACAACAGAAACAGGAAACTAATAATCACCACTGACAGGAAGCCTGGCCTTGGAAGTAGTTGGGTCTTTCCATTTTGCAGCGACCTGGAGTACTTATCTCCCTGGGTCTCAAGATATATTCTATTTAGACCCAGACGCTGCAGAAACTTGTACAGACAAGCTGACTTAATGCCAGTGTGATGGTCATCGGCACCTGAGAAACCCGTGCGAGTGTCAATTACGTATCTGTTCTTTCCCACCCACGGCCCTGACAGGACTCTGTCGTGAGTAATGGTCATGTTCATGTTTGCCCTGTTCACCTCTGGGTCTGGGGAGACATCTATATATGGACATGTCTCTATCTACTCGCACGTGGGCAGTTGGCAGGAAATGCTGAATCTGAGCAAATTGCTTTTCCTTAGAAGCACCATCTATGAGAAGTGGCCCAGTGTGTATTTTAAGTTTAATTCTTTTCTGTGACATGTGATTGTTTCCTTTCTCCTTGTTTGAAGCAGGGTCTCTCGTTGTTCGCCACCTGGTTCCCCAAGCTAGTGGCTTGTGAACCTCAAGGTGCCACACCTCTCACTGTCCGTGAACCATATCTGCCTGGTTTTCTCCATAACAGCTGCTTTGTTTGCTGGGCCATCTCCCCAGCCCATCACGTGTGACTTTACGATACCAAAACATCATTTGATGATTTTTATTTTTCACTGATGCTTAGACCTAAAAGTGTTGCCACCAAAAGCTATGATCACTGCCGCTCCTGACCGGCGGCTTGCGGAGGGAACACGTGTCTAACCCGTAGGCTGTGTGGGGTTCAGCAGGGGTTGGAGGAATTATCTCTATTCTGCAGACTGCCAACCCT
Source organism: Dipus sagitta (assembly GCA_036346955.1). Classification (NCBI taxonomy): domain Eukaryota; kingdom Metazoa; phylum Chordata; class Mammalia; order Rodentia; family Dipodidae; genus Dipus; species Dipus sagitta. Next base: position 34,807,863 of record CM070772.1, read on the forward strand.
ATAATGGCTGGGGATACGGAGCATGCGAGATGTGCGACAAAGGGGGGCCCAGAATGAGCTAGCTGCATTCTCCCGTATGCCCTGTGTGTTTAGTTCAGGCCTCTGAGCAAGCGCTTGCGGTGTTGCTTCCGATGAAGAACGAGTCCATTTCAGAATGATCAAGATGAGCTAATTCAGGGAACTTTGCTGCCAATATCCATTTGGGAGAAAATTTGTCAGTTATATTTTCATTTCAGTCTCTTGGCTCTATACAGAGAGTGATGTAGCTCACAAATATTGATTGTGTTCATAAGAGCGAAGGGAAGTATTGGCTGTTACTTCCTGACTAGCTGTTCTAGAATATGCTCGTAACAATTCATATCAGCTAAGATCCTGCTCATTTAGCAATCCCTACGCTGTATATGATTTTAAAAAGTAAGGGTGGGGACTGGAGAGATTTCTCAGTGGTTAAGGTGCTTGCTTGCAAAGCCTAATGACCCAGGTTTGATTCCCCAGGTACCCACGTAAAGCCAGATGCGCAGAGTGGCGCATACATACATCTGGAGTTCATTTGCAGTGGCTGGAAGCCCTGGCATGCCCGTTCCCTCTGTCTGTCTCTCTTCGATCTCTCTTGCTTGCAAATGAATGAATGAATAAATAAATAAATAAATAAAATGACAGCAATAGATTTTCCCTAGGGCCTGTAATAACCCCAGTCATGGGCTTTTAATTGGATTTATTGTACCGGATGTGAATGCCTTCCTGTGGAGAAGGTGTCAATCCAGTTAGAAAACAGTTGGTAGCCCCCGTAACTGTTGGGCCACTTGACACCAGTGGGCATATCTTGCTTGCTGGTCAGTTGTATAGCATGCAAGGTCTACTGCTGCGTGAGGCTGCTGGTGACTGAATAGCACCTTCTGGCATTCATACGATCCATCAGGGAGGACGCTTCGAGCTCAGGTCCAGCTTAAATGCTCTGTGTCCTACAACGAAAGCCTGTGCTATCTTTAGTAACTGGGTCTCATCATTTAGTTCTGTTGTCTTGTCCTTTTTTGGTGCTTTTTCCCCCCCCCACTTTGTTTGTTTTTTCGAGATAGGGTCTCACTCTGGCCCAGGCTGACCTGGAATCCCCTAGGTACTCTCTGGGTGGGTTTGAACTCACGGCCATCCTCCTACCTCTGCCCTCCCCAGTGCTGGAATTAAAGGCATGCGCCACCACGCCCGGCTACATTTCGCTTTGAATCCATGTTGAGTTGGTTATTGTACACGGTGGGAGATGTGGTTTCATTTCCTACTCCTAGTTTTCCCAGCACTGAAGAGACTGTCCTTTTCCTGTTGTGTTTGATGCCTTTGTTGAAAGTCAACTAACCACCAATGTGTTGCTCCTCAACTTTGTTATAATGAGAAACTTTCTTACTGGCCTGGAAGTTGCCAAGTGGGCGAGGCTGGCTGGACAACCAGCCCCAAGGATCCTTCTGTGTCTTCCTCCTCAGTGCTGGGATTATAAGTAGCAGCTGATTTATTTATTTATTTTTAAATCCATCCTGAGGGTTGAATTTAGGTCCTAGGTCCTCATGCTTGAAGGGCAGCACTTCATGGACTCAGCCATCACCCTGAGCCCTGTTGTAGATTTTGGAATGAAGTTCCATGATGCCTTCTGGCTTCCTGATTTGCTTAAGACCGCCGAGGCTATGCTGAGGCATTTGTAGCTCCATATATGGATTTTAGTATTTCCCCCCCCCCATGTCTGTGAAAAATATACCTGGAAATTTGATAGGGATAATGTTGGATCTATAGATCACTTTTGAGTAGTAGGGGCATTTTAACAATATTAATTATCAAAAAGGAATTTCAAAAAGACAATTAGGAAGGAACCCAGTGTTATTAAAAGGCCTTGAATTCATTGAGCAATTGTTTCCTTGAAACAGTTCTCCATGCATAGGTAAAATACACACAAATATAAAATTTGCCATCTTAACCATTTTAAAATACACAGTTTAGTAGTATCGAGTATGTTCATATTGTGTGATCCCTAGAACAGTTTTCATACTTAAAACTGAGTCTGTACCCATTGATTGGCTCCTTATTCTCTCTGAAGCCACATATAATTAAAAAAGTGCTTTTTTTTTTTTGAGGAAAGGTCTCTAGCCTAGACTGATGTAGAACTCACTCTGTAAGCCCGGGTTGGTCTCAAACTTACAAACATTCTGTTACCTCACCCTCCTGAGCTCCAAGACTAAAGGTGTGGACTCCCACATCTGACTTTTCTTTATTTTTATTGTAAGAGAATAAAAATCAATTATATAAAGGTAGAACAGAGATGCTAGTGGATTAGAGATGTGAGCAAGATTATAGTGGAGACAATGGATGTGTAGCTGTGGAGATGCTCTGGAATGCAGGATTTGTTCATAGACTGGGAAAGAAGTCTTCCTTCTTCCGCCTTCAGTGCCTAGAAGCAGCAGGGGGTGAAAATGTCTGGTGTGGATTAAGGTTTTCACCTGCTGTGGTATGTTATTTAATCTCCCTCTATGCTTTTACTGCTTTATTACCTATTTCCTTCCAATTTCAAAGGAAAATTTTCTTTTCCTTAAGATTTACTCTTGTAGCAAAGTGTTGGCCTTAATAAACTATCTGCTGTTACAAACAGTGCTTCCTGTATTTTAAATGCTGGAATAACTGGACAGTGAAGAATGTATGAAGAAATGAATGCTTTTATGCTCCTTTCTCTTAGAAATAAATTATGTAGCTATTAACTGAAACCCCTCGTAAGAACTTTACAACTGACTTCAGCCTATGGAAATGTATAACTACAAAAATTAATTTAAATATTCTTCCAACCCCCCCCAAAAATAACAGATCAAGTTGTAGCAACTTAATATTTCTATTTAATCAGCTCCCTTATTTAGGTTAACTTTGATGTTATTTATACTTATATAGTTATATTTAGGTTAACTTGAATATGTTTCCATATTAAGGTATTGCTCATTTTTGGAATATTTTCCCTTGAGATGAATTCTCGTATAATGTATGTTCAGTATACTTTCCCTGTTACGTATCTGATTATGGTAACTACTAGGAGATGCAAGGCTAACACTGGCCTGACTCTGAGAGGTTCAATTTGGATAAAGACTATGAGTTAAAGGAGAATTGGGTGACAGATGTTGGCCAGACCTACAGAATAAGGCAAAGCAAAGTGCAAATGCATGTTTTGAAAATTCAAAAGTTGAATACTTGATTGAAGTCTCCCTTTTGCTTGTGTTGATAAAATATTAAATATAATCATAAATATTTTGTGACATTTAGAAATACAACAGAGGGTCCTCCCCCCACACACTCATTTTTACTAGGAAAAGCATTCCACTCATGATATCTTACCATAAATGCCTATCAAAGATACCTTCCAGCCTTCTTGGTACAGTTTTGTTAAACTATGTTAACAATGTAACTATCTTTTTTTTTAAAGTTTTTTAAACTTTATTTATTTATTTGCAGGCAGACAGAGAGAGAGAGAGAAGACAGACAGACAGAATAGGCATGCCAGGGCTTCTAGCCACTGCAAATGAACTCCAGACACATGTGCCCCTTGTGCGTCTGGTTTACATGGGTCCTGGGGAATCAAACCTGGGTCCTTTGGCTTCACAAGCAAGCGCCTTAACCACAAAGCCATCTCTCCAGCTCCAACAATGTAACTGTCTTTAATAAACTTGGTAAAAACATTTAAATACTGTAATGAATTAATTTTTAAAGGTTTTTGTTTTGTTTTGTTTTTCGAGGTAGGGTCTCACTCTAGCCCAGGCTGACCTGGAACTCACTATGTTGTCTCAGGGTGACCTTGAACTCATGGTGATCCTCCTTCCTCTGCTTCCCAAGTGCTGGGATTAAAGGCATGAGCCACCATGCCCACTGATTTTTAAATATTTTGACAATAAAAACTTTTCAGTATACATTCTCTGAATTTAAAGTCCATTTCCATGCTGGGGACATGGCTCAAGGTGTAGAGTACTTGCCATAAAATAGACTTGGTGATTCCAAATTTATCTGATTTACCATTCGTCTAGTGAATAAACATTTTCCTGACATAAATGCAATGTTCTGGCTAATCAACGTGATAGATATTAATAAGCTGCTGTCTGGTGGATATGACACAGTTTCTCATCTTGGTGGCGAAAAAGAAGGCACTCTCTGATTTTTCACCCTACAATGTCAAAGAGCAGAGGTTTTCTGTTTGGGCCTGAATTATTTTTGATATATAAATATATTTTTTTCACAGCCAGTTTTTTTTTTTTTTACATGTTTTGGTAGCATGCTAGGGAATTCAGTTAGATGTAGGGCAAGATGAATTCATTTTTCTTCAGTGTTTTATAATGTGGGTCAGTTACATTAACTTCTTGGACTAAAAGTCTGTGTGCATTACACCAGTGGCATTCAAAATAGTACTGAGTACATGAAGTGTGTATTTGAACATTTTATATTTGTACACCATATATATGGAGGCAAAATGTCTACAAACATTGACTGAAATCAAAGAATAAAGAACATATATAATTGGATTCATCCCAAGGTCAGTAATTAAGTCACCATAATTAACAACAAATATCTTTTGTGATACAGAATGTAGTTATCTTTTGCTAAGAAAGTTGGTACCTTTTTATATTTTATTTATTTATTTACTTGAGAGAGAGAGAGAGAGGGAGAGAATGGGCGCACCAGGGCCTCCAGCCACTGCAAACAAACTCCAGATGCACGCGTTCCCTTGTGCATCTGGCTTACGTGGGTCCTGGAGAGTTGAACTGGGATCTTGGCTTTGCAGGCAAATGCCTTAACTGCTAAGCCATCTCTCCAGCCCCCAGTTGGTACTTTTAAAGTGCTTCTTATATTTTTAATTTTTTCTTTTTATTTATTTATTTATTTGAGAGAGAGAAAGAGAGAGAGAGAGAGAGAATGGGCACGCCAGGGCCTCCAGCCACTGCAAATGAACACCAATTGCATGTGCCCCCTTGTGCATCTGGCTTACATGGGTCCTGGAGAGTCGAACTGGGATCTTTTTTCTTTGCAGGCAAGTGCGTTTACCACTAAGCTATCTCTCCAGCCCTATTTTTTCTATTTCTTTTATTCTTCCCATTTTTTTGGCTTTTTTTTTTTTTTTGAGGTAGGGTCTTACTTTAGCCCAGACTGACCTGGAATTCACTATGTAGTCTCAGGGTGGCCTTGAACTCACAGCGATCCTACCTCTGCCTCACGAGTGCTGGGATTAAAGGTGTGTGTCACTATGCCCGGCATCTTGCTATTTTTCTGATTTTTAACATTAAAGGAACTGGACATCGTTTGAGCTCCATCATAATTTATTAGAGGAGTTTGTTCTACTTGATCGGTCTATAATATGCTGATTCATATCATGGTTCTCTTCCAAGACTGTACACCCAACCATCAGAGCTCCTTTGAAGTGTAGTTGTTCTTAGCAAAAATAATTATCCTGGAGTTCTTGTTTTAGAACATTTTGTTACAGGAAAGGATGCATAAATATACTCCCAAGCAAAGTTTAGTGACCAAGTTTTGAATCCATTAATTTCTTAGGGGAGGACTCTCTCTACCATCCCACCCCCGCCCCCCAGCAGTGGCCAGGACGAGTATAACTCAGCTCATAACTTCAAAGCCTTTTGTGAACTAAATTAGGATATGAGACTCTACTGGGATATTAGAAATGGGACGGAGAGATTACAACCAAGGACAGCGATGGCCCTGGGGACTGAGAGGTTCACTTGCGTCTGAAAGAATATGAAAGGGCTTGTGAAGCAAGAGGTTTGCTGTACTGTCACTGTTTTGAAACACAGTCTGTGCCCTAGTGAGATGTGCAGAAGTTCCTGTAACACTTGCGTTGCCATAGTGACCCCCAGTCCCCCAGTTAATTACTTCTCTCAGGCAGCTGTGGCAGGTGGGCAGGGCTGGAGACTCTCAGGATATAGGACTAAGGTTTCCTTTCACGAGTAATTCACTGCATTTAAGTGAAGAGATGTTGGCTGTTTTCCTTTGTTGACTATAATGATGGGGTTCATGATAACCAGATGTAAGTCTGCTTAAATCATTTTTTTGTCTTTTTTTTTTTTTTGAGGAAGGGTTTCACTCTAGCCCAGGCTGACCTGGAATTTACTATGTAATCTCAGGGTGGCCTCGAACTCACGGCGATCCTTCTACCTCTGCCTCCCGAGTGCTGGGATTAAAGGCGTGCACCACCACGCACAGCTTGCTTAAATCATTTTTAATGATTTAAATTTTTAAAATTTAAGTTAAAATTTTCATTTTTGATTTTCGAGACAGGGTCTCAGATAACTTAGGTTGGCTCTGAACTTCTGTGGAGCTTAGGTTGACCTTGAACTCCTGTTCTTCCAGCCTCCACCTTTCAAGTGCTGGGATTACAGGCTTGTGCCACCATGCCCTGACTCCCCCCCCCCCCCCCCCCCCCGCACTTCTACTAATCGCTTTGTATTTGGCAGTCACTTAAGATATGTCCTCCCTCCCTCTCTCCTTCCTGTTCCCAGCAAGGTCTGTTTGCTGAGGCCTCACACAGTTTGAAGATACCCTCTGGTTTTTTCTCACTAGAATGTGTTTGGCCTTTTCCTGAATATTTTCCTCCTTCAGTAATATCTCGGGCTGTTCTTTTCTTATTCTACTGCTATCTGCGTCTCTCCCCCCTCCCCACCGACTGCTCTGCTTGAGTAGCGCTCAGGGATTCTAGGGAGCATCACTGAGCAGGCCTGTTGGAAGCTCCTGTCATTTCTGACGATGGCCCAGGAACCTTGGATGGCGATCTGATTCTGCCACCTGGTGAGAAGGTTCCTATTCAGGCTGAACCAAGCCCATCTAAACTCCTTGTGTATTTTCCTTAGAAAGCCCCTCTTGAAGCTGGTGTAGATTTAAACTATAGAAGGAAGGATATACATGCAGGTTTTGTTGGGTCCTCGTGGTGTGATCCTAAAACAGAAATTCAAACCTTTAAAGTCTATCAGTTGTGCTGTCTAAAGACTATCAGTTTATTTTTCATTTTTTTTTTGGTTTTTATATGTGTATGTATATGTGATGTGTATGCATGTTTGTATATCTACAGGCATACCTGTGTGTGTGTGTATGTGTGTGCTCGTGCATGTGTGCATGCACGTGCGATTGCTTAAGTGTCATTTCTCTTAGGCACAGTCCACCTTTTGTTGGGACAGCGTCTCTCATTGGCCTTGAACTTGCAAAGCAGATTAGTGTGGTATGGGCGCACACCACCACACTTGGCATTTACACGGTGCCAGTGATTGAATTCAGGTCGGCATGCTTGTGAGGCAGGCGCTTTACTGACTGAACTATCTCCCAAGCCTCAATCTACAGGCTTTACATATCACAAATCACCCACTTTGCCTCTGTATTTCTACCACTTTCTATCTTAGAGCTGCCGTGTACTTAGAAGGCTAACGTGGAGAGAAGTTGCAGCTCTCGTTCACTGGAGCTGCTCTGGGGCCATATTATTATTATTATTTTTTTTTTTGGTTTTTCGAGGTAGGGTCTCATTCTAGCCCAGGCTGACCTGAATTCACTATGTCGTCTCAGGGTGGCCTTTGAACTTACAGCGATCCTCCTACCTCTGCCTCCCGAGTGCTGGGATTAAAGGCGTGCGCCACCACGCTCAGCTCATTATTTTTGTTTTGGCATATATATTTTTTATTTGCAAGCAGAGAGAAAAGAGACAGATAGAATGGGTGTGCTGGGGCCCCCAGCCACTGCAAACAAACTCCAGATGAATGTGCCCCTTAGTGCATCTAGCTTTATGTGGGTACTAGGGAAGCAAACCTGGGTCATCAGGCTTTGCAGGCAAATACCTTAACTGCTGAGCCATCTCTCCAGCCCTTCACTTCCATTCTTTTTTTCTTTTATTATTTATTGTTCTTGAGATAGAGATAGAGAGAGATAGATAGATAGATAGATAGAGAGAGAGAGAGAGAGAGAAAGAATGGACACGTGTACCCCTTGTGAACATGTGCATCACTGTGTGTCTGACTTTGAGGAACCTGGAGATTCGACCATGAGTTCTTAGGCTTTGCTGGCAAATGCCTTAATCACTTAACTACCTCTCCAGCCTCCATTCTTTTTTATTCATAAGAGAGAGAGAGAGAGAGAGAGAGAGAGAGAGCGAGCGAGCCAGGCCCTCCAGCCACTGCAGTCGAACTCTTGATGTGTATGCTACTTTGTGCACATGCACAATCTTACGTGTGTCTCATGTGTCACCTTGTGTGCCTGGCTTACGTGGGATCTGAGGAGTTGAACTTGGGTCCTTAGGCTTTGCATGCAAGCACCTTAACTGGCAAACCATCTCTCCAGCCCTCACTTCCGTTCTTATTCCCACTGAGCTGCCTAGAGCCAGTTGCTCTTCCCTCAGAGAGCCTACACCATCCCATCTTTTGGTTGGTCATTGAGGAATTCCCCAGAGGCAGGTTTTCTGCTCTGTCTCATCTGTTTTCTTTGTGCCACGTACATTATCCACCATCTTTAGGATTCTTTTCTCTTTCTTTCTCTGTGTTTGTTCATGCAGTGTTATTCTTTCTCCCAGGAAAATCCTGCTCTTCAAAATCCAGCTCCGTTGCCAACTACCTGTATGTGGCCTTTTTGGGATCTTTCCAGAAATCATAATCTCTGCTAAGGACGTAATGTTCTTTCAGTGCTTATCATGTTTGACATTCTTCCATGGTTATTTGTGTCTGTTGTATCACTCCCGAGGAGAGAAATTATATCATGTAATCTATTTTTATATCTCCATGGCATGTAGCATGGTGACACACACAAGCACACATGGTACACAGCAAATGGTTTTTGTTGGAGTCAAGGGAATATGTGAGTTTGCAGAGGAGCCATGGTGTACAAAGCCTGGAGACGGACATTGATTATGGGATCTATTTAGACTGCGAATTGTCATATTCATGGGCTACCATGTCTTCTCACTCATCGCCTGTTGTGATTTAAGAAATATACCTGTAGGAATAGTCAGAAAGGCCCTTTTCCTCCTTGGTGTTATTTTAGTAATGTCCATATTCACTTTGAGGCATGCTTAATTCACCTTCTTGTAGTCTGTCTTTCTTTGAATCTGGTAATAGATGACTAAGATAGAAAAGGTGGCAAAATCTGCATGCTTAATGGGTACATACATTCTTTTTTTGTTCTGTTTTTCATTTAAAATTTTAAAAAATATTTATTTATTTACTTGACAGAGAAATAGAGAGAGAGAGAGAATGGGCATGCCAGGGCCTTCAGCCACTGCAAACGAACTCCAGATACATGTGGGTCCTGGAGAATTAAACCTGGGTCCTTTGGCTTTGCAGGCAAATGCTTTAATCGCTAAGCCATCTCTCAAGCTCCAGATACATACATTCTTTGTTTATTTTTATTTATTTATTTGAGAGCAACAGACAGAGAGAGAAAGAGGCAGATAAAGAGAGAGAGAAGGGGTGTGCCAGGGCCTCCAGCCACTGCAAACAAACTCCAGACGCGTGTGTCCCCTTGTGCATCTGGCTAACGTGGGTCCTGGGGAATTGAGCCTTGAACTGGGGTCCTCAGGCTTCATAGGCAAGCACTTAACCACTAAGACATCTCTCCAGCCCATACAGATACATACATTCTTAAGGAGAACTCTAAGGGATAGTGTGAGAGTGTTGCACAACAGTTCACCAGTGTTTTGATTTTCCCTTCAGATTTGGAATGGGAAAAGAGAACAGCTGATTGCTTAAATGCCACTACTTCTCTTCCTTCCTCCTCCTCCTCCTTCTGCTTCTTTTCCTTTCATGGTAGGGTCTCGCTCTAGCCCAGGCTGACCTGGAATTCACTATGTAGTCTCAGGGTGGCCTCACACAGTGATCTTCTTACCTCTTCCCCCCAAGTTCTGTGATTAAAGGTGTGTGTCACCAAGCCCAGTTTAAATGCTTCTGTCTGTGTGTGTGTGTGTGTGAGAGAGAGGGAGAGAGAGAGAGAGAGAGTTGGCACTCCAGGGCCTCTAGGCACTGCAATTGAACTCCAGACACATGTGCCATCCTGTGCACATGAGCGACCTTGTGCATGTGTTGCCTTGTACGTCTGGCTTATATGAGATCTGGGGAGTCGAACATGGGTCTTTATGCTTTGCAGGCAAGTGCCTTACCTGCTAGACCATCTCTCCAGGCCTAAATGCTTATATACATACATACATACGTACATTCATACATACATATATAAGTTGTATTTATTTATTTATCTGACAGAGAATGAAGGAGAGAGAGAGAGAGAGAGAGAGAGAGAGAGAGAGAGAGAGAGAGAATGGGCACGCTAAGCCTTCAGCCACTGCAAATGAACTCCAGACGTGTGTGCCTCCTTGTGCATATGGCTAACGTGGGTTCTGGGGACTCGAACTTGAGTCCTTTGGCTTTGCAGGCAAATGCTTTAACTGCTAAGACATCTCTCCAGCCCCTTAAATGGTTCTTTTTGGTTGCAATACAATTACCAGCAAAATAAGCTCTAATAAGACTTTCTTGGGCAGTTATATGAGGGGCTGCAAAACACACACACACACCAAAAAGACCAAAAACCACAAAAAAGAATCCAGTAGCATATAGTAACAGAGCCAATGACTTCATATTCAAATTTGGATTATGAATTATTATGCTGTAACAGTGCTTACTGTTATAATCTCCATTTGTAAGTATGAGACATGGGGGGGGGGCAGGGAGAAGAAAAGGGAAACAGGGAAAGAAGTATTTGTAGGAAGCAAAATTTTGGATAAGTGTCCTCAATCGTTTTGGAGCTGTGACACCCCAGTAAGTGATCCCACCTGTGGCTTGTTCACTTGATTAATGACTGTTTCACCTTAGGAGAGACAGTGTGATAGGAGCAGGGAGGAGGGACAGGGGAGCAGAGAGTAGAGAGTGAATGAATGAAGTAATTCCAACACAGCATTTGAATGCCAGGGTGATGTGGTTGCAACTTGTGTCACCCTACTGATCCCCAGGGTTGAGTAGGTTGACCTGGCAGCCTAGGCTGGTTTCCCGTTCCTCCCTCACTGCTATTTGTATGTCCTTCCCAAAGCTACAGGATTAAGTTAAGGCCCAGCAGGTACATCCCTGCTAGGCCCTCCTAACCAGCTTGTTTTAAAAAATATTTTATTTACTTATTCATTTGACAGAGAAAGGTGGGGGGAGAGAGAATGGGCATGCTAGGGCCTCCAGCCACTGTAAACGAACTCCAGATGCATGCACCCCCTTGCACATCTGGCTAATGTGGGTCCTGGGGAATCGAACCTCGGTTCTTTGGCTTTGCAGGCAAACACCTTTACTGCTAAGCCATCTTTCCAGCCCCTAACAAGCTTTTAAATGTAGCAGTTGGAGGTTTTAGAGTATCTGTGTTCCAAAAAGGGGGTGGGTTATAAACCACTGAAAGGAAGTGTTTAGCAGAACTGTCCTTTTGAAACAATTTTTCATGGTTTTATTGGCATATATTAATTATACATAATAATGGGTTTCATTACATCATTTTCATACATGTACGCACATATTTTGATCATATTCAACCCCACTCTGTTACTCTCTCGTCCTCTTCCCATGCCTACTAATCCCTTTCCTCTTTGCAACTAGCCTCCCTTCCCATTTCATATCTTTTGAAAAAATTATTTATTTGAGAAAGAGGCAGAGAGAGAGAAGGGGGGAGGGAGGGAGACAGAATGAGTATGGGCACACCAGGGCTTCTGGCCAATGCAAATAAACTCCAGTTGCGTGCACCACTATATGCATCTGGCTTACGTGGGTACTGGGGAATTGAACCCGGGTCCTTAGGCTCACAGCCAATCACCTTAACAGCTAAGCCATCTCTCCAGCCTCAGTTTCATATCTTTTTACTTTCTTTTTTTTTTTTTTTTTTGGTGAATCAATGAATTTCATTAGGGTTGTTTATAGGAGAGCATGAGTGAGGGTTTGTTTATAGGCGTATGAGCACCTTATCAATGAGATAATTTGACAACTAGCAATATGTACCGAAGACTCTGTTTATGCTGCCCATGTCTTTCACTGTACTTTAACATTGCTTGAAATACTGCCAATTAAATATGTCTGTAGGTGGCACTTATTGTATCTTAACCAGGCAGATTTGTTTGGAGAAGCTAAGGGGCTACCTGCTCAATCGATTAGCAGAATGTTTTGGCTGAGTAGTTCAATGGGAGTCTTTCAGTGCTTAGTCAGGGTCTTGGCTTTGTGGGGCAGAAGTTCTGTGCCCCTCGGTCAGCTGAAGAGTCCTACTTCTCCTGTAGGGCCCGGTTCACTAGTGCCCCAAGCACCATAGACCCGTCCCAGAATCATTTCCTTTCAGCCCTTCCCATAATGCATTTCTGGGACAAGTCTAAGTCTCTGTCCCTCCATCCTGATTCCAATTTAGACAGGCCATTTAATACTTTCCATTATACATTTTCTTAATATTTTCATTTGCCACAGGCTGTAAGGATAAATACCCAACCATTCTGTCTCCCGGGGTTAGTACTCATGGTAGTTAAAAAGCAAATACTCAAACATGGAATTAGAACAAAAGGTCAAATGACTCCATCTCGGGGATTTTCAAGTCAGTCCTTGATAGATCTAACTTTTTATGATTCTTGGAGACATGTTTAGTATCTGCAATAATGGTGAGATGTTAAAATATAGTAGTCAACAGGCACAGGGAATGTGTTATGTCCCATGTAATGCTATTCATCTTGTTTCATTTAGGCTTAACAACAGCCTTCCGGTTGTGATTTATAGAACATTGACAAGCGTGGAGGAGATTATGGGACTTCCTCAAGGTCGCATAATTTGTTATTGGCAAGATTTTGAAAGCGAGTCAAGTCTGGTTTTGAGTTCATCTGTCAATCAGAACTAACAAGCGAAAAGCCACACAGCCGGTTTCCACGTATTCTTACCAATCTGAAAAAGAGAAGAAAACCCACAAAACCTCACAGAATCCCCGAGGCAGGCTCTGTTTTACTTGCACACGACTCTTACTTTCTGTGTGATCTCTTACTACAACCCCTCCCCCCTCATCAGAAAGGCCTTTGACCGAACCTGTCTTGATCTGCTAACTAGAAGCAGAATCCTGTTCTGAGACCATGCAAGGCTTTGGTTTTGTAGCTTATTTTCTGTCTAGAGTTACTTCCATAAAATGATAAAATGGGATTGAATTTGAGCTGAGCTCCTATGCGCTCTCCAGTCTCAAACTTTAAAAGGTGGTACTGGGCTTCCTTTTGGGAACCATTCCCAGGGTAGGCGTTTCAGGGCACAGACAGGTTTGGGGTGCCAGCTCTGCATCCCTCCTCAGGCTGTATATAGGCTGGGAGGCTGAAAGGGCATTTGGAATGGAGAGGGAGGTGATGGCTCTAGGTCCAGTGGCTAGTGCGCTGTCAGCCCCATGCCAGAGAGACTGTGGTAAGCAGAACACAGCTTGTGTCCCCTGCGATTTGGGGGGACAGAGGGGATGGTAATCGAGTCATGCCAGTGGCCGAGAGTACAGGACAGTGTGTGAGAGGTGCTGAGTGGAATAGCAGGAGATCACTCAGAGCAGAGGCTCACATGCTCCTCAAGGGTGGGAGAGAGCCCCCATGGGACTGTGGGTGGACCAGGCACCCACTCACATCCTCACAGCAAACCAATACAGACATTTGTAGGGTCGTTGGGGCGTTCCTTCCCCTTTTATCTCCCCTGGCATGGAAAGTAGTGACTGGTCAGCCACCAGGAACCTAAGATGGGCACTGGGAGAGAGGCAGCCAGACTGTCTTCTTGTTGCCCAAAGGAAGGCAAAACCCACCTTTGAAGATAGTCCGCTGCTTAGTTATTACACAGACTGGGTATTTAATTGCCCAACTGAGACAAGATTAGTTCCCCCCCCTCCCAACAAACACCTGGCCTGTAGCTACCTTTAATTCAGGACCAGAGGAAGGTCAAGGCTGGTGGAGGAGGCTTCCAGGCGAGCTTGGGTCCAGAAACAACTTGTGATGTGACCTGCTGCTGTTCTTTCAGGGTCCTAGGACTTCACCTCTTCTCCCCTGAACTTTAAAGTCCTCGAGTGCAGCAGTAGGTAGTAGTGACACTGATCACTGAGGTATAGCCTATTGGTTTATTACATATACATTGAATTGGATAGCTTATAAATTCCACCCAAAGATGTTCCTTTACTAAAATGTTAAAAAAGTAAAATGTTTAAAAAATTTCCTTAATTTTTTTTCTTAAAGGAAACTTTGAATGTTTAGATTTATGGAAAAATTACAAAGATAGAACAGAATTTCTACTTATCCCAAGGAAAGAAGACCACAGTAGTTATTTCAAGGAGTAGCCATTCTGGTTTCTGGGCAATGGCTTTGCACTACTTAACATTTTTAGGAGATTAGTTTCTATAAAGAGTGTGTTTGCTAATTCCTGTTATAAATCAAATCGAATTGCACAATTCCCTGTGAGTCATACTGCTAACTCCTTTGACCCCTGAGTTTCTTAAAGTAGTTATGGTGCTCTTCTTTAAAATGGCCAAGGAGGAATTTGATATTTATGTGACTGTCATCTTTAATGTGGGTACCTTTTTTGTTATTGCCAGGAGAAACATGCGTCAACAATTAAGATTGTTGTTGGTTTAGGTGTTTTTGTACAGTATTTCAAATATCTGAAGGTGGTCTACTAAAGTCTTTTAGTCCCCTTAAGTACAATTCAGCCTTTCTATCCTTGTTAAAAAAAAAAGAAATGAAAAGAAATTGGAGCTGGAGAGATGGCTTATAGGTTAAGGCAATTGCCAGAAAAGCCAAAGGACCCAGGGTTGATTTCCCAGGCCCCGCACAAAGCCAGATACACAAGGTGGCACATGTGTCTGGAGTTTGTTTGCAGTGGCTGGAGGCCCTAGCACACCCATTCTCTCTATCTGCTTCTTTTTCTCTCTCTCAAATAGATAAATAAAATATAAAGGATTAAAAAAAGAAATTATGGGGCTGGAGAGATGGCTTAGCGGTTAAGGCCTGCAAAGCCAAAGGATCCCGGTTCGATGCTCCAGGACCCACATAAGCCAGAAACAAAATGGGGTGCATACATCTGGAGTTTGTTTGCAGTGGCTGGATGCCCTGGCATGCCCATTCTCTCCCTCTCTCTTTCTCGCTCTCAAATAAATAAATAAAATATATTAAAAAAAAAGAAATTATGTGGCTTTCTTTACAAAATAACTAAAAAGGAAAAGTCTGGTAATAGACAAGTGCTTGAAAAGAAAAAAAAATGACCCCCAAATAAATTCAAGCAACAGACTCCATTTTGTATTAATATATCTTTATTGTATGACTATTTTGTACGACCAAATGGATGACTTGTTATTTAATATTTATATGTTTACAAATACAATATAAATTAAGAACTAAGGCTGAGAGGTACTCTCAGATTGTGTGCCTGTGGGAAATGGCTCGATAATCCTGCTTTTGCACCAAACTTATTCAAATGTGTGAAACTGCATTGGTCTGTCATTTTTCTGGGGTTCCCCATTCTCAGCATTCCGCATGCTTTGGGACTCTACAACTCACCAGCCAGTATGAGTGAATGTCTATAAGTGGATGTCTTGTGTCACTCTAATCTCAGTATTTTTCCCACTTTTTTATTATTATGAATATACTTTGTATAGATGTATCATGTGTGGGTACCATCATTTCCCTCCTACCTGCCCCCATTCTACTGAGGGTCCTTCTCAGTCGGGTTGCTGGCATTCCTCATGGGGTTGTGGGTTATGGATTGTGAGAGCAGCAGTCAGTCATTGGGGAAGAGGGGTAATGCCTCTGGATATACTGTCTCAACCTTTGGCTTCTATAATTTCTCCATCCCCCCTCTTCTGCAAAATTGCCCTGATCTGTAGTGGCTGTATTTTAAGTCTACTTCAGTGATAAGCTCTTAGGAGTTTCTGGATTTCTGCTTTGGTAGGTGTTGAGTGTCCTCAGCAGTCTGTCTCGTTTACCCTGATGCTGATTGTCAGGCTCACCATGGAAGCAGCACTCTTGCTCGTCTCCCTCCTTCTCTGTGGTTTCACCTGGGCCTTGGCTGAAGTGTGAGAGGTAGTTTATCTCCTCAGGTCCAAGCAAAGCTCTGTCTCACCCTCATAAGCGAAACCTCACAGTCCAAAGTTCTTACTGCGTTCAGGTCTTCCAACTCTGATCAGAATAGTCCATCAAGCTGCCCTGCAGCACTGCAAGGCATTGCTTAGGCCAAGGTTTCAAATCCTTCCACATTCCTCTTGAAAGTCAGCTCCAAAAGGCCAAAGCCACACAGCCAGGTGTCTAGCAGCAATCTTACTCCTCTGGTACCAACTTTACTGTTGTAGTCAGGTTCATGTTGCTAGCAGAATTCACCCGACCAAGAGCAGCTTCTGGGATAAAAGGTTTATTTTGGCTTATAGACTTGAGGGGAAGCTCCATGATGGCAGGGGAAAATGATGGCATGAGCAGAGGTTGGACATCACCTCCTCACCAACACTGGGTGGACAATAGCAACAGGAGAGTGTGCCAAACACTGGCAAGGGGAAGCTGGCTATAACACCCATAAGCCTGCCCCCAATAGTACACTACCTCCAAGAGGCATTAATTCCCAAATTTCCATCAGCTGGGAACCTAGCATTCAGCACACCTAAGGTTATGGGGGACACCTGAATCAAACTGCGACATCCAGTGATAGAGAGATTTATGCCTGAGACTCACAGCCTGGCCTTTTGTTTTAAAATTGCACATCTACAAATGTGACCATAAGCTTAACAGAGATGTTGACAAATGAAGGACAGTGTTTGAAAGAATGGAATTTCTGTGTATTTGACGCTTAGTGGATATTAATGTTTGATAAATTTATGGCCCTTAGTTAAATTCAAATTTTGTACCCTTCTATGAAAACAGCTGGTATATAATTAAGAGGCCATTTCTGGGTGTCTGGTTTTCCTTGCAGGCTAGTTCTGAAACTGAGGCTAGCTTGTCTGTTGACTAGTGGGAGTGTTGCCTGTGACCGTGTTTGTCTTCCAGATCTGGTCAGCTGCACCAGTTTGTTTACTACTAGGACGTCCACTACTGGACACCCTGAGCTCTATCCATGGGCACTGTCTACTTTTCCTAAGCACAGTAGCATTAGTGCTCTTGACATCGTTACCCACGGTATCTAAAGCACTTGGGTTCCTTGTCTACACTTAAAATACAGACCCCTATGTTTAAAGGGAACTACTGATATCTCCAGCTGAAAATACCGCAGTCTTCAGTGTTCATGGTTTCTGAATAGTTGCTCTGGAACCTTCTCTGATCTTCCCATCTATGAGACTCTCTGTCCCCATCTTCCATTGTTCAATCCACTGGTTATTGTGGCGTAGTTCAATAGGCATTTAAAGAGAGTGAATTGTGGAGAGTGGATTGATTCATGGCTACTTTTATGAAAGTGGAGGATTAACTAAAGCTGGTATCACAGATGGAGGTGGTGCTCATAGTACCCCAAGAGCCTTGAGGGACTGTAGGTTTCTTGTGAGCGCCCGATTCAATAGCTGAGGACTGTCTCTACGGTTCATATAATCTCAGTATTGTTCTTTGAAACACATCTGCTAACTAGTCCCTGCCGTTAAGCATTTTGGGAAAAATCCTTGCCCCAAATGCTTGTGGGTTTGAGAATGATTTTAAAGACCTACAGTACAGGCATGAGAAGATGTTAGCTGGGTTTTGCTAGCGCCTCCTGTTTTATACTACGTAGTATCTAGTTCCATCTCCTAACATTACCCTGTAAGTGAGAAGAATGGAACTCTATGTTGTGTTTTATCCTGTCTGCATTAGAAGTTGAATTACTGACATATTTCTCATATGTGGGCCTTTTAGACCCACTGAGGCAAAGAATGAGTGGCGTCAAAGAGCCTTCGAGCATTTGTTGTTCTGTCTGTGGCCCGGTGTTGGTGAGGGCGCTTGCAGATTCTGATCTCCGTGGCCTGGCATAGCCAGTGCCACTCGTGGTGACTGTGAAGCATTCTGCCCTTGCAGTTGGTTAAAATACTTGTCTACGTTTAGAATATAAGTTGTGATTTCACCCTTTAGAACTTATACAGCGATCATTTTCACGTTTTCACTTCCATGTAGTATTTCTGAAAAAAAAAAAAAACCACATATGTTTAATCTTTTGGTAATCAAACATGGATCTGCTCATCACATAAAGACACAAATCTGTTGTAGCATGCTGCAAGGATCTTTTTTTTTTTTTTCTTTTCAGGTCGGGTCTGACCTGAATTCACTATGTTGTAACCTTAGGGGGCCTTGAACTCATGGCGATCCTCCCATCTCTGCCTCTCAAGTGCTGGGATTAAAGGTGTGCTCCACTACGCCCAGTTTACAATCATCATCTTCTTTTTTTTTAACCTTAGATACCCAATATTTATTACAAAGGTGAACCCTAATCCTTGTGATGGGATTATTGGTAGGATTTCTGGTAGTGAGCATGGGCCCCAGGGCCTCCAGACTTTTTGCACCGGCAGCGACGGGGTTCAGACTACCAGCAGGGTGCGGTCACTGGGTGTGGATGTCTTTGATCTCCTTCTTGGAAGCCTCATCCACATATTTCTGATAACAGGCCCCCAGGGCTTTGGGAATAGACTGCCGGATAGCATAGATCTGGGCCACATGAGCACCACCCTTCACACGGACCCGGATGGCCACACCAGCAAATCGCTCCTTGCCCAGAAGCAGAACAGGCTCCAGTCACCTGCACTGCAGCCTGCCAGGCTCCATCATCTCCAGCGGGCATCCGCTCACCTCGATGACGTGGCCGTTCTGCCTTTGCAGTGTGCCACGGCCCTGAAGACCTGAACCAACTGCCTACAGTCATCGTATTGAGCAAAGATATATGTGGCTTGTTTCTGTAGTTTGACCTTTGATCTTCATTGGCTTCCACTTTATTTGAGGCATAATTCGTTAGGATGGTGGGTTGTTGTAGTTCAGGGTCAGCTGCCGAGAAGAAGTAAGAAGAAACTCTGTTCCAACCTTTGTGTATGACACTGAGCTGTGTCCACACTTGCCCTACTGTGACATTGGGGTGGACGTGGTTCAGGCAGAGCACACGGAAGGCAGGCTGAAGTCATTGCAGTTTGAGGTATGAGAGGGGCAGGTGGTCATAATATTGGAAAGATTTCAAAGGAAACATTATAAAAATACTTCAAATATGGATGGAGAGATGGCTTAGTGGTTAGGGCACTTGCCTGCAAAGCCTAAGGACCTGGTGTTCAACTCTCCAGATCCCACAATAGCCAGACCCACGAAGGTGAGGCAAGCGCGAGGTCGCACATGCCCACTAGGTGGCGCAAGTGTCTCAATTGCAGTGGTTGAGCCCCTGGCACCAATTCTATTTCTCTGTCTCTCTCTCTCTTTCTCAAAATTAATAACTAACTAACTACATCAGATATTACTAATTGTAGTTACCATGTGTTGGATGATTTTCATAAGTACATCTTATTGCAGCACTCTGAGAGTGCCTCAGTTTCTTTTGTACAGAGCAGGAAAACAGTGTTAAGGTCAGTGGACAAATTAGGAGAAATAAATTTGGTGAACACATTAAAAAATTTAGATTTTGGGAAATCCTTTAAAACTTTTATTGTGGGTCAGAACACTTAAAATTTTTTTTTTTTTAAAGTTTGTTGAACTTACTAATTGAAATTGCATAGACACCTAAAGAGAACCTAACATTTATCTCTGAAAGTCTGTCTTGGTGGTTAAATATTAACTCACTAGAGAGAGATGTTTTTGTTCCTTAAAGTTGTGCTCAAGATTGCCGTATCGTGACCTTCCCCAAGGTTTAATGTGAATCAAACTGTGGAGTAAACTAACCTAGCTTGCAGAAGTTCTTTAAGTCATCAGTCTGTTGGGGTCTTTTGAAGGGACGAGGAGAACCAGACATGAATCTTTGTGAGTAAATCCACAGTGAGAAAGAGTCAGATGTTTAAGTCAAAATAGTCTACTGAGGTGGAACAGCAAAGTCATTGTGAACCCATCATTACTTTCCTGGTCACAAGCTGAGCCTTTTGAACTTCCTGAGAAGTGAGAGCACACTGTTTAAAAACTTCAAATTAGTGAAAAGTTATAGTAGAAAAAACTTTAAAGGCAAACTGAAAAACTATTCAAAGGCCAAAAGAAAAATTTTTACCCATAATCAGTCGTCAGTAGAATGTGAACATTGTTGATATTCTGGTATATACATTTGTAGCCTTAAAAACTCCCATATGTGGGCTGGAGAGATGGCTTAGAGGTTAAGGCACTTGCCTGCAAAGCCTAAAGACCCATGTTCAACTCTCCAGGTCCCATGTAAGTCAGATGCACAATGTGACCCAAGTGTGCAAGGCTGCACGTGTCCACAAGGTGGCACACATGTCTGTAGTTTGATTGCAATGGCTGGAGGCCCTGGCATGCCAATTCTTTCTCTCTCTCTCTCCCTCACTCTCTCATAAAAAACACCCATATGTATTGCATCATTATGTGAAGACAAATGTATATTTATGTGAAGACAAATTTATATTTGAAAGTTATATTGTAATTTTCAATAGTAAGAACTTTTTAAGGTTCTTAAGGCAAGACCAGTAACTGATCAACAGCTATTTTTGAAAAACCAGACTTTACTATATGCCTGTGATATGCGTGTGTTTGGAGTTGCTCTGGGTGAAATTATTACTATCTGAAATGTCCACCCAGGCACTTATAATTTAAATAGTCATAACGGCATCTACCTCTTTCTTATACATAGCCTATTATATATCTAGGTTGGAAAGGAAGGAATCCTTTATCCAGAAGACACGACCATTTTTTTAAACGAGTAAGGCACCAAAAATACAAAGGAGAAAAGAAAAATTGGTAATGCAGATTTGAAATTGCAAGGGATCTGTGTTTACTGTAAGTTCTGAATGGCTGTGATGTTTAATGTTACTTCTTTTTCTTTTTGGGACTTAAGGTTTTTTTCTTTTTTGAGGCAAGCCCAACACACACACACATACACACACACACATATGAAGCCAGGTGTGGTAGCACACGCCTTTAATCCCAGCACTCGGGAGGCAGAGGTAGGAGGTTTGCTGTGAGTTCCAGGCCACCCTGAGACTACATAGTGAATTCCAGGTCAGCCTGGGCCAGAGTGAGACCCTACCTTGAAAAACCAAAAATAAATTAAAATATATATATATGTATGCATATATATATATGAGAGAGAGCGAGAGCAAGAGCAAGAGAGAGAGAGAGAGAGACAGAGAGAGGGAGAGAATTGACGTGCCAGGGCCTCTAGCCACTGCACTCAAACTCCAGATGCTTGCACCAGCTTGTGCGCATGTGTGACTTTGTGCACTTGTGTTGCTTTGTGTGTCTGGCTCACATGGGACCTGGAGAGCCGAACATGGATCCTTAGGCTTTGCAAGCAAGCACCTTAACCACTAAGCCATCTCTCTAGCCTTGGACTTAAGTTTTTTATTTCAAAAAAATTTTAAATATTTTATTTTTATTATTTATTTACTTGTTTATTTGACAGAGAGAGAGAGGAGAGAGAGAGAGAGAGAGAGAGACAGAATGAATGGGTGCTCCAGGGCCTCCAGCCACTGCAAATGAACTCCAGATGCATATGCCACCTTGTACATCTGGCTTACGTGGGTCCTGGGGAATCAAACCTGGGTCCTTTGGCTGTGCAGGTAAGCACCTTCATTGCTAAGCCTTGCCTCCAGCCCAATTTCAAAATTTTAATTCATAATGCTTATTGATAATTTTCAGACATGTACGTAATGTATTTTTAGCATATCACCTCCCATTATCTTTTCTGGTCTCCCCTTTCCAGCTGAACCACTGACCCTTCTACTTTGATGCCCTTTTTAAATTTCTTGCTTTTGTGACCCTCCTGAGTTTAATTGCTTACATGAGCATAGTTGGGGGTTATTTACCAGAGCCTAGGCAACTTACCAGTGACTACACCACTGAAGAGAAAATCTCCCCTCCTCCAGCAACTATTAACTGCCAGCAACTCCTCAGGGATAGAGTATTGATGGGGTCTCATGACGGTGACAACAGCTACTGTGAGCTTGTGAATGTAATGACCACATAATTTCTAGAAGACAGGGCCCTACAGCACTCTGCTCCATCTTTCTGCCGCCTCTTGTGCAGTGTTTCCTGAGCCTTAGAAGAGGTGATATGGATGTCTCCTTTAGCAATGAGCCCTCCATAGTCACTTATTCTTGGTACTTTGATGGTACTTTGATAGCAGTTGCTGCCCATAGCAAAAAGAACCTCTTCTGAGCAAAGTGGAGAGCAGACCTAATAGGCGGGCTTATTAACCCTAAGTATCTAGAGGAGAGTCTGATGCGCAAAACATAATCATTTAGGCAAGCAATAATAGCTTCCCCACTGGGACCTGTGACCTCCTCGTCCACAAGCATTTGGCTTGGTTTTCATTACCAATGCATGAATTCTTTCCCAAGGACCAAGCTTCAAATCCATTCCAAAAGCAGTTGGTTACTCCCATACTTGTTAATGCTATTGTACCCATGGACACGTCTTGCCTGACTGGGTGGTTACGTAGCATGCAAAGTCTACCACTGGGTGTGACTGTTGATGATTTTTCTCCCCTGCTGCCTGCATCACACCTCCCAGCACTATGAAAGCTTGCCAACAGGGAAGAAGCTTCCAGCTCAGTTCCAGCTAGATTTCTCAGTGTCCTGCTACTACTCCGTGACGTATCTTCGGCAATTGGGTCTTGCTATCTACTTCTAGTGGACATCCAAGGGCAGTGGCAATAGCCTGTATTGCCTCCGTGGGTGGGTCTCTCTGACTAACTTACTGGGAGTACCCTACCCCTGACACTGGAATGTTATTTTAATAACTTATTGATTCTGGAAGCAGCATTATTCACCCTGTTATTCACTTCTGTTAAAACTATTTTTTTTTGTAGGTTGTATTTTTAAACTAGCTTATGTGTAACATGTAGTTTTGGTTAACCCTCCCTTACCTCCTCCTATCCCCTATGCCCTATCCCTGCTTAAACCTTTCTACTTTCAATATTCTGTTCTTCTACCTGCATACACTTGTGCTCTACTATCCCCTCCTAAAATAAGACCAATGATCAACAAATGTCATTTCATAAATTAGAAAGCTTCTGTTCATGGGCTGGAGAGATGCCTGAGAGGCTAAGGTGCTTGCCAACAAAGCCAAAGGACCCTGGTTTGATTTCCCATTATCCAGGTAGATCCAGATGCACAAGGTGGCGCATGTGTCTGGAGTTCATTTGCAGTGGCTAGAGGCTCTGGCGTGCTCATTCTCTCTCTCTCTCTACCTGCCTCTTTCTCTCTCATTCTCCCTTTCTCTCTGTTTTCGAGGTAGAGTTTCACTCTAGTCCAGGCTGACCTGGAATTCACTATGTAGTCTCAGGGTGGCCTCAAACTCGTGGTGATCCTCCTACCTCTGCCTCCTGAGTGCTGGGGTTAAAGGCGTGTGCCACCATGTCTGGCTTCTCTCTCTCTTAAATAAATACATAAATAAAAATTTAAAAAGCTTCTGTTCAGCAAAAAAAAAAATCTTAATTAAGTGAAGAGGCAGCCTTCAGAAAAATGTCTTTGCCAGCTATAAATCTGACAGAAGATTAATATCTAGAATGTACAAAGAACTCAAAACTAGGCAAGAAATCAAACAACTCAATCAAATTGAGCTATGGAACTGAACAGAGAATTCTTACAAGAAGAAACACAAACAGCCAATAAATATTTTATAAAATAGTCAACATCCTTAGTCATCAGGGAAATGCTAATGAATACTTTAAGATTCCATGTCACTTAGGTCAGAATGCCTGTTATCAAGAAAACAAATGATAACAAATGCTGGTGATGTTGTGGGGGAAAGAGGAATCCTTATGGCCTATTAGAGAAATGTAAACTGGTACAGCCATAATGGAAACCAGTGTGGAGGGTTCTGAGACAGCTAAAATAGATCTAGCATGTGCCTCAGTACCAAAGTTACTCCGGATTATGTATCTTAAGGACTCTATATTTTAGAGATACTTGCTAATCCATGTTTATTACTGCTCAGTTCACAATAGCTAGGAAATGGAATAAGCCTCGATGTTCGTCAACTAATGAATGGTTGTAATGAAGATATGGTACTTATACAAAATGGAGCTTTGTTTAGCTGTAAAGAAAAATGAAATTATAAAATCGGCGGGAAAATGGATGGATCTGGAAAAGATCATTATAAGTGAGTTTACCCAGGCTCAGACAGAGAAACACCATATGTTCTTTCTTATATCAGATCCTAACTTTGCATTTTCAGGTTTGTATGTCAGTTGGAGTGGGAGTCAACAGAGGCCAGGAAGTTAGCTGGCAGGGAGCCTTGAGGAGAGAGGGGGGAGAACGGGGGCGGGGGGAGGTTGATATTACTTTTAGGCTTGGTCTCTTGGATGTATTTCTTAGCAGATTCCCGTGAGATATGCGTGTCAAGTCAGCTTGTTAAAACAGCAAGAAACATGAAGCCCAGAGCCCTCATGGTCAGATGCTTTTTAGACAGCGCAGCTGTTGGAAAGGCCTGAGTGAACTAATTCAATTACGGTGGAGAAGCCTGTCTCTCTTGGGTTGGTGCTGTCATGAGCATCCTTCCTGAAATAATGGTAGCTAAGGGAAGGAGATGTGCAAGGAACACAGACAATTTAGAAGGATGAAAACACATAAAAATGATACTGACTTTAAAAAGAAGAATGAGGAATTATAGCCGTGATATGTCATACTTGAAGTTATTGGAGCATACTTAGTTTTTGGTATATACATGTATTTATTTATTTGTGTGTGGTGTGCAGTGTGTGTGTGTGTGTGTGTGCGTGTGTGTGTGTGTATACGAGAGAGACAGAGAGAGAGGGAAGATGTAGGTACACCAGGGCCTCTTGCCACTGCATGCTCTTGATGTGCATCACTTTGTGCTTCTGGCTTTACATGAGTACTGGAGAATTGAACCTAGGCCACCAGGCTTTGCAGGCAAGCGTCTTTAACCACAGAGCAATCTCCTCAGTCCATTAATTTAACTGTAGGTTTTTTTTTTTTGTTTTTTTTTTTGATGTAAGGTCTCCCTTTAGCCCAGGCTGACCTGGAATTCACTATGTAGCCTCAGGTTGGCCTTGAACTCACAGTGATCCTCCTACCTCTGCCTCCCCAGTGCTGGGATTAAAGGTGTGCACCATCATGCCCGGCTCCATTAATTTAACTTTAAATAAATGAGGTTTTTCTCTTAAAGCTTATGTATACATTTATGATTTTTTTTGATATTAATAAAAGGTGATATAAATTTACATACCATAAAAGTATAAAAAGGGAAAAAAATAACCCAAACTACTTCCCTTCCAATTCTTTCTCCTCTTAGGAGATTATGATGTATAAATTGTATGATATTTATAGATGTATTTTTTTTTTTTTGGAGCAGAATCAGTCTAGCTAGGCTGACCTGGAATTCACTCTGTAGCCCCAGGCTGACCTTGAAACTCATAGTTGTTCTCCTACTCAGCCTCTCAAGTGCCCAGCTTAGCATGTATTTTAGTGAAATTATATCATATTATTTTTAGTGTATTTATTTTTTTTTTCAAAAAAAGAACTTACTAGCTCATGGTATTGTTCCCTTAAATTAGCTGGATTCTCCCTTTTGGTGTCAATAAGGGGATTAAGTGCGTGGTGTCCCTTTTGTGAAAGACCCCGGGGCAGGAAAACCATCCCACATAGCTCTCCCCTCTCTCTGCCGCTGGCCTCACTGATGTGCCAGTGCTTAGAAGTTCCCCTGCAACTGTCAGTTGCGTGGCTGCTGGGGACATGACGAGAAACAGCAGCTGGGGCACAAGTGTGACCATGCCATTTCTCTGCATGGCTGGAAGAACAGCAGGTGGACATATTTCTACTACTGAAATGCTTTAAAATGATTTACATAAACCTCGGGATGAAAAGAATTACCAATTGCCCCGCATTACCTATACGCAGTGTTAACACTTTTATTATATTTCTCTCTTTCTGTGTCTCCTCGTAAATGTATTTGTAGCCTTAACGATTTACCCCTGTGGGCTCCCTCCCTAAACCACCATGGCATTGTAGTCATGAGAAAAACAGCCTCCCATAGTCCCAAGTGAGGAACAGTCTACGAAGTTCCTGGTGGATGCGTCTCCAAGCAGTCAAGGTCATGAAAAACATGCGTGGGACACTGATCCAGCCAAGAGAGATTTCCAGAGGCATGACACTAACTGCGGTGTGGTGCCCTGCGTGCGTGTGACAGCGTGTAAAGGACATTTGGGAGAAATGTATGACATCTGAGTGAAGAATGGGCTTCAGTTAACAATGCTGTGTCATGCGGGCCAGTTGTCACAGCTGAGGGCGTTGACAACAGGAGAAATGGCATGCATCGCAAGGGAAGTTGTTTTTATTATCTTCCTTTCCTATCTTCTCTGTAGATCTGAAACTGTTTTAAAATTAAACAAGATCACTTTACAAATATTGTGATAATGTAATTTTTATCATCTTTTTCAGATTGTGTCCTTTTTTAAAAAAAAATCAACCCAGTGTTTATATTACACAATTTCTTGGAATAACAGTGCTGTAATCCACTTAACTGTTTTGTTCATGTGGGATGGATTTTTACATGTATGTACATAAAATATTTACACATTTGGGCTGGAGAGATGGCTTAGCAGTTAAGCGCTTGCCTGTGAAGCCTAAGGACCCTGGTTCGAGGCTCGATTCCCCAGGACCCACGTTAGCCAGATGCATAAGGGGGTGCACGTGTCTGGAGTTCGTTTGCAGTGGCTGGAGGCCCTGGCCTGCCCACTCTCTCTCTATCTGCCTCTTTCTCTCTCTGTCTGTCACTCTCAAATAAATAAATAAAAATAAACAAAAAATTTTTAAAAAATCTTTACACATTTAATATATTCATGTAAATTTTACATATCAGATACATTGGTCACAGGTGAACAGCTGACTCATTTACTTGTGTACCCTTTGACATATTTTGTAAAAAACATTTTTACCTATTTATTGCAAGCAGTGAGAGAAGAGAGACAGAAAGAGAGAATGGGTATACGAAGGCCTCAAACCACTGCAAATGGACCCAGATGCATGAGCCACCTTGTGCACCTGGCTTTACGTGGGTACTGGTCATCCTCAGGTTGTTAGGCTCTGTTGCCAAGGGCCTTAAGTGCTAAGCCATCTCTCCAGCTCCTAAAGTATTTTTTAAATAATTTTTGAAGCATATTATTGAGAATTGGATATTTATTTATGGGGGCAGGGATAAAGAATGAGCACTCCAGGGCCTCCAGCCACTGCAAACAAACTGCAGACACATGCACCACCATGGGCATCTGGCTTACACAAGATGTCTGGAACTGAACCTGGGTCCTTAGGCTTCACAGGCAAACACCTTAACCGCTAAGCCATCTCTCCAGCCCTGGTATTGAGAATTTAATATATGAACATACTGTGATTTGATCTTACTCCCTTCATATGTCTCTCTTTTGTCCGCCTGCTCCCGCCTCTGTTCCAATGAGCTGAGTACTCTTTTCTTTCTGAGCAGTCCCTCTGTTTTTTAAATTAATTTTTTTGTTTATTATTTTTATTTATTTATTTGAGAGTGACAGAGAGAGAGAGAGAGAGAGAGGGAGAGAATGGGCGCACCAGGGCCTGCAGCCACTGCAAACAAACTCCAGGCGCGTGCGCCCCTTTGTGCATCTGGCTAACGTGGGTCCTGGGGAGTTGAGCCTTGAACCGGGGCCTTTAGGCTTCACAGGCAAGTGCTTAACCACTAAGCCATCTCTCCAGCACAGTCCCCCTGTTTTTTAAAAAATATTTTTATTTATTTATTTGCAAGCAGAGAGTGACATATACACACATATATATAGAGAGAGAGAAAGAGAGAGAGAGAGAGAATGGGCATCCAGGCCCTTGCCATTCAAAAGAATTGCATATGCATGCACCACTTTGTGTATATGGCTTTACATAGGTACTGGGTAATTGAACCTGGGTCATTAGGCTTTGCAGGCAAGTACCTTAACTGCTGAGCCATCTCTACAGCCCCATTCATTTTCTGGTTTTTTTGTTTGTTTGTTTGTTTTATCGAGGTGGGGTCTCACTCTACCTCAAGCTGACCTGGAATTACTACGTAGTCTCAGGGGGGCCTCGAACTCACGCCCATCCTCCCACCTCTGTCTCCCAAGTGCTGGGATTAAAGACGTGCGCCACCTCGCCTGGCGCCATTTTCTGTTTTAATGTCTCATTCTTTTGTCCTCCATGTCAAAATGTTGATGTATGTGTACAGGCATATGCATGCACGAGTTTAGATGTGTGTAGGTACATGTATGTATGAGTTCACATGTATGTGAGCATACACATGTGCGCGTGCCTATGTGTGTCCAGAGCACAAGCTCGGGTGTCATCCTCTGAAATGCCACCATGTCTCTTTAAGACAGGGTCGGCCACTGGCCTGGAGCTCACTGACTAGAAAGACAAAGGGATTTGTCTGCCTCTGCCTCTCCAGGTGGGTGCGTTGTTACATGGGAACTGAGGATCGCACTTGGGTCCTCAGGCTTGAAAGATGAGCAGTTAAAACACTGAGCTATCTCCTCAGCCCACTGGTCTCTTCTTGATTTAATCTATGTGGTTGTTTTTTTTTTTTTAATTTTTGAAATTAAACACCCATCTCAGGCTTATTTTACTACTTGTCTTAAAAATTATCCCTCACACCTGTGTGTTGTCAGCTTAAATAGTAAATAAAAAAAAAAAAAACACCTGAATAGTAAACATAAAAAAAGAGACAGGAGTTTGAGCTTAGTAAGTAGGGTTTTTTTTTTTTTTTTTTGTAATGATACTCTGAGTTCAACTAGGAAGAAGAAAAAGTATAATCCCGATTAAAAAAAAAACAGATATAACTAGAATTGGTGTCATAAGAAAGTACAGAAGTAAGACCGGGCACACACCTTTAATCCCAGCACTCAGGAGGCAGAGGTAGGAGGATTGCCGTGAGTTCGAGGCCACCCTGAGACTCCATAGTGAATTCCAGGTCAGCCTGAGCTAGAGTGAGACCTTACCTTGAAGAAGAAGAAGAAAAAACAAAAAAAAACAACCAAACAAACAAACAAAAAAAGAAAAAAAAAAAAGAAAGCACAGAAGTAGCAGAAAGTACAACAATCTGTCTTCTTGTGCTGGAGAGAAGGCTTAGCAGGTAAGGCGGTTAAGTCACTGGCCCACAAAGCCTAAGGACCCAGGTTTGATTCCTCAGCACCCACGTAAGCCAGGTGCACAATGTGGCACAAGTTTCTGGAGCTCGTTTGTAGTGGCTGGAGATGCTGGTGTACCCATTCTCTCTATCTGCCCCTTCTCTCTCTCTGTCTCTCTCAAATAAATAAATAAATAAAATAAAATAAAATTTCAAAAAAATCTGTTTTCTTGTTGTGTGTCTTAATTATTTTGGTGCAGCGCATGAATTTTGAAAATGTTGGAGCTGATAAAGTCATTTACATTTCCTGTCTTTGTTCTTTAAAGTATTTTCTAGATTAAAAAAAAAATAGTTTCTTGGGACTGTGGGGAGATGGTTTAGTGGTTAAAGGTACTGGTCTGCTAAGTCTGCCAGCTCAGGTTTGATTCCCCGGTACCCACGTGAAGCCAGATGCACAAAGTGATCCATGTGTCTGGGTTTTATAGTGGCAAGAGGCCCTGTTGTGCCCATATTCTCTTTCTCTGTCACTTTCTCACACAATAAATAAATATGTTAAAAAGACCCCAGTTTCTTGCATACAAGAAAATCCCCCCCCCCCAAATTGGAATTAGTTTACTTAAGCAATGTGAATGGAGCCTATAATAGGAATGTTTTGTTTAGCAGTGATAATGATACACTAGTTGTTAGCAACTCATTTTATTACTAGCTATGAAGTTAGAACCAATAATTATTTTAATCTTCCTTCCTCTGCCCCAACATTTTTCTACTAAAAATAAAATGAGTTGATGGAAGTGAGAACTGGTATAGCATTGCACAGTACGTTGGTTCAATAGATAAGTTTAACGTAGTGCTTATTTTAGAAGGCTGGAAGAAAGGACCTCAGCATTTTTATAATAAAGTAATGCTAAATGCTTAAGGTGATTTATGATCTGTGGACCTGACTTAAAAATTCAAACATCAGCCGGGTGTGGTGGCGCACACCTTTAATCCCAGCTCTCGGGAGACAGAGGTAGGAGGATCGCGGAGAGTTCAAGGCCAGTCTGAGACTGCATAGTGAATTCCAGGTCAGCCTGGGCTAGAGTGAGACCTTACTTCGAAAAACCAAAATAAATAAATAAATAAATAAATAAATAAATAAATATTCAAACAGCACATGGCACTCCCTTAATATGTCTTTTTTTTTTTTTTTTTTTTAGCTTTTCGAGGTAGGGTCTCACTCTAGTCCAGGCTAACCTACCTGGATTTCACTATGGAGTCTCAGGGTGGCCTCGAACTCAGGGCGATCCTCCTACGTCTGCCTCCCGAGTGCTGGGATTAAACACGTGCCCCACCACGCCTGGCTTTTTTTTTAAATAAATTTATTTTCTTAAATTAAATCTGCCATTTTAATTGGTACATAAGAACAGAAAAATTAGCCGGGCGTGGTGGCGCACACGTTTAATCCCAGCACTCGGGAGGCAGACGTAGGAGGATCGCCCTGAGTTTGAGGCCACCCTGAGAACACAGAGTGAATTCCAGGTCAGTCTTGGCTAGTGTGAGACCCTACCTCGAAAGATCAAAAATAAATAAATAAGTAAATAAATAAACCAAAACCAAAACAACAGAAAACAAAGAGTGTGATTCTGTAGGGTTGAGGGGCTGGTAGCAGACAAGGGGGTAAAGGTACCCAGACTGTGAACGCACAGGCTGGTGCCCAGTCAGGTAGAGGGAATGCAGCATCCTCCGTGGGCCAAGGGCAGTCCAGTCTCCTGTTTTCGTTTATTTTGGAAAAGTCCCCGGGAGACTAGTCTTAGAGGAGTGAGCTGTGTGTTCTTTCCTCATGACTGCAGATGCCAGACATCCTGTGATCGTGGGCTGTGCAGCTCATTAACCAGGGGCAGTCAGGCTGCGCAGCTTCTCCTGCCCGTCAGGAATGGAGGCTGTCCTGATGCGTGTGTGTGTGTGTGTGTGTGTGTGCACGCACGTGCCCATGTCTCCTCGCCTTTCTTCTCTGTAAGCTCCGCTTTCCTTTTTTGTGCTTAAAAGTATATAATTTTAAATATAAAAGTCTCCTTATATCTTTTTCATATTTACTTTCTTATACCACCTATTTTGTGCTAACTTGAATTAAAATCCACAAAGTAAATGCGTGTACTAAAGGTGGAAGAATACACGGAAAATAAAATGATTTTGAAAGTAAACTATATGGTATGTGCTAAATAAGGCACATGGAGTGAGACAGGCAAATAGCATTTTAAAAGGGAACTATGCTCAGCACCTCACCTGTGTTTGATCCTAGAAGGGAACTGTGCTCAGCACCTCACCTGTGTTTGATCCTAGAAGGGAACTGTTCTCAGCACCTCACCTGTGTTTGATCCTAGAAGGGAACTGTGCTCAGCACCTCACCTGTGTTGATCCTAGAAGGGAATTGAGCTCAGCACCTCACCTGTGTTTGATCCTAGAAGGGAACTGTGCTCAGCACCTCACCTGTGTTTGATCCTAGAAGGGAGCTGTGCTCAGCACCTCACCTGTGTTGATCCTAGAAGGGAACTGTGTTTAGCACCTCACCTGTATTGATCCTAGAAGGGAGCTGTGCTCAGCACCTCACCTGTATTGATCCTAGAAGGGAGCTGTGCTCAGCACCTCACCTGTATTTGATCCTAGAAGGGAACTGTGTTCAGCACCTCACCTGTATTTGATCCTAGAAGGGAACTGTGCTCAGCACCTCACCTGTATTGATCCTAGAAGGGAACTGTGCTCAGCATCTCACCTGTGTTGATCCTAGAAGGGAACTGTGTTCAGCACCTCACCTGTATTGATCCTAGAAGGGAACTGTGTTCAGCACCTCACCTGTATTTGATCCTAGAAGGGAACTGTGTTCAGCACCTCACCTGTATTTGATCCTAGAAGGGAACTGTGCTCAGCACCTCACCTGTGTTTGATCCTAGAAGGGAGCTGTGCTCAGCACCTCACCTGTATTGATCCTAGAAGGGAACTGTGTTCAGCACCTCACCTGTATTGATCCTAGAAGGGAACTGTGTTCAGCACCTCACCTGTATTTGATCCTAGAAGGGAACTGTGTTCAGCACCTCACCTGTGTTTGATCCTAGAAGGGAACTGTGCTCAGCACCTCACCTGTATTTGATCCTAGAAGGGAACTGTGCTCAGCACCTCACCTGTGTTTGATCCTAGAAGGGAACTGAGTTTAGCACATCACCTATATTTGATTCTTTCCTTTGAAGCTATCACCTGAGAGTAGATTATTATTGATCTGGAGTCATTTTTATAAAATTGCTCAGTTCTCCTGATGAAAGGGTAGGGATCTGCTCTGTTCAGCCTTTTGGAATTTTTCTATCAAAGCTTCCCCACAGGAACAAATGACGGGGGTGTTCTTGGAGAGTGGGTGGGCTCTGGAAATCTGCCACAAGTTCTCTATAGCTTTGTCACCTTGTATATGAAGGACTCATACAGATTTTAGTTTAATCTATAATATGTTTTGTTTATTTTAATATAAAAATGTTTTAACTTGGGCTGGAGAGATGGCTTAGTGCTTAAGGTGCTTGCCTGAAAAGCCAAAGGACCCAGGCTTGTTTCCCCAGGACCCACATAAGCCAGATGCATAAGGTGGCACATGTGCCTGGAATTTGTTTGCAGTGGCTGAAGGCCCTGGAGTGTCCATTCTCTTTCTCTCTCTCAAATAATAAAATAAAATAAAATAAAATGTTGTTTTAAAGGAATGTTTTAACTTGATTGCTGGTAAAATTATTATTGTCTGAAATAGTTTTACTTTATTTATTTGAGAGAGAGGTAGGTAGGGAGGGAGGAAGGGAGAGTTGGGGAGAGAGAGAGAGAGAGAAAGAGAGAGAGAGAGAGCGAGCCAATGAGTATGGGCATGCAGGGCCTCTTGCTATTGCAAACAATCTCCAGATGTATACACTACCTTGTGATTCTGGCTTTACCTGGGTATCGGGGCATCAGATGCTTACTGGTTAGTTTTGCAAGCCAGTGCCTTTGACCACTGAGATATCTCCCCAGCTCTGCCACTAAAATGACTTCAACACCCTTTACCCCCATTCTGTAAGTCAGAATGATCCTCCTGACTGTGTGATGTTTTTATCTTTGATCTTGGGGTACCCTTGGCAGAGTCCCATACTCCTCAGCGCTCACCTAGCTTAATTAAATAGCTTTGCAATGGGTGGAGGAAGACCAGCTCAAGATCTGCATAGTGTAGGCATTCCCAAGCAGGATGTTTATTTGAAGTGTTCATTTGAACCATAATCCACAAGTTCATGGTTTTGAGAACTCAGCTCAACCGTCCTTTCCTTTGTTGGACAAGTGTCCAGCCAAGAGAGCTCACAGAGTGTCTTGTTAGAGTTTATATAGTAGTTTCCCTCATGATTTCTAAGTCTGTACATATATTAAAAGTAGACAAACTTGTTGCCTTTATTCTCCAGTGGCTAAACACAAAACAAAACAAATAAAAAGCTACCTGCAATTCCCTCCCCCTTCCTGAAAAAAAAAAAAAAAGCATTTTCATTATCTGGACAGTAAACTTACTGCACTGTGTGAAGGAGAAAGTATATATTTTTTTCTGCATTTTCAGATGATTATTGCCAAAGACTAAGAGAGACTATTCATCTTTGTGGTTTGTATGTAAGTCGTGGTAGGAAAGAACCAATTGTACAACTCTTGAAGTGAAGGCGAAATATTGAATATTATGGTTTTCTCCTTACTGTGTTTTCAGTTATTGAGAATGTTGCTTAATGCCAAGGTCATTGAGATTAGAGGCTAATTGAATAGTGTGTGTGAATAGTCCTTGACTAGGAAAATATCCGACTACAAAACAGCTCAAGCGGGCACATTACAGCAGACAGCGTCACCACTCTGTTCTTGCTCATGACTGTAGGAGCCTTCTGCAGGGAAATTCGGGGGTTTGTGAGAATACTGTGACTTTAACAGAAGAAAATATGGTATGTAAAACTCACCCTTTGAGACATTTTCCTATATTCACTTTTTTCTACTTCTTTTTTTTTTTTTTTTTGCCTGTGTATGTTTGTGTGGTGTGCAAGCGTATGTGTGTACACGTTTGTGTTTGGGTGCATATACAATACTCCTGTGTGCGTGTGTATGTGAAGGCTACAAGGTGCCCTTATCAATCACTGTCTATCTGTGTTTTTGAGATCCGGTCTCTCACTGAATCCAGACCTTACCGATTTAGTGAGACAAACCAGCCAACAAGCCCAGAAGAGCCTCCTGTCTCTGCTTCCCTAGTGCAGGGATGCCAGGGGTGTCTGGCTTTTATGTGGGGGCTGGAGATCTAAACTTGGATACTCATGCTTGCCTAAGACCTTTACCAACTGACCTGTCTCCCCAGCCCCTGTGTTGACATTTCTTTGAAAAAGTACTTTGAGAATTCCAGCATATTAAAGATGAATGAGAAATCAAGAGATCATGTGGATTCTGATTTTTGTCTCACATGATATTAAGTAAAGGAAACTGAAGCTCGGTTAGCGTGAGGTTCCTGTGGTTAACTGTGCTAACATGCACATATTTATATTTTGGAACCCTATTCTGGCTTCTTCTGGTTAAGACTTAGTCTTTTTTTTTTAAAGGTTTTGTTTTTATTTATTTATTACAGACAGAAAGGGGAGGGGGGGGAGAATGGGCACACCAGGGCATCCAGCCACTGCAAACGAACTCCAGACGCATGAGTCACTATATGCATCTGGCTTACGTGGGACCTGGGGAATAGAACAGGGTCCTTAGGCTTCTCAGGCATGCTCCTCAACTGCTAAGCCACCTTTCCAGCCCCCTTTTTCCTCCCTGGGCTGCTCATTGCCTGTGGGAGATGGTGGGTCATGAAGCTGGAAAGGTGGCCAGACGTTGAATTGTAGAGGATTTGTAGACCAGACTGGGACATCCCACTTATCGTGTGTGTGTGTGTGTGTGTGTGTGTGTGTGTGTGGAGAGAGAGAGAGAGAGAGAGAGAGAGAGAGAGAGAGAGAGAATCTTAAGCATGGGCACAACATTGGGTTTGCATTCAGGAAGAGGATTTAGGAAGATTTGGCTAAGGTGGATGTTGGGGAGGTTGGCAAGGATGAATGGGATAAAAAGATACATTAGGAAACTACTGAGAAGAATTCATGAACCAAATGAGGAGGCAATATACATCGTAGGGATCAGAACAGCGTTGAAGAGGTAGAGAGTTGGGCATAATGGTGCGCTGGGACTTGCTGAGAGCAGGCATGGAGAGAGACAGAGAAGTTCAGTCCTGGTTTTCTAGGCTCGTTAACAACCACTTGCCCGTCCATGGCTTAACCCCCAGAGCTGGTTCATTTGTTCACTGTTCTGTACGTTGGGCAGGCAGAGGTGAGGAGGCTCCTCTCTGCTTCACATGGCATCTGCCACAGCTGGAATTTTCAGGATCACATCTGTACTGTTCTGAGTCTCAGTGGAGATTACTGTGTCATGTAGGGAGCGGCTGCCATCTCTCTCACCTTGTGAGCGCTGTCTTCAGGGCGAGCTTGAGGTGGTTTTCTAGCTGTTAGTCTCATCGTAGTCTATTTTATTAAAAAATTGAGACTGGCCCTTTAAAAATATTTTTATTTTGTTTATTTATTTTAGAGAGAGACAGAAAGAAACAGGGAGAGAGAGAATGGACACACTAGGGCCTTGTGCCATTGCAAACCAACTCCAGATGCGTGTGCCACTTTGTGCATCTATCTTTATGTGGGTACTGGGGAATTGAACCCAGGTTGTCAGGCTTTGCAAATAAGCGCCCTCAACCGTTGAGCCATCTTTCCGGTCCAGGACTGGCTTCTTCCCAGAGTTCAAAATCAGAAACTGGAACTCTTTTTAGTACTGGATTGCAAACACCTCAGGATTTCCTATTGGTCAGAGTGGTGGTCATGGGTCCAGACCAGACTGTGGGGCAATAGCTAACATCACAGAATCTACGGACACATATCTCATCCAGTACAGTCTGTTTTCTGGCCATGAATTATTCATACTCCTTTACAGGCAAAAGAAAACCCACTTCCAAAAATGCCCAGTGGCCTTCTCCCATTATAGCACCTGGCTTAGACACAAATGCCAGAAATTCGTTGACTGAATCATATGTAGGTGCAGAGGGGGTGGACTCCTATGCCTTTGTCAGGGGCACAGACCTGTGAAAGACAGGTAATGTACCTTCTCGTTGCTCTTGCCAAATACAAACATAGTACTATAGGGACAAGATCAGCACAGTAGACTCTCCCCCCCCCCCCCATTCAGAATGGTGTGCAGGAGCCATGGGGCAGGAGCCAGTCTGTAGCAAACACGAAACCCAGCCAATTCTGCTATTCCAGGGACAGGGCATAACCTTCATTAAGGCCCAGTGCTCTCTGGGCACGGTTCTTAGCTCTGTTCTAGGGAGCACCTTTTTTTTTTTTGGTTTTTCAAGGTAGCGTCTCACTCTAGTCTAGGCTGACCTGGAATTCACTATGGAGTCTCAGGGTGGCCTCGAACTCACAGCGATCTTCCTACCTCTGCCTCCCGAGTGCCGGGATTAAAGGTGTGCGCCACCACGCCTGGCCCTTCTTTTCTAAGAAGACACAGCTTTGGGAAGATGGTTCAGTCAATAAATGTTTGCTTCCTCATTATGAGAACCCTAATTTGATCCCTAGAACCCTCATAAAATATTGGGGGTGGTAGCAAGCCCGTATTTCCAGCACCGGGGAGTCAGAAACAGGAGAGATCCAGTCCCACAAAAGACTGTCTCAAAAAAAAAAAAAAAAAAAAAAAGAAGAAGAAGAAAAAATAAGTGAACAGCATTCCTGAGGAACAGTCCCCCCGGCCCCCACACCCATGCACTCACATACACACCTACGCCCACACGCGTACACACACACACACACGCATGCACACACACTCACATGGAGATGCACAAACTTTTAAAAAAAGAAAGAAGCAGGTGGTGTTTGTATCTAACTAGCTTTTTCAGCCTGTTTCTTACCCATAGAAGGCTGGGGAGTTTGTCTTGCTGTTCTGAAAAGTTCACTTTAGTCCAAGTTCATGCAGCTTCTGGAAGTCTTTTGAACTTCCTATGTATTAACTTATAATCTATTTGACCAAAAGAGCATCAGCAATAGCCTTGAGACAGATTGGGTCTTCTGTAGTCCGGGCTGGGTGTCAGGTTACTGTGAGAGGATACCGTGACAGTCTCAGAAACCCTCCTAGGCCCACCTGGGAGGCCGATCCTCAGATCTCTGAGGCTTTAGACATTCTTTGAGATGTACCTCCAGGTCGCGTTTGCTGACAGCCCTCTAACTTGGTCTTTACTTCAGATTGCTGGATGCTTCGCAGGTCTTCTCTGAGGAAGACTGCAGGTGAGAGAGACAGCCTTACTTCCGGACCCATGGAGTCCTGGCATCTTTTTTTTTTTTTTAATTTTTTTTTGTTCATTTTTATTTATTTATTTGAGAGTGACAGACAGAGAGAGAAAGAGGAAGATAGAGAGAGAGAGAGAGAATGGGCGTGCCAGGGCTTCCAGCCACTGCAAACAAACTCCAGATGCATGCGCCCCCTTGTGCATCTGGCTTACGTGGGTCCTGGGGAATCGAGCCTCGAACCAGGGTCCTTAGGCTTCACAGGCAAGCGCTTAACCGCTAAGCCATCTCTCCAGCCCCAAGTCCTGGCATCTTTATCTTTATCTGCTTGAAAATCCCAGTAGTCCCTTGTTTTCCTTCTCTCATCCTTTATCGCAGGCAGTTAAAGAAACCCGCTTGCCCCTGCAGCTTTTAGCCTGGAAGTCTTAAGTTCCTCAGCCCTCAGCGTCACAAGATGTCTTTGTCTCATCGGTGACTGCCTACGAGAGTCTTGTCCATTTGGTGGGCACACACTTTGCTGTTGTCCTCCAGGCCTGATTCTTCCCTGCCATTCCAGCTCCCCCCCAACTCTTCTGCAGGCCTTGTAAGCTTGGGCTCAAGGCCCACTCCCAAAGCCAAGGACACACGTTTTATTTACATTTCTTCCCGGCAGCATCTTTGCTTCTAGATTCTGAATTTTGTTTTGTGTTTCTTGTGACAAACCACCCACAAACTCAGTGGCTTTCAATGACAACAACATACATCTACTTCTTTAAAAAATTTTTTTTTGTTTATTTTTATTTATTTATTTAAGAGCGACAGACAGAGAGAGAAAGAGGCAGAGAGAGAGAGAGAGAGAGAGAGAGAAAGCAAGCGCCAGGGCTTCTAGCCACTGCAAAGGAACTCCAGATGCATGTGCCCCCTTGTGCATCTGGCTAATGTGGGTCCTGGGGAGTCGAGCTTTGAACCGGGGTCCTTAGGCTTCACAGGCAAGTGCTAAACCGCTAAGCCATCTCTCCAGCCCATATATCTACTTCTTATCCCACAAGCTGATTTCCTCCGTGGTAAGAACCACTCGTGCCTATACTGTAGTCATCTGCTGGGACTGGATCATCCAAAGTGGTGTTGTCACTCATGGTTGGAGTCTCCGCTGCACACTTGAACCATTGGCGGTTGGCCAGGCACCTCTTCCCTTCTTGTGGCCTATTTATAGGGTCAGTTCAGGCTTCTTCATAGTATGGTGGTCTTATGCTATTTGGACTTTTTATACAGTGTGAAAGCAAGCAGCTCCACATTCATAGGGTTTGAGGTTGGAGATTCCAGAATGTTCCTTCAGTTGGATCTACTGGCCAAAGTGGCTACATGGAGAGCCCTGATACAAGGGAAAGCAAATAGCCTTGCCTGTCAATGGAGAGAATATGTTGTCATCTGTCATCTACTGTCCTGTTAAGTCCCAGAGGTGCGTGCGTGCGTGTGTGTGTGTGTGTGTGTGTGTGTGTGTGTAAGTGCTGTCTCACTGAGCTGCATCCCCAGCCCAAGTTCAAGATTCTTCTGGTTTAGGTCACCCTTGATTGATTAGTCACCCAAACTTGGTTTTCAAACAACAACAAACAACAATAACACGTCAAGACAGAAAACCCTAATAATAACAACAAAAAAGAAAAGGAAAAGTACCTTAAAGTTACAAACTAACTCCCTATCTTTCCTGTATAACTCTATTCTTTCCTCACCTTTTGCTCCTTATCTGTTTCCTCTTCTCTTTCTCTCAGCAGCAGACAGTAGTTGTTCAGTTTTGGTGTCAATCTGCCACTGTTCCCTTTATCTCGTTCCCTCTCCTTCCATTAATATCTTACTCTTTTTTTAAAAAAAATTTATTTATTTATTTGCAAGCAGAAAGAGATAAAAGAAAGGCAGAGAGAATGGGCGTGCCAGGACCTCCAGCCACTGCAAATGAACTCTAGACACATGTGCCACTTTGTGCATCTGGCTTTAGC
This sequence comes from Dipus sagitta, assembly GCA_036346955.1. Classification (NCBI taxonomy): domain Eukaryota; kingdom Metazoa; phylum Chordata; class Mammalia; order Rodentia; family Dipodidae; genus Dipus; species Dipus sagitta. The sequence continues at coordinate 34,847,372 of CM070772.1, forward strand.
TGAGTACTGGGGCATTGAACTCTGGTCCTTAGGCTTTGCAGGCAAGTGCCTCAAACACTGAGCCATCTCTCCAGTCCCTTTTTATTTTTATTTTTTTGAGAGAGAGACAGAGGGAGAGAGGGAGGAAGAGAGAGAGAGAGAGAGAGAGAGAGAGAGAGAGAGAGAGAGAGAGAATGGGCGCGCCAGGGCCTTTCAGCCACTGTGAATGAACTCCAGACACGTCCGCCCCCTTGAGGGCGTGCGTGGCATTGCACGCTTGCGTCACTGTTGCGTCTGGCTTATAAGTGGGACCTGGAGGATTCCAACAGGAGTACTTCAGCCTTTGCAGCCAAGCACCTTAACCACTAAGCCATCTCTCCAGCTGGCCCCTCTTATTTTTTTAATGCTAGAATTGACTCACTGCATGGGCCACGTCCACAGCCAGCTGTGGCACTACAGATGATCATTGAGCATTGCACTGTTGAGATTGTGTGTTTGTGAGTCAGTGTGATCATTGTGCTTTGTGGTGCAACTCCCCCCCCCCACACACGCACACACTAGATCTCTATTTGCCAACTCTTTGTCGCCTTTCCTTTAGACTCTTGCCCTTCACATTCTTCCAGCACCCTAAGCACTCAGTAACGCTCACCCGCGGAGCCGTCTCTTCCTGCATACTCTTCCTGCATACTGTGGCACAGTTCTTATGATGGTCACTCTTTCCTCTGTCCTGTGTCTTCCTGTTTCTTATTTTTCTCTCCTGTTTTACTCCAGTGAATCTTTACAAACCTTCTCCACGATGTTTTGATGGGTAAACTTTGGGTCCTTCCATCTGTTCCAAGGAACCTATTTTGTAATCAGATTTTTTTTTCTCAATATTATAGGAAAAGAAATACACACACGCTCAGGGCGTTGTCTCCTAAGGATGCTACATGTAAGTGTAAGTGGAGAGGATTCCTTGTTTTAGTGGTTTTTCCTGAGCCTGCTTTCTTTTTTTTATTAAATTTTAATTTGTTAATTTATTAGAGAAAGCGAGCGAGCGGGAGAGAGAGAGAGAGAGAGAGAGAGAGAGAATTGCACACAAGGGATTCCAGCCACTATTAACAAACCCCAGACACGTGCCACATTGTGACCTTGTATGTCTGGCTTACTTGGGTCTTGGGGAATTGAACTTGGGTTCCCTGGCTTTACAAGCAAGTGCTTTAACTGCTAAGCCATCCCTCATGCTCCCAAGTCTATTTTCTGATACCGCATGTCTCCATCATCAATGATTTATATTTTTTAAGATTTTATTTTTATTTATTTATTAGAGACAGAGAGAGGGAGAGAGAGAGAATGGGCATGCCAGGGCCTCTAGCCACTGCAAACAAACTCCAGATCCATGTGCCACCATGTGCATCTGGTTTACGTGGGACCTGGAGAATCGAACCTGGGTCCTCAGGTTTTGCAGGCAAGTGCCTTAACCACTAAGCAATCTCTCCAGTCCTGATTCATATTTTTTTTGTGTGCTTATCATTTCGAATTTTAGAAATTGCAACCAATCATGACTTGTTGGTTTTTTTTTTTTTTAATATTTTAGTATTTGCAAGGAGGGAGAGTGAGAGAGAATGAAAGGGCATTCCAGGGCCTCCAGCTGCTTCAAATGAACTCCAGATGTATGAACTACACTTTGTGCATCTGGCTTTACATGGGGAATCGAACCTGGCTCGTTAGGTTTTGTAGGCAAGTGCCTTAACTGCTAAGCCATCTCTTCAGCCTGACGTTTTGGATTTTTCTTTTAATTTTTTTTGTTTTATTTATTTATTTATTTGAGAGCAACAGACAGACAGAGAAAGAGGCAGAGAGAGACAGAAAGAATGGGTGTACCAGGGCCTCCAGCCACTGCAAACAAACTCCAGATGTGTGCGACCCCTTGTGCATCTGGCTTCGAACCGGGTTCCTTAGGCTTCACAGGCAAGCGCTTAACCGCTAAGCCATCTCTCCAGCCCTGGATTTTTAAATTGACAATTAACACTACAGGAGAAATGGATGAAGTTTTCCCTAAATGGCTTTCCTGGGCATGTCTCTTTGAGAGGAAACTACAGTGTCTCTGGCATCCCCTTCTTGTCATTGTTTAAGGATCTGTTGGCTTTCTCCCTTCTGAGACAAGTGTTCATTGCTTAAAAGTCTTGTTTCAGGAAGGATCGTCTCTATGGATGAACTGAGACTGTTGTTCCAGGCAAGGTCAGGGTAGGCTGTATCCTTGGGCCGGTTCTGTTAGTCCTTTTTTGAAATCAAGTTGTGCAATGGTCAAGGTTGGGATGTAAACCCCACTAAGAATGTTCACAGCTGGAGGAAAAACTGGCTTCATTGTTTTAGCATAATGGGGGCGACTGTCTGGGAGGCCACAGCGAGTCTTCTCGCTACCTCTGTGCAGGTGTGAGATTTACAGCGTGTGGTTTTTAATGAAAGAAACTGGGTTAAACATTCACCCACCCTTTGCATAAATTACAAGCAGGTGATATAATCCTGTGGAAAATATTGCTTGAAAGCAGGCACTAAATTATTAATAGCAAGATATGAGACAAGCGAACGGCTCAATAGGGAAGTCCCCAGCCAATGAGTTACAAAAGCCACCTGATCCTGCACACTAATAAGGAAGCTTAAACAAGGCAACCAATTCAAATGGAAGCTACTCAGCTATTAACTGCTCTGGAGCCAGGGTACATACAAGGAATTACTTATTTTCATTAGTGGATTATGAGTTTCATAAACTGTTTATGAGTTTGCTATTTCTAGCAACTCATTGAGTCATACAAGGAATTTTTATAAATAGCTCTTTATAGTATACAGAGGTTTTATGATCAGGTTGGAGGAATGGATTTCATGCTATGACCCCTGTAGCTTACCCTTCACTTTAAAAAAAAATAAACAACTTTATTGATGGGATCTTGTAATTTGAATTCAGTCTTTGTCTCATTTATTCCTGCTTAGATACTCTCTAGTTAAGAGCACTGGCTGCTATGAGACGTGGGTAAGGAGGAAATGCTATGAGATTCAGTTTTTCATGCCTTTCCTTGTGTATGTGTGGAGTGGACACTGACCATCACATTTCAAGAGCCTTTATTTATTTATTTATTTTGTCTAAAAACTTCTCTTTCAAAACTGCTAAGCCGGGCATGGTGGCACATGCCTTTAATCCCATCACTCGGGAGGCAGAGATAGGAGGATTGCTGTGAGTTTGAGGCCACCCTGAGACTCCATAGTGAATTCTGGGTCAGCCTGGGCTAGAGTGAGAACCTACCTCGAAAAAACAAAAATAAAACAAAACAACAACAACAAAAAAACTACTATAACATTTAAAAAATGAAATTTTGTTTAGAAGGCAAATTTAAATGAGCTGTTCTTTTATTTTATTTTATACACTTTTAAAAATATTTTATTCTTATTTATTTATCTATTTGACAGAGAAAGAAGGGGGAGAGGGAGAGAGAGAGAGAGAATGGATGCTCCAGGGCCTCCAGCCACTGCAAACAAACTCCAGACGTGTGCACCCCCTTGTGCATCTGGCTAACGTGGGTCCTGGGGAGTCGAATCTGGGTCCTTTGGCTTTGCAGGCAAATGCCTTAACCGCTAAGCCATCCCCCCATCCCTGTTTTATATACCTTTATTTGCAAACTCATTTCTGTATTTGGTGCCTAGGTGCTGATTGTCAGTGGTTGTTTTTACACTTGATGGGTACCATTTATACTAGAAGCCTTCTTTGATAAGGGGCAGTGATTTTTTTTTCCCCCCTACTGAATACTCTGCAAGGGTCTGGCATGGGTTTTGCACATTGTAGTCACTCAGTAGATGTTTATATGAAATTAATTAGCTTCAGTTCTGTACCCTGTTAGGATTTCCCTATGACTTGGTAGACTGTACTAGAAGCACTGTACTGTTTTCAATATTCCAGTTCTCAGAATCATCCCAAGGACACATTTGATATGTGACTTACAACGGTGAACATAGGAATCAACAAAACAAAACAAAGTGAGAAACAACTAGCTTTATACTTCTAAGTTTCTTAAAGACTGGCTGGCAAACCTGGCTTGCGTTGTATTTGAGTTTAATTCTTTACGGTATTTAATAATAAGGCAAAGACTCTGAACATTATTTGGCATGTGGTGATTCTTACTGAGTAGTTGATTTGCTGTGTTAGCCTTCATTTCTTAATGATGTAGACCAAGCATCTCACATCCCGATTTGATATGCAGTCCGAATTCCCACTGCGTGTTTCATGATTGTCCGTGCTTGTAAGGCCTCTTGTGCTTAACAGAGCTATTTCCTTTCTAGAATTCACAGAGTCGATGGCAAGATTTAAAATTCTGTGGAATCTAAACTGTGGTTTCGCCAGGGCTCTGCAAATAAATAAGGAAGTGAAATGGTAATATGATTTTGAGCTCAAAACAAGAGGGTCTGAGATGGTGGTAAACCTACACTCAGGACTTCAGAGTGGAGGATTGGCTATGTGTTTTAGTGCCGTGACCTTTACTTTTCCAAGTTAATTATATTGGCCCTGTCTTCCTCATAAGGTAATTGTAGTAGTCAACTTGAAATTAGCTGAAAAGCACCTTTTAAGCTATTAAGCTGTATATATAAGATCATAATTATGAGGTCACATTATATAACCCTTCCTTCAAAGTAACTCATGAAGACATTCTCAGAAACCAAGCCATTGTGATAGACTCTTATTCATCCCATAGGAAAATAAACATCTGTGTTTCTCAAGACTTTTATTTATGCCATTAAAAAAAAAAAACACCAAAAAAACAAAAACCTTACCGAGGAATGTGTAACCTGTAAATCTCCCAGGGTTATGTGGGTAATCCCAAACTGCTGTGTTTTTGCATTGGAAAGTTCATGGTAGTCTTGGCTTGTTCATAGCAAGCCAAGGAGCTGTTAGTGGGTAATGCACTACCTATCATATCTTATAAAATGAAGGGATCTATGTATTCCTGACCAAAGCAACGTTTGGAACAGGACCTTGCAGCCCATATGCCCTACATGGTTTTTATTTTCTGTCTTTCCTTCTTCCTTCCTTCCTTCCTATCTTTTTTTTTTAAATAAATACTAACTAAAAACTATGAAATGTTCTGATAAAAAGGTGGTTAAATGTTATTAACGTTCCAAAGACTAGCCTTGTGGAATGAAGGTCAAAGGAGAATGCAAGGTCGGGCTGGAGAGATGGCTTAGTGGTTAAGGTACTTGCCTGCGAAGCCTAAGGACCCAGGTGCGATTCTCCAGTATCCACATAAGCCAGATCTACAAAGTGGCTCATGCATCTGGAGTTTATTTGCCATGGCTGGAAGCCCTGGCATACTCATTTTTCTCTATCTGCCTCCCAATAAATAAGTAACTCAGTAAATAAATAAATAAATAAATAAAATAAGAGGATAAAAGAGCTTTCGCACTGCCTAAGACTTTTTCTTCATGGCTAGAGAGCTTGGCAGCAAAAGCAAGGAGAAACAAAACTAAGCTCAGCTCAAACAAAGGATCTTTATGTTTCTCTATGCCTGTGTATATTTTTATTTAAATGAAACATTTTAAGATTGCAAAGGGAGGAACAAACAGCAAAGCAACGATTGGAGATCTTAAAAAAGAAGATCTGGAATCCTAGTGAAGGGAAGACTAGGGACTCAGGAAAAATGAAAGGGTTCAATGTAGAGAAGAATGCAAAATGTGCTCAGGGGCTGGAGGAGAGTGAGAAGAGGGTGCAATAAGAGGTGCTGAGGTGGAAGGAGAACCCGTGAGAGAACTCCCGGGAGCGGTACAACCAGCACCAGCGAACTGCAAGTGGGTCTGAGGACCTTCTCAGATATTTTTGGACTAAAGTGACTAGAGAGCAAATGGAAATAGGAGAGGGTCATCTGAGGGCAGGGAAGGGAAGGTGAACAGATAGTGGTAGTTTGGTGGACCAAGCCCTATTTGAATTTAAATGTGGCTATTTTGAATGTGTTTCTTACACCTAATTCTTTGTTTACTTATTCAACAAATATTTATTGAGAATCTTTTTTGGCTCTTTAGGGCTCACATTTTACCGTGGGAGGATAGACACTGAAATGATACAGGAATAAGCTATGCACCGTATGTGGTGACATGTGTTTAGGAGAAAAAGTTGGCAGGAAAGTTGGGGGAAGGAAAGAGAAGAAGTCAAAGAAAGACAGGAGAAAGAATGAAAAATGACAGAGTTAGTTTTGGGAACTGTAGCTAGTCAATTTTTTTTTCAACATTAAAAAAATTTTTTTTGTTTATTTATTTGAGAGCGACAGAGAGAAGGAGGCAGAGAGAGAGAGAGAGAGAGAGAGAGAGAGAGAGAGAGAGAGAGGAGAGAGGGAGAGAATGGGCGCGCCAGAGCTTCAAGCCTCTGCAAACAAACTCCAGATGCGTGCGCCCCCTTGTGCATGTGGCTAACGCGGGTCCTGGGGAATTGAGCCTCGAACCAGGGTCCTTAGGCTTCACAGGCAAGCCCTTAACCGCTAAGCCATCTCTGCAGCCCTTAACTTTTTTTTATTGACAACCTCCATACAATAACCCAGGTCATAATCCCCTCCTACTGCCCTCCCTTATTCTCCCGACCCGGTCACCCTTCCACTGAACTCCCGCTTCTTTCCTCCAACTAATTCCTCTTCTCCTTTGAGATCTTGCCCCCTCCTATCATGCAGATCTTGTGCAGGTAGCCACAGCCCCTGGGAAGTCATGAATGCAGCCGTCACTGTCACCTTGTGTCTGGAAGACACCATTCCAAAGCACTGTCTTCCATCCTTCGCATCTTACATTCCTGCCACCACCACCTCTTCCTCCATGGTGGTCCCTGAGCCTTGGAGGGTGTGATAGAGACGCGTCCTTTAGTGCAGAGCACTCACCAGTCACGTTTTCACTAAGATGAGGGTTGAATTGGGACCTTAAAGGAGGTGAAAGGGAGGGAGAAGATACCCTGGAGCTGATGGCCGGCCCTGTGGGAGGAACAGAAAGGAGGCCTGTTGGCTCACTGCACGTGGAGACCTGGGAGGGAGACAGACTTGGAGATCGTGGAGGGTGATGGTTGAAGGTGGCTGTAGGCTAGAGCCACGTGCTTGAATGGGAAGACTAAGTTGAGTGTTGTAAGTGGAAAAGAGAACACCATTAATCGCTGAGCCCTGGAGTCCTGGGAGATGAGGAGAAACATGCATGAGGAAACAGCACACACGCATGCATGCGCGCACGCCTAAAAAGCAGGCAAGGGTGGTGTGTTATAAGGCGAGGGAAGAAAGTATTTCAAAGGGCAGGAAATGCTCTGTCAGTCAAGGTCCCCGTGGGTCTAAGAAGGCAGTGACTGAAAACTAGCCATTGGATTTAGCAATGCCCAAGTCAATCCAGCTGTTTTCCTGGGGGTGGAGTGGGGGGGTGGGGGTGGGGATCAGAGTCATTGCCTGACTGATGTGAGTTCCAGAGGGAAAGGGAGAAATCAGAGGCGGGCCCAGGCCACTCTTCCAACAAGTGTGTCTGCAACCAGAAGGAGAGAATTGGCTCAGGAGTTGGAGGAGGAAGGGACATTGAGAAAATTCTCTCAGGGTGGAAGCAATAAGTAGCATGTTGGTTTATGTGCTGATTGGGGAAGAGAAATTAAAAAAAAAAATGATGCTGTAGAAGAGAAAAGGCAGAATTGTTATAGCTCTGCCCTTTACCATGTGGGTCGTGATGCCATCTGATGTATGTGCGGGGTGGGGCAGAGGAGAGTTTGCTCGTTCACAGGACTGCGAGGGCAGGCCACGCACACGGGCACAGATGCTGATGTGGAGACAGGAACTTGTGGACGCTTTGTTTACACATATATCCAAAGATAATATACGTATTCTCTGTGTGTGTCCATTCTCATCTGTCTGTCTGTCTGCCCATGTATCCACACAGACATGTAGGCACATACACACTGATTCCGCCAAACCAAATAGAAGGAAGAACTGAGATTTTTCTCTTCTTTAAAAAAAATTTAAAATTATTTTTTATTTATTTGAGAGAGAGAAGAGAGAGAGAATGAGAATGAGAATTAGCACACCAGGGCCTCCAGCCGCTGCTAAGGAACCTAAGGAACTGCAGACTCATGCGCCACCTTGTGCATCTGGCTTACGTGGATTCCTGGGGAATCAAACCTGGGTCCTTTGGCTTTGCAGGCAAGTGCTTTAACCGCTAAGCCATTCCTCCAGCCCGATTTTTGTCTTTTGACTATTGCTTATATACCACGTGAACTTCACATGCGGCATCGTTAGATCCTCCCTGTAAGCCTTGAGGAATTGATAGCCAGATTGTCAGTGATCATGAATTAAGCTCTGGGACTGCCATTACACACTGGTTATGACTAAAGCAGCAAGGGGACTCCCAGAGGTCAGTGAAGGTTGCTGAAGGTGGCAGTGGAGGAGTCCCTAGTGACAGAAATTAACAGCACTTTTAAAAGCTCTCCTGAGGGCTTGAGGGATAGCTTAGTGCTAGAATGCTTGCCTCGCATGTGAAAAGCCCCATATTTGACACCCAGCACCACACAAAACAAAGTAAAACCCAAAGGTAGTATTTTTATTTATTTATTTATTTATTTTAGAGAGAGCAAGAGCGACAGAGAGGAGAGAGAATTGGCGCACCAGGGCCTCGCTACTGCAATCGAACTCCAGATGCTGCGCCACCTAGTGGGCATGTGCAACCTTGCACTTGCCTCACCTTTGTGCGTCTGGCTTATGTGGGATCTGGAGAGTTGAACATGGGTCCTTAGGCTTCGTAGGCAAGTGCCTTAACTGCTAAGCCATCTCTCCAGACCGCAAGGGTAGTATTTTGCAGTAACCCAGGGAAAGCATGGCTGCATGAGATCCCCCATCTTGGTCACTGTGGGTGTGGGTTTGTGCCTAATCTTGATAATGAATCTTTTAGTCATGGAAACTTGACTTGTCTTAAGTTTTCAAAGTAATCATCTATTTGGGAGGGGATTTTGTCTGTCATTTCAGCTGTGCTAATAATTTTCCACAATCCTCAGTATTTTAATTTTTTATATTTTGAGTTTTCGAGGTAGGGTTTCACTCTAGCTCAGGCTGACTTGGAATTCACTGTGTAGTCTCAGGGTGGCCTTGAACTCACAGAGATCCTCCTACCTCTGCCTCCAGAGTACTGGGATTAAAGGTGTATGCCACCACACTAGGCTTTAATTTTTTTATACTTTTGTTTGATACAGAGTGTCATGTTTCCCAGACTGACCTCAAACTCACCATGTAGTGGAAGGTGGCCTTGAACCCCTGTTCCTTCTTCTTCTTCTTTTTTTTTTTGGTTTTTCGAGGTGGAGTCTCACTCTAGCCCAGGCTGACCTGGAATTCACTATGGAGTCTCAGGGTGGCTTTGAACTCAAGGCAATCCCCCTACCTCTGCCTCCCAAGTGCTGGGATTAAAGGCGTGTGCCACCACGCCCGGCTCCTGTTCCTTCTTCTTCACCTCCCGAGTACTAGGATGACAGATGTGTGGCACCACACTTGGTAAGCCAGAGGCCTTTTCTTTCTGTGTGCTTCTCTGTTGGACCTTGTCCCCATCTGACTAGCACAGTTGTCTGATGCCCAAAGTTGATGAGCAGTAGCCAATCAACACACGGCGATTGATTGGATGGTCCTACTGGGTTTATAAATCATCATAACATGATTATTGAGCTAATCAGAATAATTTGCTAAGACTCTAGGATGATTTAATTAGTCAAAATGTGATTTCCACGCTATGGTATTTCTTTAGTCAATTGAACTGTCTCTTATAACCTACAGTTTTGCAAACAAAAATCTCTCTGAAAATATAGTAGTGAGGTAAAACTAAGCTCTTCTATAAGCTAGTCTACTTCTACATCTAGTGGGAAAAGTAAATGACAACAAAAGCAGCTGTTAGTAGCCTCTGCAATATAAATATATAGAAAAGAGATACGGTTGTGACTTCATTTGTAACAGGTTTTCACTCTAGCCCAGGCTGTCCTGAACCCACTATGTAAATATGTAGACCAGGTTGACCTTGAACTCACAATGAGCCATCTCTCTTAGCCCCCAGAGTGTGAGCCACACTTCCTCCCCCCCTTTACTTTTTACAAATTTTCTCTCATTGTTTATAATTCATTTTGCCAGTCATACTGATTGCTCACTGACAGAAGCAGGATCCATCTACACAGTGAATATTCTGACAGAATATCATAATGTTGTCATAAAGATGGGATTCAAGTATGCATAGCGCTTTCCCGTTTTAAGTGTGACAAGTTAAGAAGTGTCTGGAAGATTGTGCTCTGTTAGTGAAAAAACATTACATACAAAACCCAGCATAGATGGTGAACGGCATTGGCTGCCATTTACTGAGCATTTATTATAAGCATCAAGCATATGTTGTCATAGTTAATCTCTCAAATCTTTCCAACATTCACTTGGAGTAAGCATCAGGAGATCCTTTTTAAAAAATGTTGTTATTTATTTGTGAGGAGAGAGTAGAGTTGGCATGGCTGGGTCTACTGCCACTGTAGGATGCATGTGTCACTTTGTATATCTGGCTTTACATGGGTACTAGGGACTCAAACCCAGGCTGTCAGGCTTTGCAAGCAAATGCCTTAACTGCTGAGCCCTCTCTCCAGCCTGAGACCCTTTATTGTGTTTTTTCTTTTTTTCAAGGTAGGGTCTTGCTCTGGCTCAGGCTGACCTGGAATTCCCTATGTAGTCTCAGGGTTGTCTTGAACTCACAGCGATACTCCTACCTCTGCCTCCTGAGTGCTGGGATTAGAGGCGTGCACCACCATGCCCAGCCCACGACCTTTTAAACATTAAACACAAACCCTCAAGTTAGAGAAGTTGATCTTGTAAAAAGCCACAAAACCAGTAAGTTGGAGAGCTGGTATTAGGGGCAGTGTGCATAATTTTAGAAGGCATCATTCTAATTAAAACTTAAATGTCCACAATCTTAGCACACACTTGAATGAAATGGAGGCATCTTAGGTCAGTGTTACAATCCTTACTTACCGTGGGTGTAGTGGAAGACACTAGAACCACGACTGTCACGCTTGCTTTACAGAGTGCTGGTATTCCTTGAACTACTTTTTGGGTGTCAGCCAGGGAAAACCATTTCATTATAAAGTTGAGATGGGGTGTGTCTTTTCTAGCATGTTGGTGACTTTATTGCCGATGCACTAGTCATGGCTGGAAAACTGCTGGATTCACAACCTGAACCACTGCAGTGGCAGTAAACTACTTTGGTCATTAATATTTTTCACTTTCAAGCATTCACAGCTTGATCTGGGGATGGTAACACACGCATGTAGTCTCAGCAGTTGGGCGGGAGAGGCAAGAGGATCATGATTTCCAGGTCACCCTGGGCTGCATAGTGAGACCTTTTTTATTTATTTATTTATTTATTTTTTGTTAATTTTTATTTATTTATTTGAGAGTGACAGAGAGAGGAAGAGGCAGATAGAGAGAAAGAGAGAGAATGGGTGCGCCAGGGCTTCCAGCCACTGCAAACGAACTCCAGACGCGTGCACCCCCTTGTGCATCTGGCTAACGTGGGTCCTGGAGAATCAAGCCTCGAACCAGGGTCCTTAGGCTTCACAGGCAAGTGCTTAACCGCTAAGCCACCTTTTTTGTTTTTTTTAACAAGATTTTATCTTTATTTATTTATTAGAGATGGAGAGAGGGAGAGATAGAGAGAGAAAGAGTGAGAATGGACATGCCAGGCCCTCTAGCCACTGCAAACAAACTCTAGACACATGTGCCACCATATTCATCTGACTTACATGGGACCTGGAGAATCGAACCTGGGTCCTCAGGCTTCGCAGGCATGCGCTTAACCACTAAGCCATCTTTCCAGCCCCCTAAGACCTTTAAATAAATAAATCACAGGCAAGAAAAAAATATGACACCAGATCCATGCAAGAATTTACTATTACTCAGTTTGTATAATTTGACCCTTGATAATGTATTTTTTTTAAACTAGGATATATGATAGAATGAGAACTACATACCCAAATACAGTGGTTGCCTAGAAGAAAAACAGTTATTAGCACAGCTGTATGAGTTGGTGATAGACAGAGTAATGGCCCTAAAATAAATCCATGCCGGGCTGGCAAGATTGCTCAGTGGTTAAAGGAGCTTGCTTGCCAAACCTGACAGCCCTGATTTGATTCCCCAGTACCCACACAAAGCCAGATGAAAGAAGTGTCACATGCATATAGAATTTGTATACAGTGGCAAGAGGCCTTGGCATGACCATATTCTTTTCTATCTCTCTCTCCCCTTGCAAATAAATAATATTAAAAAAATACAATAAGCCCATGCCCTCACCCCAGGGCCCTGTGTTTGTCTTACTCCAGGTAACAAAAGTAACTTTGCAGATGTATTTAAAAGTTCAAGACCGGGCTGGAGAGATGGCTTAGTGGTTAAGCGCTTGTCTGTGAAGCCTAAGGACCCTGGCTCAAGGCTCGATTCCCCAGGACCCAGGTTAGCCAGATGCACAAGGGGGCGCACATGTCTGGAGTTCGTTTGCAGTGGCTGGAGGCCCTGGCACGCTCATTCTCTCTCTCTCTTTCTCTCTGCCTCTCTCTCTCTCTCTGTCACTCTCAAATAAATAAATAATGAAAAAAACAATTAAAAAAAAATAAAAGTTCAAGACCTTGAGGTGGGAAGATAATCCTAGGTTTCCAGTTGGGCATAAGCTAACCACATGAGTCCTCATAGAGGAAGGCGGAAAGGGAAATTGAAGAGATGTGGTGCGAAAAGAACTGTTCATACTGTCGGAGGCTTTGAAGAGAGACCAAGGGGGCAGCATAAGATAGGGAAGGAAGAGGCCTTCCAGAACCTTAGTCCTACAGTAGTCTGCTGCGCCCCAGAACTGAGGGTGTAACAAGGTTGTTAGTAAAGGGAGTGCTGCCTCATCAGGGAAGCAGCAAAAAGCTAAAAATATAAGTGAGGCAGAACGCCACTTTTCCATGGGGCATTTTTATTTGAAAGAATGACTAAGACAAGTATGATTTTTCAGTTTTGGGCAGACATTTTGTTTGTTTGTTTTGAAAATGAACAAGGCTGTCTTGCCACTTCTAGGAAAAGAACTGACAGTTTTGGGTATTTGGGGAAAATATGTGTTTGTCCCTGTGAGCTTGGTAGCTTGCCAGGAGTGAAGACTTGAATGGATTGGTGACAAGATTAACAAGTGTGAGCTTTTGAGTTTCATCAAATCTGCCAACATTGGCACAACTCAGTTGACAAGTATTTTCCCACAGACCCAATGCATGCGTTTCAAAGTCATGCATTGGTAAGTGACCTGTTTGAAATTTAAATCCAAGAAATGGGTTTTAACGGAACGGAGAGGGTAGAAAGTATAGTGGTGGTGTTTCAGATTTCATATTGCCACAAGCATTTAAGAAGCTATCATGTTTTGAGTTTCGGGATGGTATCAGAAGAGAATATTCACCATTGTCTGAAAAGGCTCCTAAAAGTCTCTCTTTTCCGTGTGTGTGTGTGTGTGTGTGTGTGTGTGTGTGTGTGTGTGTATGTATATGTGGACCCTTTTTACATCATGTCAGATGGAGTGTAGGAACATGAGAATTCAACTGCCTTTCTTGAAACAATCTGAAAAAAAAAATGCAAAACAATACCAATCATCTTACTATTTTTCTTTCCTGAAAAATGAAGTTATTTGGGCTGTAGAGATGGTTTAGCAGTTAAGCAAAATACACAAAATAGCACATACTTCTGGAGTTTGCAGTGGCTAGAGGCCCTGGTGTGCCCATTCTCTCTTTCTCTCTCTGCTTGAAAATAAATAACTTTTTAAAATTGAAGGTGTGTGTGTGTATGTTAGTCTCTTGCCCTTCTGGTTTTTGTATGGGTGGCTGGGGAATTGAACCTGGGCTGGCAGGCATTTCAAGCAAACACTATGTTTTAAAAATTATTTATTTATTTGAGAGAGAGAGAGAGAGAGAATGGGCATGCCAAGGCCTTTAGGCACTGCAAATGAACTCCAGACACATGAGCCACCTTGTTTATCTGCCTTATGTGGGTACTGGGGAATTGACCCTGGGTCCTTAGGCGTCACAGGCAAGTACCTTAACTGTTAAGCCATCTCTCCAGCCCTCAAGCAAACACAGCTCATCACTGAGCAATCTGTTTAGGCCCTGAACTTTTTTATTTAGGTAAAATATCTTTTAGGTTACTATAGTGACTTATTTTGAGACTAAAACATTTCTTAGTTGGAATTTCTAAGGAGTCCATTAAAACTTTTCAAGAACAAACTTTCTTCTAGAAAATGCTTGAGAAATGATGATGAAGATCTAAATTACTGACATGGAAAAATATGTAAGCCACATTTTCCAGCAAAAAGTAGGTTATGATGCTTTGTGTTTAGAAGGTCTTTATTTAAAAGTTTTAATGCTTACATTAACTTTTAATAGTGAGAGATGTATAGTGGAGTATTCAGTAGCATTTTAATCAAGGAATTTTCTCTGGATGAGTTTTTTTATTTTATTTGTTGTTATAGTTTTATTACTTTAAAATGAGCATGTGTCACCAAAGAAAACAATAAAACTGTATTAACATCCACATCTCTTTTAAAAATATTTTTATTTATTCATTTGAGAGCAGATAAAGAAGTTATGGAGAGAGAGAGAGAGAGAGACAGAGAGACAGAGAGACAGACAGACAGACAGAAAGATAATGGGCATGCCAGGCCTCTTGGCACTGCAAATGAACTCCAGATGCATGCACCATTTTGTGGTACTGGGGAATGGAACCCAGGCCATCTGGCTTTACAAGCAAGTACTTTAGCCACTGAGCAATCCCTGAGCCCCAACATCCACTTCTTAAAACATTTGTCATTGTATAAAATGAAGCCAAGGAAATATACCTAATGTTGTTTATAAATGTTATTGTTACAGTGTGTTAGTTTTTAGAGATGCTAAATCATAGTTTTAGGTTTTGGTCCAATTTATTGTCCAGAATTTTATTTTATTTTATTTTTTAATTTAATTTTAATTTTTATTTATTTGAGAGCAACAGACAGAGAGAGAAAGAGGGAGGGAGGGAGAGAGAGAGAGAGAGAGAGAGAGAGAGAGAGAGAGGGAGAGAGAGAGAATGGACACGCCAGGGCCTCCAGCCATTGCAAACGAACTCCAGATGTGTGTGCCCCCTTGTGCATCTGGCTAACGTGGGTCCTGGGGAATTGAGCCTCGAACCGGGGTCCGCAGGCTTCACAGGCAAGTGCTTAACCACTATGCAATCTCTCCAGCCCAGAATTTTAATGTAGTAGTTTGAATGAAAAGCTTATGGTGATGCATTAGTAGCTTGTCCCTGTAGACACTGCTATAGACAAGTGATGATGTTGATGGGCATGAACAACCTTTTCCATCCTTTTGTTTTCTGTGTAGTATTTCTAAGTAATCTTTGAAAGGTTGAAGTAAATTGGTGATGTTTATGAAAATACCCTAAATTGTTCAAGATCCTAACAGGACTTACTTATGACCTTTATGGTGTGTATTGTCATAATCATGAAACCCAATATTTGATGCCTAGTATTGAGTATATTCACATAGTCTTTGAATTCATCCTTCTCACAATGTTCAAATGTCATATTAATTTTCTCGAGTCAGTTAATGTAATTTTATAAGTTAAAAAGAACTTTGCTTAAGCTTGGATACTTTCTCATCAGTGTGGGGAGAATAATGATAGAATTACTTCAAAGAATGACTCACAGAATGGAACAAGATGAAATATAACATGTTATCTTTAACATATTATATGGCATATAATATGTTTAAAACTTAGCTAAGAAAGTAATAAGTACTCATATATGATGGATATTACTAGATACAAAGAGAACATAGTAAGTCTGTAGGTAATCTTGACAATGACTAACTACTAACTTGCCCAGGAATTCAGTTACAAATTGTTCACATATTTCTATTCATTATGGTCATCCTAAGATTGCTTCTTTTTTTGAGAGTAGGTACCTACTTTTTGGGTAACACCATTAATTTGTTGAGCACTACTTTCCTAAATAAAAATATATTGGGTTCAGACAGGAGCCTGATTAGTACTGTGATCTCAGGAAATGAGCAGAACTACCACTTTGATGTGCTCATTCATTCATTCATTCATTTTTACAAGCATTTATTGCACGGAAACCACATGCCAGTCTTTACGCTGGGGGTAGAAAAAGGGGCCTGAGAATATGGGTGAGCAGATGCCATTGGGAGTGCTCTAAGGAAGTCCCAGGGTGCTGTCGGTGATTTTGAGGCATGCGTTGCTACCTCTGGGCTCTGAGGTTGGGCTTCAGCAGGAGAGAAGCACAGGGAGAGATGTTTTCCCCAGAGAATGTTGACAGAAAGGCCTCCAAGCCTGACAAGTGATGAAAGCTTGTTCTCCGTGGTTCCCTGTTTTCTGAGGACGCCTTATCATCTACTGATGTGCCCCAGATGAAGTGTGCATACAAGATTTACTGGTGACACTTTTATGTTCTTCACATTCTCTTCTCTAGTCTCAAAGAGAGCATATGTGTTTATTCATAGGTCCTTCAAAACCAAGGAACACTTAATAAAGGCAATGAAGTTTATGGAAATTACTAGGATTCTTTTAAGTGTAAGTGGAGTCTTACACTTAAATTGGAAGGAAGGGGGCTGGAGAGATGGCTTAGTGGTTAAGGCATTTGCCTGCAAAGCCAAAGGACCCAGGTTTGATTCCCCAGGACACATGTAAGCCAGCTGCATAAGGTGGCACATGCGTCTGGAGTTCGTTTGCAGTGGCTGGAGGCCCTGGTGCCCATTCTATCTCTCTTTCTGTGTGTGTCTGCCTCTTTCCCTCTTGCTCTCTCAAATAAATACATTTTTTTCGTTTTTTTTTTTTTTTTTTTTTTTGAGGTAGGGTCTCACTCTGGTCCAGGCTAACCTGGACTTAACTATGTAGTCTCAGGGTGACCTAGAACTCATGGCAATCCTCCTACCTCTGCCTCCCGAGGGCTGGGATTAAAGGCATGCGCCACCACCCCCAGCTCTCTCAAATAAATAAATAAATAAAATTTTACAAAAATGGAAGGAAGGCTCTTGTTTATTTTAAAGCTATTGAGAGAATAGTCTTTCACAAATTCTTTTTTTTATGTTTTTACTGAGTCAGCTCATAAATTAGTAGATTGCTCATACCAAACCTTTTAACTGTTATGTGTATGAACACATCTTACTGACATGGAATTTTCAATCTGTGGGCTCATACTCTGGGTTTTTTTCCCCCTTTTGGTAGTAGTCTCTTTTTCAAAAGCACTTCTTTTCTCTCCTCTGTTCATGTTTCCAAGTTGGAATAGAAGTTTTAGAAATCTGGGGAGTGACTTGACACCTGGTTTGATGTAGTGTTGCAAGGGTGTCCAGGAAAGCGTGCATGGCTCACTAGTGGTAAGTCTAGAATTGGTTTATAAGCTGGAGAGCAGGAGATAAGGAGGAACAGTCTGGGGAAGACGAGGTCTGTGTGCTCACGAGATGTGCACACGTGGAGCATCGGTAATCCTTAATCTGAAATGCACATGCATGTGAAAGTCACATTAGAAGAAACAAAAAGACAACAGCAAAATTAATTTTAATAGTATGTTAGCCCAGCTTGTCTTTGATATTGTAATTTTCGCATTGAATCAGTACAAAAATTGCTGAGATACTCCCTAAATGGTACCAGCTGAGGACTGCGTGTTCAAACACACGAGCCTCTGGAGCACATTTCACAGTCAAACAGGCTACATAAGGCCACAACGAGTTGGTTTATAAACTTTGTTTATTTTTATTTATTTGTTTGAGAGTGACACTGACAGAGAGAGAGAGAGAGAGAGGGAGAGAATGGGCGTGCCATGGCCTCCAGCCACTACAAATGAACTCCAGATGTGTGTGCCACCTTGTGCATCTGGCTAACGTGGGTCCTGGGGAATTGAGCCTCGAACCAGGGGTCCATAGGCTTCACAAGCAAGCACTTGACCACTAAGCCATCTCTCCAGCCCCTGTTTTTTTTTTTTTTTTTTTGAAAAGCAGGTTTAATTTTACAGAAAAGTTAAGAAGAAGAAAAAAAGTGAAGAAGATAGATCAGTTTATTTATTTTTTATGGTTTGGATTCATAGGCCCTATCTTGGAGAGCTGTGAGAATTAGGATTCGTGGATATAAAGTGTTCTTTTATGGAATTTTATATATATGCATATTTTTAAAATTCATTTGAGAGAGAGAGAGAGAGAAAGACAGAGAATGGGCACGCTGGGGCCTCTAGCTGCTGCAAACGAACTCCTGCTGGATGCACCACCTTGTGCATCTGGCTTACATGGGTCCTGAGAAATTAAATCTGGATTTAATTAATTAATCAATTAATTGCAAGCAAGCGCCCTAACCGCTAAGCCATCTCTCCAGCCCTGGAATTTTTTTTTTATATATAGATCTAGGGATAAAGGAGAAACATCAGAAGAATGAACAGGCAATTTCATAATATTTTCATAGCTTTTAAATGTTGACAACTTGAAACAAAAGGGTTTGGAAGAAGCTCCTCCTTGTCATTGGTGGGTTTGATACACAGTTGAAGAATTTATTCAGAATTAAAACTGTGTTGGTGACTATTCTTTTGGTCTCTCTATCTGCCTCTCTCTCTTTCTCTCAAACAAATAATTAACTAAATAAATAAAGTTTAAACAATGACACTCATAACCATATCACTAATGCACTGCTTGGAAACATACTGAGACTTGTGACTTTCAGCTTTGGAACTTTTCAGGTAGAAAACCCACAAGCCATAATATTTTTATATTTTGAAAGGGAAGCTTAATGCAATAAATGCCACATAATTTATATGCCACAAAATACTGTTGTGTGCTACTTTTATGTATTTCCTCTACCAGTGGGGCTCCCCAGTAAGGCCCATTAGGTCTCTTATTAGACCAATGATCTAGTTTAATATATATTGCATGTATTATAATTAATATATATAATTACATGACATTTAGTTATACACATTATATGCATACACATGTACATATAATATGTATATATATCTCACATATATCAATGTAATAAAATGTTTTGTAACTCTAGTGTTTGCAAGTCATGACTGGCTTTGATTGATCAGTGACACCATTCTCTTTTTTGTTTATTGTTTGTTTCTGTTTTGTTTTGGTTTTTCCAGGTAGGGTCTCACTCTAGCTCAGGCTGACCTGGAATTCACTATGTAGTCTCAGGGTGGCCTCGAACTCACGGCAATCCTCCTACCTCTGCCTCCCCTGAGTTGTGGGATTACAGGCGTGCGCCACCATGCCCGGCTGTGACATCATTGCTGAATATCGCTTCGTTTATCCCTTTGAGAACAGAGCTGTCTTGCCCGTGGGACAGTATAGTGTCCTGCCTCTCATAATTGTCACAACTAGACTGTCATATTCTCATTGGGTCATTTTCTTCCTGTTGCCTTTCAGGACCATTTTGAAACTTGTATTAAAGAGAATTAAAGAGGGTTAGGGTGGTAGCACAGTTGATAACGTGCCGGCTGTACCAACAGGAGGACCTGAGTCCAACTCCCAGAATCCTCATTAAAACGCTGTGCATAGGAGCATGGTGCCACCATTGGGAAGGGGGAGACGGGTGGATCCCTGGATCCCTGGATCCCTGACGCTTGCTGACCAGCCAGCCTAGCTGAGTACGAGGCCAGTAATAGACCCTTTCTCAAAGAACAACAACAACAAAATCCCCTGTGGATGGTGCCCAAGCATTGACACCCCCGGTTATTGTCTGGCCTCCACACACATGCATGCACACGCACGTACTAGCACACACACCTATACTCACACACGCACACATACAGAGAATGGCTGGCACATTTTTTTTTTTTTGTACAAACAGATGTTAGTAGAGAATCATGAAGAAATTTGTATGTTGAGTTTCTCCTATGGTTTTGGAGAATTAAGTCTTCAAAACCAAGCAGATAGAGAAGTTATTCTTGCACGACTCTTGCTGTCATAATTGGTGTATCTCTTGGATACAGTTCGCAGCATATCTGACACACTAATTGGCTCACTCTGAAGTGTGGGCTGCCTTTTCTACCACAGTTTTTGAGACTTATTTATCAACTGGCTAGAAGCTGAAGAAGCCTACTCTCTGACAGTGAAGGCATGAAGTTCCCACTACGATCCAGACAGAAAATTTCTGTCACACGTAGTACATACTGTTCACAAAGACAATTGTATGTAAGGTATACTTCATATGATTAAAACGAAAAGCTGTAGGCAATGACAGTTTACCCTGTCCTGCTCAACCAATTCTTGTGATATAATAAGAACTAATTACAAACATGATCCTGCCCCTGTCTGGTCTATCGCAATGAATCAAATGTATATTTTTCAAGCTAAAATGTCATTATGAAATTTTAAATTATTATTTCAGTTCGTTTATTAATCAGATTGTTTTGTAACAAGAACAATACATATAGAAACATTGCAGATTGAAGTGAGTTTTACGTAGGTTCCAACCCTCTTGATATCTCTGTAGAAATGTAATCCTTTAAATCTGATAGACTCATATGTTCTTTTCAGTGATACTGGTCATTACCATCATATGATAGCCTTGCTATCATAGCGTGACAAGGAATAGTGCTTTGACCATCTTTGAAGGTTTGTAATCAAATTTGTTTCTTTCACTTAAGAATGTTTTGAGGGATGGAGAGATGGCTTTGCAGTTAAGGCGCTTGCCTGCGAAGCCAAAAGAGAGAGGTTTGATTTCCCCAAGATCCACATAAGTCAGATACAAAAGGTGGCACATGCCTCTGGAATTTGCAGTGGCTGGAGGCTCTGGTGCACCCATTCTCTCTGTCAAATAAATAAAAATAAAATATTCAAAAATATTTTGAAGTATACAGTGCAGTCTATCTCTACTTAGTATACATTTCTGGACTGTTGGCTGGATTTCTTTTCCTTTAGGAGCAATTATGTGATTGAAATACTTTGCCTTCCATCTATTACTAGCTTGTCTTTGTTGATGAGCTCTGCTGATATTTCCTCTCTTATGTGTCATTCATAGTTATGACAGGAATACAATTTGTTCCTGGTGTCTGTTCTCCCTTCTTTGGAAATAAAATTTGAAAGTAAGTTTGAGTTTGCAGTTATCTTGCATCAGGACTATATTTCTTAGCTATTCTTCTTGCCAGAAGTTCCTCTTGTTCTGGATAGTGGGACATATGTAGATTTATTGAGCAGTATTTTCTTTTATTTATTTATTTAGTTATGAGAGAGAGAGAGAGAGAGAGAGAGAGAGAGAGAGAGAGAGAGGGATGGGCATGCCAGGGCCTATAGCCACTGCAGATGAATTCCAGATGCATGTGCCACCTTGTGCATCTGGCTTACATGGCATCTGGAGAGTTGAACAT
Source organism: Dipus sagitta (assembly GCA_036346955.1). Lineage (NCBI taxonomy): Eukaryota > Metazoa > Chordata > Mammalia > Rodentia > Dipodidae > Dipus > Dipus sagitta. The sequence continues at coordinate 34,868,738 of CM070772.1, forward strand.
GATTCCTTAAGCTTCTCACACAAGTGCCTTAACTGCTAAGCCATCTCTCCTGTGCAGCCTTGGTCATTTTTTGATTAAACTTCCTACCTGAGCCCCTAGCAGGGAAATCTCTGCTACAGGGGGTGTGTCACTGGGGGCGGATCTCAGTACAGCTCTGCTCAGTGTTTGCAGAGCAGTTTGTGCTCTGAGAGTTCACGCTTGCTTGTGTTGCTGGCTATTGGCGATGTCTCTCTGCTTGGATCTATGAAAGGGAGCTAGTTTCTTCAGCCACTGATGGTGTTCCCCTGAACTCTGTAAGCCTGAAATCAATTCTTTCCCACCATAAACTGTGTCTTGTTGGATGTTTGCTGGAGCCTTGCTGAAAGAGGTGTATCACTGGGAGCAGGTGTTTAGGTTTTACTAGCCCAGCCCCACCAAGTATTCATAGCTAACTCATTTTTTTGTTTATTTTTATTTATTTATTTGAGAGCAACAGACAGGGAGAGAGAGAGAGAGGGAGAGAGAGAGAGAGAGAAAGAGAGAGAGAATGGGCACACCAGGGCCTCTAGCCACTGCAGATGAACTCCAGATGCATGTGCCACCTTGTGCATCTGGCTTACGTGGGTCCTGGGGAACTGAGCCTCAAATCGGGGTCCTTAGGTTTCACAGGCAAGAGCTTAACCACTAAGCCATCTCTCTAGCCCCCTAACTCATTTTTTTAAACTTAAAATTTTTTTTTTTTACGTATTTATTTGACAGAGAAAGAGGGAGAGAGAGAGAGAGAGAGAGAATGAACATGCCAGGGCCTCCAGCCACTGCAAACAAATTCCAGACACGTGTGCCCCCTTGTGCATCTGGCTAACGTGGGTCCTGGGGGATCAAACCTGGGTCCTTCAGCTTTACAGGCAAATGCTTTAACCACTAAGCAATCCCTCCAGCTGCCTAACTCATTTTTTTTTTTAATGAGAGAGAGAGAGAGAGAGACAGTGAGCACAAGAAAGAATTGGTGCACCAGGGCCTCTTACCACTGCAGCTAACTCCAGATGTGTGCGCCACTTTGTGCATGTGCGTGACCTTGCACATTCATCACCTCGTGCGTCTGGCTTAAGTGGGTCCTGGGGAATCAAACCTGGGTCCTTAGGCTTCACAGGCAAGCACCTCAACCACTAAACCATCTCTCCAGCCCTGCTAACTCATTTTGAGACTATTTATTCCCTGGATACTTTCCCCATCATAATGGAACTTCTCAAAACTATGAGCCCAGAGGAACCCCTTCCTCCCTGCGTTGCTTCTGGTTGGGTGTTCTGTCCTAGCAAGGAGAAAGTAATTGCTCCACCTAGTTTGTTACCCCTTTATATTCTGTGGTTTGGAGTACTTAAGACCACATGGTTGATGTCCCTAACATAGAGGAACAAGACAGAAGAAGCCCGAGTCTTTGTTATTCAAGGATCATGGATACTTAGACTTCTAGTTGCACTTTTATGTGAGAGGGACATTGCCTTCGGTTTTGTGTCATCAACAGCCTGCTTGGTAGTTCAGTCTGAAGTTTGGCATTTCACTATGAAGCCATTCCGGAAGATGGGGTTTCCATAGATTGTATGTAATGTTAATGGACACCTTACCTGGTATGTTAACCATTATTCTCACGTGCTTGTGTGGTAGCTACAACTCTCCAAGTCAAGGGTGAAAACCATCACCCTGTATGTTAACGATTATTCTCACATGCTTGTATGGTAGCTACAACTCTCCAAGTCAAGGGTGAAAACCATCATCCATAGAAGGGAATCTGGAGTGGCCCAGGGTATCAGGAGGCCAGGAGCCCACCAGCTGTGCCCCCATGATATATTCATTCTACGTGCAGGAACTCCACCCCACAAGGGCTCCCTCTCCCGTTTTTGCTTTCAGTTCTCTTCTTGGTTTCATTTCATGTTACTTCAGACAGGTTTTCTCCGGGGAAGGTGTATGGTCACTTGTGGTACCCAGACAACTTCCTCAGCAGCCGGAAGCCTTATATGGGAAACAACTGTGTGCTCTCTTTGGTCGGAATAATATTAGACTAAGACAAGTTATTGTTGATAGCATTAACTCACACTGATGTGGCTGGGGTCACATGGCCACCCTGTACTTATCACCAGAGCTGCTTGACTACATGTCCGTATTGTGGTTACTTTGAGAGGGGTGGGAAGTGGATCAAGGGGAGGCAGTTGCAGGGATCGGTCGTGTCCACTGAAACCATTTGATCTAAATTATAGTGGGTGCTATTTAGGTAAGTCAGTGTTTATTACAGCTGAGTCATTCATGAAATGATTTGCAGTTAGAATCATTCTATCTTGAAAGTAGTTCATTTGTAAAAAATAAAGTTCCCAGTCAGCTTTGAAGTTACTTAGAACACCCCTTGTTTGAGAATGTCAATGAAAATGAATTCTGGCCATATTTCCATACTGTACAAGTTAATTTTTAGTTACCACCAAACAGAGTCTCTAAATTTCTCTTACCTTCAGTCATGCTGAGAATAATGTTAACACCATTAATGTGATCATGAATCTTAAAAAATTATTTATTATTTATTTGCAAGCAGAGAGGAGAGAGAGAGGGGGTGAGAGAGAGGGAGAGGACGGATAGATATAATGGGTATGTCAGGACCCCTAGCCTTTGCAAACAAGCTCCAGATGCATGCATCACTTTTTGCATCTGGCTTTATGTGGGTCCTAGGGAACTGAACCCAGGTTGTTAGGCTTTGCAGGCAAGTATTGCTGAGCCATCACTCCAGCCCATGAATCTTTTTTTTAAACCAGTAATTTGACACTACCTACACAAGACCATCATAAGAGAAGGAAAAGATCATGACATCAAAATGAAAGAGAGACTGATTGAGATGGGGAGGGGATATGATGGAGAATGGAATTTCAAAGGGAAAGTGGGGGGAGGGAGGGTAGCACCATGGGATACTTTTTATAATCATGGAAAATGTTAATAAAAATTAAGAAAAAAAAGAATGTCCTGAAAAAATAATTTTATTAATTTATCTAAGAAAGGCAGAAAAAAAAATATATATAATGGGCACATCAGGGTCTCTCTTCACTGCAAACAAACTCCAGATGCATGTTCCACCTTGTGCATTGGGCCCAGTGGTTAAAGGCACTTGTTTGCAAAGCCTAATGACCCCAGATTCAATTCCCTAGTACTCACATAAAGCTAGATGCACAATGTCGCACATGTGACTGAAGTTCATTTGCAGTGGCAGGAGGCCCTGACAAGCCCATTCTGTCTTGCTCTCTCCCTTCTCTCTGCACTTGCAGATAAATAAGTAAACTAAAATAAAAGTTCTCTTGAATGGGAGAGGTGATTCATCCAGAGGGCATGAGTAGGAAGGGAGAAAAGGACCACTTGTGAGTTTGGCAAAAGCTGGTCCCAACAGGGCAGTGCTTCAGGTGGCTTTCAAGGACTGTGGTGACATTTCAGAGACCTCTGGGGCAGGGGTTTATTGCCTGTGGCAGTATGTATTTATATGTATTAATCTGATGTCCACTTGTGTCTGTGAATTACATTGACGTCTGATCCTTCTCCAAGACCTTCGAGCTTCAAGTCTCTGTTTTTTCTTTTCTTTTTTCTTTGTGGACAATCCAAAATGACAGGAGAAATCATATCTTTGAGCCCAACTGCACAAGCGATGGGTTAGGAAGAGGGCTTTGTGATGTTAATGATTGAAAGAAGGCCTCTGCTCTAGTGGTATGTATGAGGTCTGAAAATGTCTTTGGGCCTCACAACCTCTGCTGGGGGATGTTCACTGTAGTTCCTAACCTGGAGAGGCACCGAGAGCCCTAACGGCCGTCTTCTACAAGATGTCTTACCATATGGAAAGAGCCCTCTCAAGCCGTTCCTGTTAGAACTCGTTGTTTCCCGGGGTTTAAATCTACTCTGTGGCTTGGCGACAGGGCTGCATAGATCTCCAGTATGAACAGCTATGTGGAAACCCGCTCTCTCCTGTCACCATGAAATGTGCCATTCTGGGTCAGAGAGCAGGCATCTGCTTGCTCGCTGTTGGCCTTTCTTCTAGCCTATTTTTGGAGAGAAGCAATTGTGCATTTTCATTTTATCCTCAGGTGACATACAGTCAGGTTTTCTTTTTCTTGGAAGAAGGGAGACATATGTACCTTTAACAATTAATGAGTTTACAAGCAATCGAAGCCTCTAGGCTGATGAAGAATGTTGCGTGTTACTTTTATTTACAACGTGAGAAGGCTGTTGTGCTGGCGTAAACATCTGAAGTAATATGGAAGGCCAGGACGAAAATAGGTTTCTGAGAAATGTGTGGCGTTTGTGTTTCCTGATACGATGACAGCTTTATCTACTGATCTCAGCAAGCCTGTGGCGTCCTGATCCCTCTGGGTTTGGCCTTCGCCCCTTGCCCCTTTCCCAAGGCCCATGCTATTACACAACCGGGCCTTGCTCAAAGCTTTCTCTCCTCCTGAGTTCAGACATTTCGTCAGTTGAAACTTCTTATGAACTGTCTCACTTTAGCATTTTGTTTAGGCGACTTTATACTTTCCTATGCCTTGATACAAGACCAGGACCAATTTCTATTATTTATGTTTATGATGTCCTATTAAGAAATAGCTCTCACTCTAATGGTCACCAAGTCCTTTGACTTTTTCAGTGTAATCTGATTTTTACTAACTTATTCATTTTATTGACATTGCTTGTGTAATTATTAAAAGTTCCAGTAAGTTTAATTTCCAATGGTTGGTTAATTTTATGAGCCTAAATGAGATCTATGGTAATAAGATTTTATCAACAGCTATGATACTGTATATATATATATATATATATCCTTTTTTTTCCCAAAGTAGAGTCTCACTCTAGCTCAAGCTGACCTGGAATTTACTCTGCAGTACCAGGCTTGCAGAGAGCTCCTGGCAATCCTCCTACCTCTGCCTCCCAAGCGCTGAGATTTAAGGTATGCGCCACCACGCCCACCTGGCTCACTTTTTGCAATTTTTTAAACCTACACTAGTCTTTGTGGGAAAGCTCCCTCTAGTGTGTGTTAGGGAAAATACAGGTGGTATTAAACTGATAATAGACCAAATTTGACAGATAGGAAGCAACAAATGGAATAAGCAAGTGGTAGGTTGATCTCACAATGTAAGCCTTTTGGATTGGTACCAGGATACACAGGATTCAAAACCGTGGATCTCACATAAATAACAATTCTAGTTGCTTATTAGGTCCCTATTCTGTGTTATTGCAATTAGAACATGTAAGAATAATTTTCTTTTTATTGGTTATTTTTATTTATTTATTTGAGAGTGACAGATAGAGAGAAAGAGGCAGATAGAGGGAGAGAGAATGGGCGTGCCAGGGCCTCCAGCCACTGCAAACGAACTCCAGATGCGTGCGCCCCCTTGTGAATCTGGCTAACGTGGGTCCTGGGGAATCGAGCCTCGAACCGGGGTCCTTAGGCTTCACAGGCAAGCGCTTAACCACTAAGCCATCTCTCCAGCCCAGAATAATTTTCTTGATTACATGTTTACAAGAAGTTTTATTTCTAGCTTTGATGACTTTGTTTCCCATTTTGACCTTTAAAAATCTTATCTTACATAGCCAGGCATAGTGGCACATGCCTGTAATCCCAGCACTTGGGAGGCAGAGGTAGGAGGACTGCCGTGAGTTCAAGGCCACCCTGAAACTACATAGTGAATTCCAGGTCAGCCTGGGCTAGAGTGAAACCTTGCCTCAAAATATATATATATATTTTCTTAAATATCTGCATCCAAGAGAAGAAATAGAGAATTCCTTTTCACTATATAACTAACCAAGCTATATTATTTTTGATAAGATATAGAAATGCTATATGTTTGCTTAAATGCATGCAACAGTTTTCCAAAGTGTGTTTTCGGTAGCTACTCTTTTTTTTCTCAACTAGATTTCAAATCACCTAGGAGACATACCTTCAGGCATGACTACGGGAGTGTTTTCAGAGAAGTTGCCCTGAGTAGGGGAGATCCACCTTGAATTTGATGTTACAATCTCATGAACTGGGTTCCTGAATTGAACAAAAAGTAACATAAGAGAAACAAGTTGATGGGGCCGTAGAGATGGCTTGATGGTTAAAGGAACTTGCATGGAAAGCCTGGCGGCCCAGGGTTCAATTCTCCAGTATCCACGTAAAGCCAGGTGCACAGGGTGGTGCATGCACCTGGAGTTTGATTGCAGTGGCAGGAGGCCCTGGTGTGCCCATATTCATGGTCTGTCTGCTTCTTTCTCTCTCAAATAAATTAAAAAAATAAAAATAATTTTAAAAAAAGTCGAGCACAAGCCTTCATCTCTGTTTCCTGGTTGAGGATGCACTGTGACTAGCTATGTCACACCCCTTCCCCATGCCTCGTCCACCACGATGGACTATGTCCCCTCAAACCGTGAATCATAATAAACTCTTCCTTCCTTACATTACTTTTGAGTGACTATTTGCTTTGTAAACAGATGACCAACTGAGACACAGGTATATAGTACGCAAGGCAGGAAAAGAGAAAAGAGCGCCAGGTATTTTGTCTGTCACAGCAACAAGAGAAGTAACTAGTACAAAATTATTTAAATAAATGCACCTCACATAGGCTAGCATCTTAGGACGGGAAAGTAGTCCCCTTACATGGTTTGTTTCATGGTGAAGATCCCTTTTCCATGTTGTCTGCTTCCTGAGTTTCACCTCAAACATTTCAGCTATCCGGTGAAACCGTGTATTGAAATACAAAGGCTCACATCAGACCTCAGAGGTAGTCTGAAGGTTCCAAAGGGAACGTCTTGCAACTTAGCCTATAGCCACCTTGAATTAAATTCATGTCCTACATTCAATACCCTGGTAGATCATCTTCCCCACCCTCAGCTGGCTGTGTTCATGAGCATGCTTAAGGAGGGCAAAGCAGTCAGAGAGAAAGCCTGCTGACCCCTGTGCCCAATCTCCCCACACCTGTGCACTCTGCTTTTCCCAATCAGAAGAACAGTCCTGCCTCAGCTGATTCACTCGGTTCTTGCTTGCCTACTGAGGACATTGTTCCAGCAATTCTGCCCCCTTTTTTTTTTAAAAAAAAATTTGTTGTTGTTTATTTTTATTTATTAGAGAGCAACAGACAGAGAGAGAAAGGAGAGAGAGAGAGAGAGAGAGAGAATGGACACGCCAGAGCTTCCAGTCACTGCAAACAAACTCCAGACACATGCACCCCCTTGTGCATCTGGCTAATGCGGGTCCTGGGGAATGGAGCCTCGAACCGGGGTCCTTAGGCTTCACAGGCAAGCGCTTAACCACTAAGCCATCTCTCCAGTCCATGCCCTCTTTTTTTTCTTTCTTTCTTTTTTTTCCCAATTTTGTAGAATACAGGTTTTAAATTATATATATAATATTTTATTAAGTAGGAAATTTGTATATGGATGCATCATGTGTTGGTACCATTATTTCCCTCCACCCTATTCCCATTCCACAGCGGGCCCTCCTCAGCGGGATCGCTGGTATTCCCCGTGGGGTTGTCGGTTAGGAGCTGCGAGAGCAGCAGTCTGTCATGGGAGGCGGGGTGGGGGGGATGTCTCGGGATATTCCCTCGCACTCTGTGGCTCTTACAATCTTTCTGCTCCCTCTTCCACACAATTCCCTGAGCCTTGGTGGGTGTGTTTTGAGTTTGCTTTAGTGGTGAGCTCTCAGCAGCTTCTGGATCTCTGCTTTGGTGCGTTTTGAGTATCCTCAGTGTCTGTCCCCTTCACCCTGGTACAGGCTGCCAGGCTCGCCATGGAAGCGGCCGTCTTACCAGTTCCTCTGTGGTTTCATCTGGGCCCTAGCTGATGTATGAGGGTGGTCCACGTCTTGCCGAGGAGTCAGCTCTGTGTTCTTGTCTTGTTGATAGAGTTTGATCACCATTGGTTCTTGCTGCCTTCTGAAAAAGAAAAGCATTCTCCAATGGAGAGTGAGGTCAGCATAGGTTAAAGGGAATACGTATTATTTTTTTAAAGTTTTTATTAGTTTATTTGTTAGAGAGAGAGAAAATGGTGGTAGTGGTTGGGGGGGGGGGTTGACTGAGTATACCAGGGCCTCCAGCCACTGCAAATGAACTCCAGACGCATGTGCCACCTTGAGCATCTGGCTTTACGTATGTGGGTTTGCTCCTACTGCGTCGGACTTCATTCCTGAAATTCTATTCTGACATACGCCAACAAGGATTTTGTCCTCAGTACTCACTAAAACTATTCTCGCTGAAATTGCTCACGAGCTCAGATTGGACCCTCTTTTCTTGTGGGCGTCAGGACCCTCTGCTCAGGTGGCCTCACCCCTGGCCCTGGCTGTGTTTTCCTGTGCTCCTCGTTTTCCCCACAGTAAGCACGTTGAAGCTCGGGGCTTGGGCCCTGGAGCTATTTTCTCTTTTCCTGCCTTGCTTACTATATACCCGTGTCTCAGCTGGTCATGTATTTACAAAGTTTCTGATGACCTCATCTAATCTCATGGCTGCAGGTGTCATCCGTATGCTGATCGCTTCCAGTTTTCTATCTCTGCACTGATCTCTCCTCGGAGCTCCAGATATGCATCCAGTTTTCTCCCTTTTGGATGTCTGTGAGCTTCTCAAAATTAACGGTGTCCCGAGCTGAGCTCTTGATCGCTTTAGCCACCTCTCCCCAACCTGTTGTCCCGTGGCTCCAGTGTCCGTAACTCATCTGCTTCCAAGTCATCCCGGCCTCCTCCTCTTCTCCTGAATCTCACATCAGTTCCTTCAACCAATCATGCTGTTTGTGGTTTAACATGATGCCCAGAGCTTGCTGCGGCTTGCCACCTCCCCGGGTGGTCTCTCCTTGTGACAGCCATTGGTGGCTCACCCTGGATCAGCAGAGTTGTTTATTTTCCACACGTTAGCCAAAAGGGGTCTTTGAAAACATAATTTTACTCATGTTACTTCTCCACTCAGCACCCTCCTAGTGTTTGTCTTACTAAGAGTAAAATCCAAAGTGCTGTCAAGGCCCTGTGTGAGGCCCGTCTCCTGAGTCCCCTGCCCGCACTTGGCGTACTCTATTCCCCCTCCCACTCACTCACATCCAACCACAGTGGCTCCTCCCAGTTCCAGACAAGTCTGTGCTTCAGAGATGATCTTTTGGCCTGGAATGTGCCTCCCTCAGATATTCGCTGTCCTTGGGTTTTTCTCTGATACCATCTTCCATTCCTTTCCCTAAAACTGTAATGATTCCTTTACAAATTTTCTGTCCTTCCAACTTTCTCCCTTCCTTGGATTATTTTTTTTTTCCTCCTTGAAAGTTTTTACTATCTGAAATCCTTGATATTTTACTTATCTTGTTTATTAGTTTTTCTCTCATATCTCTCTCTCCTCCCCCTATTTAATCTTTATGAAGGCCAGGAATTTTATGTTACAAAACCTGCTTCATCCATTCCCTTATAAAGCATAAATCATAATTGCGTTAGATGGAATTAAACGTTATTGAATGTCTTCACTGTCCAATCATTGTTTTAAAAATAATTTTTTAATTTAATTTATTTGGAGAGAGAGAGAGGAGACAGGCAGGGAGATAATGGGCACACCAGGGCCTCCAGCCACTGCAAACAAACTACAGACCCATGCACTCCCTTGTGCATCTGGCTTACGTGGGTCCTGGGGAATCGAACCTCGGTCCTTTGGCTTCACAGGCAAGTGCTTTAACTGCTAAGCCATCTCTCCCGCCCCCACTGTCCAATCTTTTAGGCATCTTTGACATTTAATTCAACTTTCCCCACTTTCTTCTCAGATAAGCTTTGTGATTTCCTTTTTGCAGTTGAGGAACCTGAGATGGGGATCTAGCATCTCTGTAGGTAACAGAACTTATTGGAATGAAGCTTTCAACTGAGGCCCTTCAGCACTACGCTGTGTGCTTTTCTGCCCTGCCTTACTTCCCTTTCAAAATGACGATTTTGCATGTGATAAGGAATAGGAAAATGAGTGTATTTGCTTACTCCTTCCCATCTAATCACCCACCTCACACATGCACATCTCCCTCTGGCACAGACTGAACACCAACACTTCTAAAGAGATTGCATTTTCTTAATCAAAATCACATGATTCCTTAGGGACTTTTCTGTGAATTAGTCCTGTGTAATGCATATCTGATCACTTTTACAATTGGTCATGCTCCTAGAGTAAGAATGCAGCCGTACGTATAGAAGGAATGCCGTGACATGAGAAGTCACGCAGGGCAAGAGGGGAGAACTTGGTAGGAAGGTTAAAGGACTTTACCTCTATGCTAACTCAGCATCAGAGAAGTAATAGTGAGAAAACGCTGATCTGTAGCTGGCTTGGGAGCAAAGTAGCCAAAGATTACTAAGAACTACAGCCTGTGCCCAGAGGAAGCTGTGTTGGCTCACAGCCCAGGGATCCAGAACAAAGCTACTTGTATGGCTCTGGTTTAAGTCCCAGAGATACTGTACTCTGCTTTCTTTGGCCCCACATAGTTTCAGTCTCTTCTAATCTCATTATTTTCCTCTTCATGGGTGTAACTTTTGATATGAAAAGTTTGTTTCCACATCTGTGAAACAAGATAGGGGTAACTAGTGATTTCTCAAGGATACCATTACTTTTATGAAATCTTATGATTTTAAAGTTACTGAATCACTCTAGTCTGTTTTGATTCTACACTTGGTCAAAATTAAACTTTTATGTTACTGTGGAAAATTTATGTTAAAATAATAATTTATGTTTTTATTTTATTTATTTATTTATTAGAGAGAGAGAATGGGCGCACTAGGGCCTCTAGCCACTGCAAACTGTGCCACCATATGCATCTGGCTTATACAGGTACTGGGGAATGAAACATGGGTCCTTAGGCTTTGCAGGCAAATACCTTAACCACTAAGCCATCTCTCCAGCCAGTAATTTATGTTTTTAAGCAAAATACAAAGACTTTCTGAAGTGCTACTGGGAACAAGTGAAAATGAAGCAGTGGGTGGTGACATGTGTCTGTTGTTCTAGCTCCTTGAGAGGATGAGGATCACTTGAATCCGGGAGTTCAAGACCAGCCTGGGTTGTGCAGCAAGATCCAGTCTCTAAATAAAAGAAAATAAAAACAAAACAAAACAAAACAACAACAAAAATAACAGCAAACTAAACAATAACAACAACCCCCCCCCTCAAATAGCAAAAGCTTAAAATGAGATTTTTCAGACAACCTTATCTCAAATGGGAGTGTGATCTGTGTGTGCTTCCAAGGGCTCTGTGTCTGGAAAAATGGCTTAGAATTGGTAGGAATATAAATGAGTGGTTCATGGCATGTGCATACCTCTCATTGCTTTCCATTATTTGAAGATGAAATTTTAAATTTTTTTGTTTATTTTTATTTATTTATTTGAGAGCAACAGACAGAGAGAGGAAGAGGCAGAGAAAGAGAGAGAGAGAGAGAGAGAGAGAGAGAGAGAGAGAGAGAGAGAGAGAGAGAGAGAGAGAATGGGCGCTCCAGGGCCTCCAGCCACTGCAAACGAACTCCAGACGCGTGCGCCCCTTGTGCATCTGGCTAACGTGGGTCCTGGGGAATCGAGCCTCGACCCAGGGTCCTTAGGCTTCACACGTAAGTGCTTAACTGCTAAGCCATCTTGAAGATGAAATTAAAAAAAAAACACCACCTAATAGAACTGATAACCTTAAATGACCAACTTAGTCATTTCTAAAAATTACTGAATTTTGCTTCATGCCACTATACTTTGCAACATCTGCTCATGCTGTCAAGACAGTCTTGTTTCTCAAGCACATCAGGAGTATGAAGATCTACTCTTACATTATTTCCAAGACAAATGCACCTCTTTTTCATACTGTTTCGATGCGAGTGTTGTAAGTCTAAATTGTTATTTCTACTAAACAACCCTTTCAGTTTATTTGACATATTTCCCTTCAACTTTTATGTTTTTTCATTACTTAAGTCCAGTCATGCCTACTATAATTATTAGAAATAAATAAGTAATGGGGGCTGGTGAGATGGCTTAGTGGTTAAGGTGCTTGCCTGAAAAGCCAAAGGACCCAGGTTTGATTCCCTGGGACCCACGTAAGCCAGATGCACAAGGTGGCACATGGGTCTGGAGTTTGTTTGCAGTGGTTGGAGGCCCTGGCATACCCATTCTCTCTGTCTCTCTAATAAATAAATAAAAATAAAATGTTAAAAAAGAAAATGATCAACGATGAACAAAATTGTGAGCAGTTAAGCTCATCTCAAGTATAAACAACGAACTCAATTACTTTTTAAAAATCTAGCTTAAGAAATTCAATTTCACACTCATATCTGTATCCCTTTAATACTTCCTGAAGTCCATCTGAATTCTGTGAGGCTCAGTGACCTCATAGTACAAGATTAATCTTCTCTTATCTCCACAATTGGTAAATGTTGGGCCCACGGTTATTTAAACAGCAACTAGAAAGGCATCCGTCATCAAAGATAAAGGATTTCTTTTTAAAGAAAGCTAAAGCAGGCCGGGCGTGGTGGCGCACGCCTTTAATCCCAGGAGACGTAAGAGAGGATCGCTGAGGGTTCGAGGCCACCCTGAGACTACATAGTAGTGAATTCCAGGTCAGCCTGGGCTAGAGTGAGACCCTACCTCGGAAAACGGAAAACCAAAAAAAAAAAAAAAAAAAGAAATAAAAGAAAAAAAGGCAAGGTAAAGCACTGTGTGCTGTTTTGTCCCAAGCAAACTGTGTATTTCCTGAATGCAGACTCAGGAAATACCTGACTTTTGCAGCACTAACGGTTGGGAAGTCTCATATTTGGCTGCGTAGTGATAATGTGTGGACTTCGCCAGAAACCCTGAGACTTCTGCTGACTTACTTAGAAACAAGAAGAACCTTATGTGCAGTAAGGAAAGGGCGAAGGCCTAAGAGGGCCTGAGTTTGGCATGTGCTTTTGCTTTTTCTTGTGGAAGACGCCAATGTTCAGCTGGTTTCCTGACCAAAGGTATTGTCCACTGGGTGGTTTTTTTTTTTTTTTTTTTTTTCTTACCTGAATCTTCTCTTGTGTTTGCTGACTCCTTCAAGCATCTGTGTGTGGTGGTTGTAGAATTGGTTTTCTTTGGAAATTAAGCAAAATGTCATTTTAAGAATACTAATGTTGCTGGGCATGGTGGCGCATGCCTTTAATCCCAGCACTTGGGGGGCAGAGGTAGGAGGATCGCTGTGAGTTCGAGGCCACCCTGAGACTACATAGTGAACTCCAGGTCAGCCTGGGCTAGAGTGAGACCCTACCTTGAAAAACAAACAAACAAACAAACAAACAAACAAACAAAAAGAATACTAATGTTTTTGGGAATGTGTTAAATGCTTACCATGATTAACTAACGAGAAGCAGAGGCTCGGCACCCAGGGCTCCAGCCGCGATGTTTGGTGTAGCAGCAGCAATTGCTTTAATGTCTGAGTGTTGGTCACTGAACGTGAAGTTGTTTCGTTGAAGTCCCTGGATGTGTAACGACACAATCCTAGCTAAAGGTGGCACTGTGCTTTTTCTAAATATCACGAGAAAAAAAAAAAAAAAAAAAGCCATGAGAAACAAACTCCATCCATTGTGTTCTTAACTTGATTGTCACGCATCACTGGACGTGAATAATTTCAATAACTTAGACCGTTTCTGGCTTCATGATAGATGATTTTTCTTTCTCCCCTGTGTACATTATCAGTTATATTGACATTGATCCAGAGACAAAGTCACAGGTCTTGGATCTCTGCATGATGAGACCATCTGTCTGGTTCCCCCTTCATTTTGCTCTTGAGACAACTCTAGATTGCTGAGGCGAAACACCACTCCCCACAGGTACTGAGCAAAACATTAGCAGAGCTGGGCACGGGGATATATAAACGTCCTAGTGCCTAGCTGGCTAGCATGTTTTTCACTGCTGGTTTTTTTTTTTTTTGTTAAAGATTAAATGGTGCCACAGAGAAGAAACCTTGCCTTGAATTGGCTGTAAGCCTGAGTCAGGCTCTGTGGGCTGCAGGCAGGTTCTGAGCAGTGGAGATATTTGGAGCCAGAGCGTGGATCAGTGGAAGGCATAGCTACAGTGCGTAGGGTGAGGTGCTCCGCAGCCCTCGCAGACACAAGCACTTCCTATTGTGGGTGAGCAGTGAGCGCAGTGAGAAGCTCCAGCGCCTCATTTTGGTTGTGTGTGCATCTTTGTGTGTACGCCGGTACGTGTGTGAGTGTGTATGCACATGCGTATGTAGGCCAGAGGACAAACTTGGGCATTGTACCTCAGTACCATATACCTTTTTTTAGTAGTGTGTAGGTGTCTGTGCGCGTGTATGTGTGCAGACCAGAGAGCTGGTCAGTGAGCTTCAGAGATCCACCTGTCTCTGCCTCCCAAACACTAGAAGTCCTTTGCATGGGTTCTGGGAATCAGACTCAGGTCCTCATGTTTGTTTGACAAACCCTTTCTTGACCGAGTTATCTCTTCAACCCCTGATTCTTCACTTTTGAGGGTGCCTGGTCTCTGGAACATCTGTTTTCTCATAGCATTCATTCAAGTTCTTCTGAGCACAAGCTTTTCCTTGCGGTAAGATGAACAAGCTCTAGCAAAAGACAAAGTTGGGCTGGGGAGATGGCTCAGTGGTTAAAGGCATTTGATTATAAAACCTGCTGACCAGAGTTCAATTCCCCAGTACCCACATAAAGAGAGATACACAATGTGGCATGTGCATCTGGAATTCATTTGTATCAGCCAGAGGCCCTGGCATGCCTGTTCCACTGTCTTTCATTCTTTTTCTCTCTCTTGTGCAAATAAATAAATAAATAAATAAATTAAATATTAAGAAAAGAAATAAAGTCTCAATTTAGACTTTCTCCCATAAAAGCTTACAGTGTCATGGTGTGGACAGAAGATATTGAAAATATGTAACATACATGAAGGATTTGGATTTAGTCAACACTGTATAAATGTATAGATAAATATTTGTCACTTAACACGGTGCTATAGGAGAATGCTATTCTACAATACCAGGTATCTTCCTGTACTGAATAGAGTTCTTCATTTCTCTTTCACTGTTTCTAATGCCTCTAAAATAAATGCCTCTAAAATGCAAAAGGTTTTTGTGGCTCTCTTGTAACTTATTTTTCAACTGTGGATACTCGACTATCTATACAAGAGTGATGATGACCAATGTGTCCCTTTGGCTGTGGGAAGAGTGTGTATTCGGGAGATGTGGAATGCTAAATTTTATACTGTGCCTTTCCCATGAAGAGCAGTAGAAACAGCTGAAGGTTATTAGCTCACTTTCATGGCTGGAGTCCACAGCCCAGATCATTAAAGCTGTGATGAGTCATTGTCTGGGAGCAGCTATTACAGGCAAGCAGAATCAGTTATATGGCACAAACACCTCAGAGTACTGGAAGAGTAAATTACTTGCTCAGTTCAGAATTTAGGATGATCAGCTCTGCTTATGTGAACTGGGTTGTTTACTGGATTTCATCATGACTGAAAATTCAGCCTTTTTTTTTTTGTTGTTATTTATTTGGAGAGAGAAAGAACAAATGAGCATGCCAGGTCCTCTTTCCACTGCAAATAAATTCCAGATGCATGTGCCACTTTGTACATCTGATTTTACATAGGTACCAGGGAATCAAACCCAGGCTGACAGGCTTTGCAAATGAGTGCCACCTCTTCAGCCCAATTATTTAAATAGTAATAACAAGGTAAAAGAATCTAGAGAATACAAAAAAATCCTTCAGGTAGTGCTTCTTCTTCTATACTCTATAGATATTTATTGAGGTTCAGGAGTTCCTAGATGCATAATCATGGGGAGAGTATGCAATAGGATAGACTTGGTAACCAAGAGTACGTAAGAGAACGCCCGACCCACTAAAACAACGTTACTTTCCGTAGGGTTGAGCATCAACTAGCTCACTCTCCAGGGCTGTTCCTTCTTCAGCTATGGTAAATCACGTAGCAAGGCAAGAAGAAAGTGACAGAGGACTAACACTGTGAGTCACGTGTTAGCACTAACACCTGAGTTTGTCCATGAGATGTCCACGAGATGAGGGTGAGTCACTGCAACTATACGAGGTGGACTTAACCCTTTCATGGGCAAGACTCCTGCAGTCATGCTAAAAATTCTGGAAATTTCAAATCTAAAGCAGGGCATACCTCGTAATTAGAAGATTTAAGGGCAAGCATACGTGCCTCAGTATTTAGCAAGCCTGAGTATAATAAAATGATCGTGATCCTCCCCACCCCACAGATAAAATTCCTCAAAGAATTTCTGTAGTGCTAATACATAATGGAGAAGCTACTCTGATCCAGTTAGCTCTTGGGAACACACTAGGGGGAAAAAAAATGGAATAAAAAGAAAAGCATTGAACTTGCTAGCCTCGTTTTACATAGCAACTCATGCACAATGTTAAATGTGTTAAGTGCTAGGGGAAGTGTGGAGCAAAGCCGGTGGTGTGTGTGTGAATACACTGAGGTGGTAGAAACCCGGGGGAGCTATTTCACAAGGCAATGGTAGAGCATGGGTTTAGATGAGGAGAGGAGTGGGCCTGGTAGACGTGTGTAGCCGGAGCTCAGAGGTCAGAGACCTCCAGGCAGGAATGTGTCCGGCATGTCGAGGGATTAGCGAGGAGGCCACTGTCACTGCAGATAAGTGCGTGGGAAGAGAGTTTAGAAGGATACAGATCAGAGGAAATGGGGTGAGGATAGAAAGATGCAAGGCGGGTCATCTAGACACGGGGGAGGCTGTGCAGCCAGAGTGCGTGTCATATGTGTTTGACAGGGGCCCTTGTAGAACAGAGTGAAGGTCACGTCTTTTCCATTTTATGGAATGGGATCTAGTCAAGGGGTTGACATGTAATAGAGGGGAGTTATCCTTTCTTCTTAGGCTCTTCAGTAGGGGTTAGCATGAAACTGACCCAGATTAAGATACGAAAGGCATACACATTTTATTTGTAGTGATTTTTATTTCCATTTTAAGAAAAATGGACACCTATAGAACCAGTTAGGAAGAATATTGATACAACAGGTTGTACCAAAATCTAGTAAGTTCTGTAATTGTAACAAATCCAAAGATGTGAGTTAGTGTTACTCACTGTGGGAAAGCAAAGTGTGAGGCCTGGGCTGGTTTAACAGGGTTGAGGTGAGTCAGGCTCCTCTGGGCCTTGATGCTTATCTCTGGTGATAAGAAAATCTTCATGTTGTCTGCAGGCAGAACAATCAGGTGGGATTCATCTGTTTTGTAGGAAGAGCAGGAAGGTCAGAGTGCTATTCTTGCACCTGCTGTGTCTTTAACTCAAAATAAATACTATGCCAGGGTCTGGAGAGATGACTTAGCGATTAAGGCACATGCCTACAAAGCCTAAGAACCCAGGTTTGATTCTCCATGTCCCGTGTAAGCCAGATGCACATGGTGGCACATGCATCTGGAGTTTGTTTGTGCTGGCTAGAGGCCCTGGCACTCTCTCTCTCTCTCTCTTCCTTTCTCTCTGGCTTAAAAAAAAAATAAAAATAAATCTTAAGAAAAAACATTATGCCAAAGCGGCATTATTTGGGTTCCCTAAAGTCATGTTTCTAAAGTTTCAAAAGGTTCATTTTGAGGTAGGAGGATCACTACTGTGTGTTCAAGGCCAGCCTGAGACTTCATGGGGAACTCTAGGTCAGCCTGGTATACAGTGAGACCATACCTCAAAAAAAAAAAAAAAAAAAAGGGACATTTAAAAATTTTTATTTATGAGAAAGAGGGAGAGACAGAGAATGGGCACACCAGGGCCTCCAGCCACTGCAAACGAACTCCAGACACATGTGCCATCTTGTGCATCTGATTCCATGTGGGCACTCGGGAATTGAATTCATGCCATTAGACTTTGCAGGCAAACACTTTTAACCTCTGAGCCATCTCTCCAGTGCCATTTTGGTTTTTGAAACCAGGTTGAAGGGGGACAAGGGAAGCCAGTTGAAAAGCTATTGCAGTATGCCAGGTGACAGACGGCAATGAGTGGCTTCTGTTTGCACGCAAATGTCACATTTTCTTTCTCTGTTCGCATACTGATGTGCATTTGGATCCTTTCTGGGGCATTGGTATTGTGACCAAAGCTGCAGAGGATTTTTGTGTCCAAGGTTTAGTGTGGACATACTGTCCTGCCTTTTAATACGTCTCCAGGAGTGATTAGCTAGGTTGTGAGGTAGGTTTCTGCTCACTGCCTAAGAAACTGCCAAACAGCTTTCTTGCTTTTCAAATTTATTTTTGAGAGGCAGAGGCAGATAGATGATAGATAGATAGATAGATAGATAGATAGATAGATGATATATAAAGAGAGAGAGAGAATGGGTACACCAAGGCTTTCAGCAGCTGCAAATGAACTCCAGACACATGTGCCACCTTGTGCACCTGGCTTATGTGGGCCCCGGGGAATCAAACCTGAGTCCTTTGACTTTGCAGGCAAGTGCCTTAACCGCTCATTCATCTCTCCACCCCGGAGCAGCTTTATAAAGCACTGTGAATTTTGCAGACGGCCCTCATCCTTGCTAGCACGTGGTCCATCTGATGTCAGTCATTCCAATAGATATCTGTGTCTGCTCACCTGGTTGTGGTTTTAGCTGGCCTGTCCTGATGAAGATGTCTGGCTCTAATCTCTTCACCAATAGTTCAGTTTATATTCATTATTAGAACCGTAATTCCTTTTGGCAAAGGTTTATTAAAACAAACATAACCAAAAAGTTGTAACTTATGAGAAAAGTTGGCAGTGGCCTGTATAAGCCAATCCCAATGTTTTGTTTTGGGAAGCTAGAACTTCTGTTTTTTTTTTTTAATTTTAATTTTTTGGTTTTTTCGAGGTTGGGTGGCTGGCCGCGAACTCACAGTGATCCTCCTACTTCTGCCTCTCTAGTGCTAGGATTAAAGGCATGAGCCACCAGGACCGGCTTCTGTTGTTGTTTTTGAGATAGGGTCTCGCTCTGTAGTTCAGGCTGGTTTGGAATTCACTGTGTGACCAACCCAGTTAAGTCTCAAACTCACAGCAATCCTCCTGTCTCAGCTTCTCAAGTGCATGGAATTACAGGAATGAGCCACCCTGCCCGGCTGACACTAGCACATTTAAAGTGAGAAAGTATAATTACTGCTGTTAACTTTCAATTTTTGCCTTGAAGCTATATATTATGTCAGTGTAATATAACTTTACACTGTTGTCCAGGGCTTGCTATATTTCCTGTATTTTATCATTTAGGATGAAAAATCTGTTATCTTTCCATCTGTTCTCTCAGAATAATCCATTGAGGATTTTAATTTTTTTTTTTTTATTCCTCCAGGTTCCAGATGTGATCAGCAGCATCCGACAGTTATCCAAGGCTGCCATGAAGGAAGACAGCAAACCCAGCAAAGATAACGAGGATGCCTTTTACAACTCGCAGAAGTTCGAAGTCTTGTACTGCGGGAAGGTGACGGTGACCTACAAGAAGGCACCTTCCAGCCTCATTGACGACTGCATCGAGAAGTTCAGCTTGCACGAGCAGCAGCGTCTGCGGCTCCAGGGCGGCGGTGGCGACCCGGGCGACGAGCTGGGGGTCTTCGAAGCAGGGTCGCCTGGGACCCCAGGGGACAGCCTGCCCGAGGAGGAGGTCGAGGACGATGCTGCCAATGGCCACGTCGGCGCCCCGCCGGCCCCGGCCAGCCAGCCCGCACCGCCCAGCTCTCGTGTTTGCTTCCCCGAGCGGATTCTGGAAGACTGTGGCTTCCAGGAGCAGCAGGAGTTTCGGTCCCGCTGCAGCAGTGTCACCGGGGTCCTGCAGAGGAAGGTCCCCGAGAACAGCCAGAAACCCCAGCCCAGGCGCAGGCACGCCAGCGCGCCCAGCCACGTGCAGCCCTCGGACTCCGACCAGAACAGAACCATGCTCTTCCAGGTAGGCTGGACCTTCCCGACCCTCTTTCTGCCCACCTTAGCAAGCAGTTTAGCCGTGGTGGTGGTGGTGGTGTCCCCTCAAAAGCAGATGAGGCTGGTGGAGAAAGAGCGCAGGCCTATCACGCAAACATGAGGGAGGTAGTAAGGGCAAGAGGTTTCTCTTAGCATCCAGGATCAATCTTGGATCCTCGGGGTCCATCACCAGCGTTGGCCTTGAGTTGATTCTCAGATTCCTTCTTTAACAGAAAATAACTGAGCTGCGCGTGGTGGCGCACATCTTTAATCCCAGCGCTCGGGGGGAGGCAGAGGTAGGAGGAGGAACGCAGTGAGTTCCAGGCCACCCTGAGACTACACAGTGAAGAGCAAGACAACCTGGGATAGAGTGAGAGCCTACCTGGAAAAACAAAAGCAAACAAACAAAAATAGTAAAATGAAAGAGAAAATAACTCCAGAGACCAATCTTTTTTAAAAAAATATTTTATTTTTATTTATTTCAGAGAGAGATAGACAAAGAGGGAGAGAGAGAGAGAGAGAGAGAGAGGGAGGGAGAGAGAGAGAGGGTGGCACCAGGGCCTCCAGCCACTGCAAATGAACTCCAGTTGCATGTGACACCTTGTGCATCTGGCTTACGTGGGTACTGGGGAAATTGAACCTGGGTTCTTTGGCATTGCAGGCAAGTGCCTTAACCACTAAGCAATCTCTCCAGCCCCAGAGAGAAATCTTATAAACTGTTTAAAGATGCTAATCCAAGAGAGCATGATTCAGCATTCAGGAGAGGGAAGGATGGAGGGATTTTTCTAGAGAGGAAAGGTCAAGACTCAGGTGTATTTCACATGACACCACTCCAGCTTACTCTGCAGCACAAAAAAGGAAGATAACAACAACAACAAAAAATGCTACCGGCCTGATAATTCACTAGGCCAACTATTAAATAATTTGATACAAGCTGTATTATGGATGGAAAAGTTAATTCTTCACTTTAAAACTAATTTTTGAATGTCATTCAGGGTATAGAAAATGTCAAGTTCCGCATAAAGAATTTCATTAATACATCAGTGTCCTGGAGAGGGTCTGTAGTTAATTTGTAGTTTATCTCATTTGTTGTCTTGAAAAAAGAAAGAAAGACCAACCTTTGACATTGTTTTAAACAACCCCTCCCCCCCAGAAGAGAAATTCCACTGTGCGCCTTGGTAAACAGTCCCAGTGTGGACTATTTGCTTAATTAGTAAGTGGGTTGGCTTTTTTTTTTTTTTTTTTTTAGCCTACAGCATGCAGTTAGAATGGCTTTAGTCTTTTCTGTAGTGACATGTTCACTGACTTTCCCCTCTTCCTTGGGCTATTATCAGATTTGTTCTCAGTCATGGTCCTTGCTATTAAATTTTCTGAAGTGCATTTTATTTTCCAAAATTTTAGTTTATCCCAGTTATGCATGCATCATTTTATTGACTATTTGGGAGAAAGTTTGATTATAACATAAATAAGTAATATATATATATTTTTTAAATTATAACTTGAAGAAAGGATGCATATTTTTCTTTTGAACCAGGCGGCATTTCTTAACTGAAAAAGAGTCTGTTAAATTTTGTTTTGTCTTCACAGTCAGCAATGTAAGGCCAGCTTGACTGCTTCATGAGTTTTCAACAAAGAAAGAAATGTTATGAGATGGCTGAAATTTGCAGTTAAAATGCTGAGCTGTGTGTTAGAACATTTCTGAGGTAGTGAGGCGGTTTAATGAGATACTGCATGTGGATCTATGCTGTTAGTTGACTATTTGTTTGTGAAGTAACATGTTAGGTCTTTAAGAGTCAAAATTAAGGGTACTTTTATTTTTAAGGTTGGCCGCTTTGAGATTAACCTGATCAGTCCCGACACCAAGTCTGTTGTGCTGGAAAAGAATTTTAAAGATATATCCTCTTGCTCACAGGTACGTATCACGGTGTGTCGCAGTATTCAAAGAAACCAGTTATCCTGTTTCAAAATTAACCATGCAATTGCTGGGCTTTAACCCTTCCCATTTTATCATTTTGAAATTCATTCATTCATTCATTCATTTTACAGGGTTGGGGATTGAACATTGGGCATTCCTTATGTCTGGTAGGCAAATGGTCTACCACTGAGCTATGTTCCTTAACATAAATTAAACAAAAAAAATTTGGGGGCTGGAGAGATGGCTTGGCATTTAATGCACTTGCCTGTGAAGCCTAAGGATCCAGGTTCTACTCCCCCAGGTCCCACATAAGCCAGATGCACAAGGTGGCGCATGTGTCTGGGGTTTGTTCATGGTGGCTGGAGGCCCTAGCGTGCCCATTCTCCATCTCTCAATCTGCCTCTGTATTTCTCTTAAATAAATAAATAAATAAAATATTTTTAAAAAATCAGAATTACTTTTAACAAATTAAAAAAAAATTGAAGGGAGCTTGTCCTGGAAAAAAGAAAAAAAAACACCAATTTATTTATGTTTGTTTCTATGATGTTAACAAAATCCTATCCAGGTGCCCTCAGTATCAGTTGTGGTAGATTTTAGTTAGTCTTTCTCTTTGTAATTACCTCTTTTAACCACATCCCTTCCACTGATGGGTGTTCTGTGGCGGTGAGGAGCTCTTTTGAAAAATACCTCACAGTGAGCTTTCCTCAGAATCTCAGGTCTGTGGATCTTGTGGGTACAACTGAGTCATGCATGATTAGTATTCCATAGCAGGTAACAAAAGGAGAACTAGTGTTTTCAGAATGTGGGGTTCTTCCTCTACCACTCCTCTGTTTTATGTCGGTACTGTGGGTCGAACTCAGCTCTTCAGGCTACCTAAATGTATGATAATCATGGAAAGAATTTTTGAGCTTTTTAGAATAGAAAGAATATCTAAATCCAAACATGGAAAGGTTAAATATTCAAAGATACTACTATGGAGGTCCCAGGAGTTGAAAATTAACTTTTTTTCTAGCCTAGTGACCTAAGTTCACTCAAGGGTGTTGATCTTGCCAAGATCCTTATATTTTGAAGTTGGAAAATCATGTCTGCCTATTAGATTTTCTTCTCTTTTGAATGGTAGAGATACTGTAACTATAGGTATGACATTCAGGCATTCTTCCATTTGAAGATGGGCAGGGATTTTTTTTAGAAAAATATTTTTATTTTTATTTATTTATTTGAGAGGAAGAGAGAGAAAGAGGCAGATATATAGAGAGAATGGACATGCAGGCTTTAGCCCCTGAAAATGAAATCCAGACATATGCTCCACCTTGTGCATCTGGCTTATGTGGGTCCTAGGGAGTCGAGGCTAGGTCCTTTGGCTTTGCAGGCAAGTGCCTTAACCACTAAGCAATCTTCCCAGCCCTGGACAGGGATGTTATTGTTTGTCTCAGCCTCAGCCAATTCATTTTTGCTTCTAATATTTACATTTAATATTTTTTCTGTAATATAAAATTATAGAAAAAATTGTTGTGTTGATAAACTTTTTTCTTTTACTTTAACTTTTTTCTTTTACTTTAACAACCTAGAAGTTGGTGACATTTGACTATAGGAAGAATGTACTGCTAGTTTCTAAATTACTATATAAAGAAGACAGAGATTTAGTGGAAATATGATTTTACCTGAAAAGGTATTTATTGTTTTTTTTTTATTAAGTATTTTTGTAGTTACTGGGAGGCCTCTGCAAGATCATAAGCTTCAAAAGGTCAAGTGTCTTAGGTTTTCATGTTTTACTCTGTGGGACATTAGAATTAGATGTATTGAGATGGAGCTTAATCCTAAAGTGTTCAGTAATGTTGCATGAATGATCCTGTATTATTTACTTTCTCATTGCTATGAACAAATACCCAGCCAGAAGCAACTTAAGGAAAGGATGTATTTTTGGGCTTACAATTCTTTTTACTTGGTTATTGACAGCTTCCATAATTATATACAATAAACCATGATAATTCCCGCCCCATCTCCAATTTCCTCCTCACAAATTCATTCTCCATCACATCCCCCCCCCCCTCAATTTGTTACAGAAATTTTCTGGAAAGACCTCTCCAACACCAGTATGAGTGGAAAGTAGAGGAGTTTATTTACCGGGGGGGGGGGGGGTGGAAAAGGTTTGAGATAGCTCTCTAAAGAAGCTGGGACCCCAAGCTGAGATTTTATTTTTGTTTTATAGTTTTTATAGTCGAAGGGAGGGTAAGTGAGCAAACAAGATGTGGCAATTTGCACATCAATCATTTCTGTAGTCAGACCAGCCTCACAGTGAACTCTATTTTATTTCGTTTTAGTTTAAACTGTCTTCCCTTCTTATCGTCCCTCTGGGCCCTTTCTGGACAGTTCTGTCTTTGGGATTTTTCCATCTGGTGACAAAGATAAGTTTAGCTCCTCAGCAAGTAACTCTTACAGTAACTCAGTGAATCAGTTCAACTCTTAGCTTCTTTTCCACCACAAATTAGTCGCTATTCCATTTGGATGTCATCATCTTTCCTCCTATCAGGCAGGCCTTGTGTAGATACAGTGAGGCACTGCAAGGTCATGAATATCAAGGCCATTTTGTGGCTGGAAGATTGCATTGTAACAGTCCTACCCTTCATTTGGCTCTTATATTCTTTCCACAACCTCTTCTGCAATGGGCTCTGAGCCTTTACAGTTTTGAGGGGAAGGTTAGTGGCTGGAGCATGAAGCAGAGCTGGTTACTTTGTTAAGCAGGAAGCAGAGAGCAAGCAGGAAGTAATGCCTCAAGTTCCTCCAGCAAAGCTCCACCTGCTAAAGGTTCCACAGTCTTCCTGAACAGTGCCACCAGCTAGAGACCAGTTCAAACTCATAAGCCTATGAGGAGCATTTTATATTCAAACAGCATTCTGCCTCTGGCCTCATAGGCTCCATGGCCAGCTCATGATATAAAATGCATTCAGTCCAACTTCAAAAGTTCCCATTGTCTAATAGTCCCAACATTGTTCAAAATTCCAAATTCTCTTCTGATACCCAAGGCAACCTCTTCATTGGACCCCTCCCTGTAAGATTATACAAATTACATATTTTCAACATAAAATGCCACTGAGTAAACATTCCTATTCCTAAAGGGAGGAATGGGGACATAGTAAGAAAAGATTGGACCAAAGCAAGAGTAAACTCAGGCAGGCAAAGCACCAAATCCTACAGCTCCATGTGTGCTATCTGAGACTCGTGATGAAATCTTCTGGGCTCCATAAGGCTTGGGCAGCTTTGTCCCTCCAGCTCTGCTGTCTGCAGTACACAAAGCATCTTTTCCTAGGCTGGTTTCACTCTGAGCCTGTAGCTTTCCTTGGTGGATGTCTTGTGGTTCTGGTGTGTCCCACATCTCAGGCCCTCCATTAAAATTTAAGGTTCACCTTCACAGCTTCATGCAGTGTCTCCCACAGTTTCCTTGCAGGGAATCTGACCCTATTATGCATTGCTTTGCGTCAGGGGCTCACTGAAACCATGGTACTATACTACATGACTCCCTCCATGTCACATCTTTCATGCCTGTAACACCAGTACATACAGACACAACTGCCCGGTTCTGCTGCCAGCTTGGGAAAGAATTGGACCCTTCAGGTCTTCTCCTTTCAAAAGAATTTCCATTTTTTTTTTTAAAAATTTGATATTGTCCCAGTACAGACTAGTAGCTTCTCTTTAAAGGTGCTAATTGGTTAATTGGTATTAATTCTCTTTAACAATTATAGCCCCTTTGTCAGCTTCAAGCTTGCTCATATTTCTTTACTTGCCAAACTTCACATTTTTTTTTATATCTTTATGTTCTGCATTTTACTCATAGTCACTGAAGTTCTGAATAAGAGTCAACAGAAACTGTTCCACAGAGTCAGTGCTGTTGTGCCTTGAAATTTTCTCTGCCAAACACATTTGCCCATTACTTTTAAAATTTAGCCTTCTTCATGTTCTCAGGACATGGGCAGAATATAGCCAACTTCTTTGCCAGAATATCATATGAACTACCTGCAGCCCAGTTCCTGAGAGAGTCATTGTTCCCCTCTGAAACCTCATCATCCCAGCTTCCCCAGTCCCTGTTTCTTCAAGCATTCTGGTCTACATGGTCAGGGTTATCACAGCAACAGCCCCATTCCTGGTATCAATTTCTGTATTACTCTAATTGCTGTGAGTAAAAACCTGACCAGAAGCAACTTACAGAAGAGAATGGCTTCATTTTATTTTTTCTTTTGGTTTATAGTTTTTAAGGGAAGTTTCATGGCCAGGAGCAGGAAGCAGAAATGGGGGCAGGCAATAAACTGCAAGGCCCACCCCCAGTGACTGGTGACTTATTGCTCTAGCAAGGTTATCTCTTCCTAAAGGTTCCGAATCTTCACAGATAGCGCCACCAGCTGGGGACAAAGTGTCAAATTCATGAGCCTATGGGGGACATTTTACATTCAAACCGCAATAGAGCCCTTTCTGCGTATGGGCCTCATGCCAAGTGCTGGACAGATGTATAAACCAAGTGTGGTTTGTGCCCTAAGAGGTACCAAGAGGCATCCCTAAAGACAATACCTCATGCCTTAACATTGCCTAAACCCACTCAGGAAACATAGTGACAGTGTACATTGAACATCCAAAAGAAAACAATAAAAACACATAAAACAAAAGACTCAGCCAAGCCAAATATATGAAAATAATTTCAAATGATTTTTGTTTTTCCCTTTTTATTAAAGGCACGCTTTACATTCTGGCATTCTTGATCAGAAAAAAAATAATTAGAAACAGCATGAGGGAAATAGGTGGGGAAGCCTCCCATCAGAGTAAGCGTCAGAGTGAGCCTGAGCCCGTTTGTTCTTAGGGACTGGTCCGGCTCTTACAACTTCTTTGTGTGGAAGTGAGCTGACACAATATGATTATGTTCAAGAACCCACCTACTTTTGAGTACTGCATACCTACAGATTTTTACTTTTAAAACTTTTAATGTTTATAACAATTTTATTATTTATTTATGAGAGAAAGGCCGGGGGGGGGGGAGAGAGAGAAAGAGGGAAATTGGGAGAGAGAATGGGCATGCCAAGGCCTCTAGCCTCTGTAAACAAACTCCAGATTCATGCACCATCTTGTACATCTGGCTTTACATGGGTGCTGGGGAACCAAACTTGGGCCCTCTGGCTTTGCTGGCAAGAGCCTTAACTGCTAAGCCATTTCTCCAGCCCCAGATGCTTTATTAAAATCGCTGTTTTTCTGGCCAGCACTGAGAGTCAGGGAGCGTTTTGGTTCCTGGGAGTATTGTTGCCATCTGAAGATGCACTGAGCTAATGAGATGCTACGTGTTTTCCTCATTTACTACCAAGCTCGTAGAGGGCATTCTTTCATCCCTAATAAATTATACCAGAATGACTTTATTTTTAATGTTATGAATTACAGCCTCTCTCCTTCCTACATATTTATTTTTCAAAAAATCAGAATTGACTTATTTTTCACATGTCCCTTGGGTAGATTGAGCCTGTTATGGCAAAAATGGTGGTCCACATTGATCAGACATTCTTGGAGCAGCCATTGATTATTTCTCAATTCTAAAATTTGTTTATTTTTTATTTATTTATTTGAGAGAGAGAGAGAGAGAGAGGGAGGCAGATAGAGAGAATGGGCGCCAGGGCCTCCAGCCACTGCAAACGAACTCCAGACGCGTGCACCCCCTTGTGCATCTGGCTAATGTGGGTCCGGGGGAATAGAGCCTTGAACCAAGGTCCTCAGGCTTCACAGGCAAGCGCTTAACTGCTAAGCCATCTCTCCAGCCCATTTCTCAATTCTAGATTTCAAACATTCTTGTTAATGGATGCCACTATATTATTTTAATGTAAAAAATAAAAACAAAAGAGCCTCAGAGACAGTTTATTAACAGCTTATTAATATTAACAGTTCATTAATATAACATACTTGCCTAGCAGATTAATTCAACTGAGATTTAAAACTGGATTTATCTGTTTTCTTTGCACCTGAATTTAGGTGATATCTAAGAAATGGAAATTGCTTGCTGACTTGATTTTCCAAAGCACTGTGTTTGCTGTTAAAATAATAAAATTCCATCTACTTTTTGGTATGCATGTATGGCATGA
The DNA here is from genome assembly GCA_036346955.1 of Dipus sagitta. Taxonomy (NCBI): domain Eukaryota; kingdom Metazoa; phylum Chordata; class Mammalia; order Rodentia; family Dipodidae; genus Dipus; species Dipus sagitta. The sequence continues at coordinate 34,896,611 of CM070772.1, forward strand.
GTGACAGTTTACATATGTTCTGAAAATTTTATTAAATGTAGCTGAAATTATTTAACCTGGATCCAGGAAGTACAATGTTTTTTTTTTAATATGCATAGAGGGTACCTGCAATAATTATAAAATCTTACCAATGGGCTGGAGAGATGGCTTAGTGGTTAAGCACTTGCCTGTGAAGCCTAAGGACCCTGGTTCAAGGCTTGATTCCCCAGGACCCACGTTAGCCAGATGCACAAGGGGGCGCATGTGTCTGGAGTTTGTTTGCATTAGCTGGAGGCCCTGGTGTGCCCATTCCCCCCCCCCCCCGCCTCTATCTGCCTTTTTCTCTGTTTGTCACTTTCAAATAAATAAATAAAAATAAACAAAAAATTGAAAAAACTTATCAGTCTTTTAACAGTATGGCTTTTTGAGTATCTATAAACAGACAAATATGCCAGTAATTTTAATGCATAGTTTTGGGAATCACACAGTATTTATTTTGAGTACTGTCACTTGTAGTTTTTTTGAACTCACAGATTCATATAGACAAGAGCAGCATTCACAATGACTCACCCACTGCTCTTGTAAGAAGACAATAAATTGGAAGGTCCATTAATGAGGCACTGCGGTGGTTTTTTTTTTTTTTTTTTTTTTTTTTTTTTTTTTTTTGGTCACAAGACAGAGTGGATCATGCCATCAACATTTTCTTCAAAAACAAAGCAGTCTGAGTGGATGTCTCCCTGTGTCTGATGCATTAACAGACCAGGCTTTGAGCTTGCTATGACATTATGGCCTGGCACATTGCTGTGAAGGAGAAATTCGTGGAACTGGAAAAGGGTAGATGTGATGCTGCTTTCTGTGTGCGTATTACCAGGGCCTGTTCTCCTAAATGCTGTTTGCACTTCTTTCCCAACATCCAGGGGATAAAGCACGTGGACCACTTTGGCTTCATATGTCGGGAGTCTCCCGAGCCTGGGCTGAGCCAGTACGTCTGTTACGTCTTCCAGTGCGCCAGCGAGTCTCTGGTAAGTGGGGCTGCTGCCTGTTGGCACAACTGCCTTACGGAAGTCTTCTCCCTTGTGACCCCCCAGTCCTCAGTGAGAAGAGAAGAGGGCAGTTAGAGACGCCTTCAACCTTCACGGCAGCACAGAGGTAGAGAAATGCCGACAATTTATCATGGCAGTTTTAAAGCTTAGATCCTCTCTTGGCTCCAAGAGGCCATGAGATTTTTTTAGAGTAGGAGAAGACCAATTATGGGAGAAAAACTCTTAACTTTTCCCAGTGCTCTAGTAAGAAGACAAGAAAGGCTGCTGACCTCTTATTTTCTTAAGTAACACCCCAAAAGTACATAATGCTTGTGTCGTGAGAATAAATTAACTGTTTTTTTCTCTTTACTTCATTAGCCAATTCTTCTTCTTACTATTATTTTTAAATCACTCATTTCCTTTGCAATTTTAGACTCAGTTTTCTAACACTCCTCATTCCTTCTCTCTATTCCAGAAGAAATATGTAAAGCAGGTTTGAAAATACATCTGAGTGACCGCGCCATATGTTGATTTTTTTTCTCTCAAAGTTTTTATTATTCTTCCGCCCATGCTTTCTCTCCGATTCATTTTTTAAAATATTTTGTTTTTATTTGCGCCACCTTGTGCATCTAGCTTTATGTGGGTATTGGGGAATCAAACCTGAATCCTTAGCCTTTGCAGGCAAGCACCTTAACCACTAAGCCATCTTTCCAGCCCCTCACTCCTTTTCTGAATTACCTCTTCCTGCCTGAGGCTGACCCTTTCATGATTCTCTCAATCCCATACTTCCTTGCTTTCTAAAACCTGTCACAGATCCTATGTTTTATTTTGGTCACCCAAGTTGCCCATCTTCCAGATTTAGCAACTTTAATGCATTTTTCCTTTAATTTCTCATTCCAATGCTTTGTCAGATCTTATTGACCCAAGGCTACAAAGTCTCTCATCCATCTTCCCTTTCTCTTTGCTACCTGATTCTGGCCATGCATCTTCTCTATGTGGTCTCTTGTATTATTGTCCTAGCTACTCTACTCTCCCCGCCACTGACTTAGTCTCTCGTCTATGCATTTTATACCTCATTTTGCTAGAGTGTTCTTCTTTACAACTTTTCCTCATGGTAGCCCAGTTCAGGCCTCCCTGTTACAGAACAGCTGGGCCATCTTTCTTCTCCAGTCTTGTGTTCTTATTTATTTATTTATTTATTTGAGAGAGTGAGAGAGGGAAAGGGGCAAAGAGAGAGAGAGAGAGAGAGAGAGAGAGAGAGAGAGAGAGAGAGAACACGCCAGGGCCTCCAGTCACTGCAAATGAACTCTAGATGCATGATGAACTCTAGATGCATGTGCCACCTTATGCACCTGGGGACTTGAACTGAGATCCTTTGGCTTTGCAGGCAAACACCTTAACTGCTAAGCCATCTCTCCAGCCCCAGTCTCATATGTTTTTAGGCCTCACGTAGAACTCCCGACGAGCCCTGTCACAACTGTGTCTTCACTCATGTTCAGTCTCACAATCTGCTCTCTGGGCCAGACTGCAGAGAGTGGCTTGATAGTTCTTTTCTTTAGCTGTGCTAGTGAAACCAGCAAATGATAGAGTGCTTTGGACATATGTGAGATCAAATATAAATACATATATTTATGCACACATACATAGTTTTACGTTACTGGGAATGTCATAGCCTCATGCATGACAGGCAAGCCCCATTTCACTGAGCCACACCTCTCAGCCCGAGATCTAGAGCTTTCTGAAGATGCCTTGGTAGCTCTGAGAAGTACCACTGTAGCTTACGGTCCCTGTTCCTGCGTGGGTGTGGCGTGAGGAGTCTGCTGTGTCCCTGTGTCAGTGCTCACTGTCTTTTTCTCTCTCTGTCCTGTTGGCCTCTAGAGGCACTTCAGTTACCAACAGGGAGCTTGGGAGGCATGGACTTCCCTGAGTTCCTGTTTTCTCTCCCACTGCTTCCCGCATGCACACGCAGGTCTCGCTATTCCTCTCCTCTGCTCCTGAGGTGGTCTCAGGTCCCAGCTGAGATATCACTTCCTCCCAAAGTCTCTGCCAACAGTTGAGTCTTTGTTGCCCCGTCATCAGGTCCCTGATTCATCGTGAGCACTGGTCTTCCAGGTTAGGCCAACCCCATTTATGGTGAATCCTGGTACTGTGCTTGGTATTTTCAGACTTTGAGTATGAGTGCATTGCTCTTAACGTCAGAGACTCATTTTTCAGGGATGGGCCAATCTCTGCTGGCTATATCCTTTGCATGAAAAGGAGAACTAGGTAAAACCCCCTTATCTCAGATCTCTTTCGCAGCAGCTTTGTTTTGTTTTGAGGGTTTGCTTTTTTTTTTTTTTTTTTTCCTGTTTTTCTTTGGTTTGCTCTCTTGCACCTAGAGTGGGTTCTGGAAATAGCTAATGGTAGGAGAAGGTCTGGCATGGGTTGCTGCCCCTCTCCCACACACACCATGCTCTGTGGCTACGGCAAAAGACCACACCGACTGTGAATTCCCTTCTGTTCCTTGAGGCAGAGTCAGACTGTTTTGGCCTCATTGTTCTTAGGAATAACACCAGGCTGAGATCTTTTAAACCCTGCTTACCCAAACGTTAGCAGAAAGTATCTTGACGGAGTTAGTAGTGCAGCATCAGAATTGCAAGCTAGAAGAAAATGTAATGTGCATCTCCTTGAGCATAAATTCTAAATTCCATACATGCATAGAAAAATATTCAGTGAAAGTGTAACCAAAAAGGCGGGGGGGGGGGGAGAAAAAAAAAGCATCCATGCTGTCCCAGATCCAAAATTTACATGAGGTTAACAGTTAGTAAAGTAAACATGAAATGTCATTAGAAATGAACTCTTAATACACTGGTTAATGGAGTGGCTGATAAATAGGACAAAACAAGAGAGTCAATTCACTCATAGCCTTCTGAGCAGCACTATGATTAATGTGGCCTGGCAATGTTTGAGACCAAACAGTCCCAAACCACACTTGCTGAATTGTTGTCTCTAAGGACCCCATACACAAAATTACCATATTTTTGGCTTCTTTGAGATAATTGCTTTAAATTTGTAAACAGTGTAGTGTTATGACAGGTTTTGGAGAATTGTGCTGGAAGTTTAGATTCCCGTTCCTCCCTCTCTTCCTTCTCCCTTCGTGACCTTCTTCCTTCTTTCCCTGTATTCTTCCTTCTTTCCTTTTTTCCTTCTCTCTCTCCTCAGTCCCCTCCCTCCCTTCCTTCACTCTAGGCAGCTGGCTAATCTTGTTTCACCAACTCTTGAACTTTATAGGAAATATTGTTTCTTCAAAAGTGGTTTCCCCAAAATTGACTTAAAGAGTGTCCAAATTCTTGTCATTGCTACTAATAAACAAAGAAATTCTACATTCCATACATGTATAGAAAAATATTCAGTGAAAGTATAACCAAAAGGGGAAAAAAATGGAAAGAAAAAAAGCATTCATGCTCACCCAGATCCAAAATCTACATGAGGTCAAAGTAAAGTAAGTAAACATGAAATTTCATTACAAATGAACTGTTAATACACTGTTTAATGAAGTCCACATCACGTTCTCTTCCATCTGGTGGTAACTGCACATGTAAAATAAATCTCTTACCAAAGAGCAAGCAAAGAAGGATCTATAGAAAAACAAGTTCAAGTTTGGGATTTGCATTGTAAATAATGAGGAAAAGGGGCAGATATTTCAGGGCAGAGCAGGGATGTATAAACATTTGTTATCTGAAGACAAACTCAAATAAGTAGCATCATGTAGCCTAGGAATAAGAGGGATGTGGCATGATTTTGGGAGTAGGAAAAGGAATGGTTGTGAGCATTCACACACAGCATAGGATGCAATAAGTGGCTTACACTCTAACACATGTAGGGCACACTTGCTATGTGAGTGATTGCCCACTGAAGATGACCATTGCCTGTTGTTTGTTAAAAGTGCTATTCTTTATTGGAAAGCTTGAAAATTTAAGTGTCCCCAGTAGGTAGACTATTTTTATTTTAGAAAGGGAGAGAGAGAGAGAGAGAGAGAAGAGAGAGAGAGAAAGAAATGACAAGCCAGAACCTCAGCCACTGAAGTCCAATGCTAGATGCTTGCACCACCTAGTGGGCATGTGTGACCTTGCACTTGCCTCACCTTTATGTGTCTGGCTTACATGGTATCTGAAGAATCAAACATGGGTCCTTAGGCTTTACAAGCAAATGCCTTAATTGCTAATCCATCTCTCCAGCCCTGATTTTTATTCTAAAATCTAATATAGCATTCAAGTTTGGCATGCAACATCTATGAACATTGCCAAGTATGAGTTTTATCATTAGTGTTATAAAGTAGCTTTCTTGTCCAGGCTCATGCTTTTCACTGGGACTGTAATTTTTCTGGATGATAATTGCCAATAATTCTTTTCCTTTTGGCTACACATGTTTGACTTATTTCTCCCTGTCTCTTGTCTTTAATCTGACATGACTTATGATTTTTTCCCCTTATATTCATAGTGCACTAATGCAGACTTTTATTTACACCAATCTCATGGTAGAATTCACAGACTATCTGGAAAAAGTGGTGCGTGGTAGAAACGGAAACACTTAACATTTATGGCCAAAAGAGGTTAGTAGCCACATTTCAGACACCATCTAAATGGTCTTGTTTCATCAGGAAACAAGAAAAGACAAACATTCACTGTTTCCACAGGAAACGTTGTACAAGACAGTATTATTAAATAACATCTCAGTAACCTGCATGCACACACACACACACACACACACACACACACACACACAATTAACAAGTTCAGCTAGTGACACCCACATTAAATCTGTTTATATTACCAAGACAATTGCTAAACCCTTCAATGTCTGGAAAAAAGAGAAAAAGAAAATGGAATAAATGAACATCCGTATAAATAATTAGATTGCCTTTGAATGGACAACAAGATAAATGAAGTAACAATGCAAAGGCCTTAAAATATACAGTGCTTTTAGTTCTAAGAATGAGGAACTTTTTTTATATTTTATTTTTATTTATTTGACAGAGAAAGAGGGAGAGAGAATGGGCACGCCAGGGCCTCCAGCCACTGCAAATGAACTCCAGACACATGTGCCTCCTTGTGCACCTGGCTAACGTGGGTCCTGGGGAATTGAACCTGGGTCCTTTGGCTTTGCAGGCAAATGCCTTAACCATTAAGCCATTTCTCCAGCCCATGAAGAACATTTTTAATGGTAGCGTGAAATAACAATATGTGAAGAATCCATTTGTTCAGATTATTCATGTGCTTTTGGTCATATAAGAAAACAACAATAATGGCTGATTGCTTAGAGCCTTGATATTTCCTTTCAGTATTAGTAGACATGTAAGGTTTATATTTCAGGCTTCTCACAGCCTCATATCCTCAAATGCAGAAGTAGAATAAAGTCTTTAAGTAACAACTTATTCTTAAACCAAGGCATAAGAAAAGGGGGAGAACTAGAGTAAAAACTAGGTTTACCAAGCATAGTAAGTGGCTTTGAGTATCAAATCTAGCTGGGATGGGACCCTTGGGATTACTAGCTCAACCCTGAAGGTGTTAGCATGTGACCTCAATTCTACAGTGAGGGAAGATCCCACCTTGCATTAGTGATTGTGTCACAGACTAGGAGCTGCTGTCACATGTGGCTTAAAACACCCACCTCCCCACAGTTGGTTTTAAGGAAGCAGTTGTGATAATAGATGCCAGATTCAAATGTCTTGACCGAACACTGGAAGAGCAATCAAACAAGCACTTGGCAATTTGCAGCTGCTGGCCTCTGCATCATTGTGAGACCTGACTCTTAGACAATGCAATGTCAGAACTTAGTATCACAGTTCATAAATGCAATGGTGATAAACTAGGTGTAGGAACAAGACCAGCAATGTTCATAGACTGTTCCTACTGCTATTTAAATTGAATTGATTTCCCCTAGGTCTACATATACTTAAAAAACAGATTTTGTTTATTGTTACACTAAAACAGGATAACTATTAACACAAGGGGCTGTTGAATCTATTTTGTTACTCCCAATACATGGCAAAAAAAAAAAAAGTCCTCTCCACAGAGATCTTTATCTAATAAACCATTTAATTAAACAAAGACTTGACCCAGTAATGACATGGTCTGTGGTAGTGTAGCCCACTGTGGGACTTAATATAGCATCCCAATAACAGATCAACATTAAATGCCAAATATTGAAAAGGTCTCATTTTATCCAGCTTTTAATTATAACGGATGAAAGGTCCAACTTTAAGACTTGGTCTTTGCTGTCTGCCAGCCCTGTTAGTCATCAGAATTCTATTATTTATTATCTCATCAGCATCCATTGAGGCTCACTCACACTGCTGGTAGGTTTTTAATGTTTCCATGAGAGCCAATTTTGATAGAGCCCCGGTGTTGTTCCTTCTTGTAGGTGGATGAGGTCATGCTAACTCTGAAGCAGGCTTTCAGCACGGCCGCCGCCTTGCAGAGTGCCAAGACCCAGATCAAACTGTGTGAGGCCTGCCCGATGCACTCTTTGCATAAGCTGTGTGAGAGGATCGAAGGTATGGTACAACTTGGCCTTGGCACGAGGGGGGGGGGGAGGGCGGGCGGGAGGGGGTTTGCTTTGGCACACGGAAATGACAGAGCCTGCACTGTTGCTGAATACTTCTTTGTTTCCATGTGAAACCAGAACCCCAAGAGTCATTCTTCATGCCCCAGCATGCTGTCAGTCTTCTGGGTGCTTGACTTTCTCACTCTTTCTTTCTTCTGAAGGCAGATTCAAGGAATGGACTTGAGTTTCCCACAGTTCTTAAGACTCTGCTGTGTGCACAGTGGGAAGTGAGCAAATATTTGTTGAATGAATGGAGAGAGAGGCAAACTCACCACCAGGCTGTTCAATGCTTCCTTTTGTTCCTCTCACTTGGGGATGCGTTCCTTTTCTCAAAATGTTGGGAACTGTGGCGAAGCTTGCTCGGCTTTTCAGGGGTCTCTTGGAAAGGGAGAGATCACAGAGGTGATTCCATAAGGCAGGTTTTTTTTTTTTTTTAAAAACTACGTGTTCTGAGGAGGAGGGAAGGTATGAGGGAGGGCTGACCCTGGGACTTCGCTTCCCTTCCTTCCCATCATTCTTCTTCACATAAAAGGTTGAATGTCCAGGAGAAGTAACACGACCTAATAACATTTGCTAAACGTCTGCTGCGGGTCAGACGGTACACGCTGGTATGCGGTGATGTTTGAGACACGGACTGTGTCTCCAGAAAGCTTTTAGTTCAGAGCACAGGATGGGCATGTTATCAAGGAAACGCGATCCAGCATCGTAGGAACTAGAGTGGTTGGAAAAAAATGTCAGCTCCACCTCAAAGCGGTAGCTGTCTACTCATTGCAAATGCCAATTGTGATTTCTTTTCTGAAGGCAGCAGACAGGCACATGGTAAGCGGCAGTGATGGACAGCAGCGCTTATCCTATACGCACACGACTGTATGACCTAGAATGATTTCAGCGCAGTATTCAGGCTTACAAAGTTGTAATGGTAATTTTGCAAAATGCACATTATCTTCAAACTTATGTTTACCCCAAATGTAACATTCCTTTCTACTTGGTGTGTGGGGTGGGCTGTATGTGATGTTGGATTAGTGACTTACATAATGTAGGAGAGATCCCTTCCTCTTATCTGTCTATTCTCCATGACTCAAAGAAAGTCCCCAGTGTAAACACACAAAAATAATAAGGTCATTCAAAGAAGACAACAGCATTATTATTCCTTAAGGAAGGAAAATCTTATTAAGACACAAAAATGCAGGAACTAGCAAAGGCAGTTAAGTTACATCTGACTAACAGATGTAACTTAATGACAATTTTGAAATGTTTACATGACAACAACTGCTTATGTAGAGGTGAAACTATAAGCAACAAACACAGCGATAGCAGATTGTTATCCAGAATTTGTGAAATGTCTATAAGAAAGATAAACTACCAAGGAAGTTGGGCAAGTCATGGTAAAGACTTCTCAGTAAAGGAATAAAAAGGTCTGATAATGAAGAAGCAAAGTTGCTGAGTGTCACTAGATGTCAGAGGAACGAACATAAAACCTACGCTAAGATAATCAGGTGGACTGTTGTTCAAGAAAATTTCAGGTTATTGATATATTTATGTAATAAAGCTGGAGTTCAAATAGAGAGAGCCATTTTGGGGTGACAATTGCTATAAATTCATTAAACTAAAATCGCACATATCCAGTTAACCAGAAGTTCCATGTCTTGATATGAGAAACTTGTATACAGACAATAGTTGACATTTTCAAGTCTATGTTATCTGTACATGATGGAAAAGTGGATAATAGTGCTAAAAGTCCATTAATGTTAGCACTGAAGTAAGTTCACACTGTGACACATATAATGCAAATGAATTTGAATGTGTGTCAACATGATTACATGCTAAAATTATATTGTTAAATGAAACCATAATTTACTGAATAGCATATACACCATATGTGAAAATCATATAATAATACAATATATTGCACTTTAAAAAAAAACACTTTGATATTTTAGATTCAGAGAATAGCCACAGAGGCGTCTAAATATTTCTCCGTTATTGTTAATATCTTACATAGCACAGTACAGGGATCCGAACAGGAAATTAACATTGGAATAAACTATTATTCAAATGAAGCCCTTCGTTTGATCTTTGCCAGATTTTATGTTGTGTTTTTGTGCCTTTCTTTCTTTCTTTTTTTTTTTTTTTGTTTTTTGGTTTAGTATCCAGTCAGGGTTCCCATCTTATATATTGCTACTTTCCCCACTTCCCCAGTCTTTCATATAGCCTTCATCATTCTCTCCATCATTCTTCCAGGGATGTGGATCAGTAACAATTCAGTATCTGAGAGTCTCTTAAGGAGATGATTCTAATAAATAAGCCTGAATTGTACGTGGTTCCTACGAACAAAATGGATGCCTGTTTACGCTCCGTGATCACAGACACTTGTACAGAACTTGTTGTACGCTCCACAGGGAGCTAACGTGGACACCCCGTTCTTGTCCCTGTTCCCTTCCACACAGCGCCTTACACAGGTGCAGCTATAGCAAGGCCCATGTAGGCCAGCTCTAAACAAATTCATTCCATAAAAAAAAGTATAAAATCAGTAATGCTTATATGGGAAAAAATTTTTCCCAAGGATTTAATATAAATTGTGTGTAAGAACGTGAACGATTTGCCAGGATGGCTGGCCGTATGCCTTTAAGCCCAGCACTATGGAGCCTGAGGTAGGAGGATCTTGAGTTTGAGGCTGGCCTGGACTAGCTGGTGAGTTCAAGGTCATCCTATGCTACATAATGAGACCCTCTCACATATAACAACAGGGTTGGGGAGATGGCTCAGTGAGTAAAGTGCTTGCTGCACAAGCATGAGGACCTGAGTTCAGACCCGCATCACCCACGTGAAATGCTGTGAATGAGCGAGACAGGTGGATCCCTGGACCCTACTGGCTAGCTCATCTCATCAAAGTGGTGAGCAACTGAGGAAGATACCCAGTGTTGACCCCTGGCTTCTACACACACACACACACACACACACACACACACACACAGCCCAAAACCAAGAAACATCAGAAAAAATAGAATATGAATGACTTTTTACATTTTATTGGTGACTTTGAAAAATATTTCAGTAATTTATTTATGAGAGAGAGAGAGAGAGAGAGATAATGGATGCAGGACCTCTAGCCACTGCAAATGAACTCCAGTGCATCTGGCTTCATGTGGATACTGGGAAATCAAACCTGGGTCCTTAGGCTTTGCAAGCAAGTAAGTACCTTAACTGCTGAGCCATCTCGCCAGCCCATTTACCGGGAACTTTAATATATGAACGCACTGTAGTTTGGTTGTGTACCCATCATATTATCTCTTTTGTATCCTTTTCCCTGCCTTTATTTCAGTGAGGACCCTCCTCCTTCAAGTCAGTCCTTCCTCTGTTTTGTTGTCTCATTGTATTTGTCTTTCTCCATCCTCTGTCAAAATGTTTCTGGGCTTAGAATAGTGTAGGTCTTATGGGAGTATTAATAACAACTGTGGGATCAAGAATGTATCAGTTAAGAAGCACACACCTGTGTGATGGTGGCACCCAGCCTCGTGGGTAACCAGTGGTTTTCTGATTGGCTAAGAGATCTGCTCTGTGGAAAGAAACCCATAGATGGAAGTGGGAACCAAGTCAGCTTCCTGTGGAGACCAAGATTATGGACTCCAACGTGAAACTTCCACTGTTTTTTTTTTAAGCCAAAAGAGAGGCTACACCCATCAAAATCTTTCTAAATTAAATATGCTTATCCCCTTTAACCTATCCTGATCTCACTGTGTTGGAGAAACTAGTTTTCTTTTTCCGAAGGCAGCGAGAACCGAGGGCAAACAAAACTATCAATAAGACAAGAAAAGATAGCTGACTCCCTGTCAGGAGACGAGCCATTCTTTGCACATCAGCTAGGGCCCAGGTGAAAGCACAGAGGAATTGGCAAGACGATCAATACTGCTGCTTCTACAGCAAGCCTGACAACTGCGCCAGGGTGATGGAGACACTGAGGATACTCAAAACGCACCAAAGCAGAAATCCAGAAGCTTCTGAGAGCACAACACTAAAGTAGATGGAAAGCGTACATACTATGGCTCAGGGAATTTTGTAGAAGAGGAGCAGAGAGGTTGCAAGAGCCACAGAGTGGAAGGGAATGTCCAGAGACATTGTCTCCCTCCTCTTACAATGACTGACTGCTGCTCTCACATCTCATAACTCACAACCCCAGGGTTAATTCCAGCAACCCTGCCGGGTAGGGCCCTCAGTGGAATGGGGTCAGTGAGGAGGGAAATGATGGTAATCAACACATGATGTGTCCACACAAAGTTCCTACTTAATTTTAAAAAAGAGAGAGAGATAAAAGAGTATCAGTCAGTTTGTGTCAGGAGGAGAACACACTGTAATGCGCCTTCCCACCTTGTGGCGGCTCCTATGTTCTTTCTATCCCCTCTTCCATGCTATGACCTGAGCCCTGGCGGGCATATTAGAAACATCCTTTAGTGTTGAGCTCTTATTTTCTGCTTTGATGACTTTTGTTCTAGTGCCCGCTGCCATCTGCATGGGGAAGGTTCTGTGGTTATTGGTGAGGGCAGTACTCGCATTTGATGTGCCTCTTCCTGTGTTCCTTGGACCCTAGTGGGTGAGATGAAGATAATTCTTCCAGTACCCATCAAAAAGCCTTCCAAATGTACACATTTGTCTTCTTTGATTACTGCTGCTGTCACTCTTTGTTAGTGGATGACTTTTAGATATCACAATACGAAGAAACCGTTTCTTTGGTGAAGTCACAGCACTAACACTTGAAGTTTTATTCCTACAGAACAGGAGCCTCGTGAGGGGAGATATTACTGTTTCATTAGTTCTGCCCTTTAATATTACTATTGTTATTATTAGTTTGTTTTTAAGATGCTAAGTTGGGGCTGGAGTGATGGTTTAGCGGTTAAGGCGCTTGCCTGCAAAGCCAAAGGACCCAGGTTCAATCCCCTAGGACCCACATAAACCAGATGTACAAGGTGGTGCACGCATCTGGAGTTTGTTTGCAGTGGCTGGAGACCCTGATGTGCCCATTCTCTCTTTCTGTCTCTCTCTCTTTCTGTTTGCCTCTTTCTCTCTCTTAAATAAGTAAATAAATAAAAACCAAAAATACAATGTGAGCCACATATGTAATATCAAGTTTTCTAGTAGCCACTTAAAAAAAGGAAAAAAAAAAAAAAAGATGCTAAGTTGTAAACTTAGGAAGTTTGGCCAAAGCTAGCATTGACTTTTTCCTTCTATATCGGGTTCTGGGCTAATGTTAATTTACTGCTGAGTTTCTATAGTGGCCACGTTTGCTGGCCTATTAAGTGATATCTGGTTGTGCGTGGTAATAGTTAGAAGTTTTTTGTTAGCATTTCTCCAGGATCACTGTAGTGGCTGTTGGTTTTTGTGGAGTGGTTTGTCACCAAGTTGTGCTTCAGGATTTGTTTTAGGCAGAAACACACGTCTCCTTGGGAAGACAGAAGTTCAGAGCCGGCCGGGGAGGGGTGAAGTGCATGTCTAACACACACTCACACCCCTGGGACCAGCTTATGCCTCACACTTCCCTCATCCTTTCCCTCAGGTCTCTACCCACCAAGGGCCAAACTGGTCATCCAGAGGCATCTCTCATCGCTGACGGATAATGAGCAAGCGGACATTTTTGAGCGAGTTCAGGTAGCATTATCTGTATCTGTAGCCCTCACAGGTAAATATGAGAGGTGAGAGAGAGTTGGATCTCGCTGGTCTGAGTTCCTTCTTGACTCCTGTTCATGAGAGGTGGAAGTTCTACGAGAGTTTGATAGCGCTTGTATGTGTGTCTGCCCGACGGATGAAAGCCAATTCAGAATAAAGGGAGCAGAGAAGGGCCACGCCGCCTCACTGTCTCCCCCCCCCCCCGCTTTGTCTGTTCAACAGAAAATGAAGCCCATCAGTGACCAGGAAGAAAATGAACTTGTGATTTTGCACCTGAGGCAGCTGTGTGAGGCCAAGCAGAAGACACACGTGCACATCGGGGAAGGGGCGTCGGTGAGAACACAGCCTTCGTGACCCGTGTTTGTTTGTGGATGTATTTACATATATAGCCGAAATACCACCCACAACATGAAAGCAGTTTTATTTTCTTTGTGCTCGTATCACTTCTCCCCTTCCCCTCCAGCCCCCAGCCCCCAGCATTTATGAGCTTTAGGGGAAATTCTAGCAGGCACTGACACACTGAGATAAAATCATTATAGTTTCAAGTTGTGACATGACTTGTTGTTTGGAGTAGCAAAAAGCTGTCAGTGCTCAAGATGCAGAAGGCACATGTCTAGTGATAGTAATCTGTTGCTTTTTTTTCATATTCATATGAGAGAGTGTGTAATCTCATGAGAAAATTAGGCAGGTCAAAATGGCGAGAGTGAGGACGGCAGAGGTGCCTTGCCGACTAGGGAATGATGTTTCTGAGCTCGTGGCTTTGAACTTATCCTAGTGGACTGTGGTGATAAAGCAAGACCAGTCTAACAGCATCAAAGGATCAAAGGGACTCATTACCTTTGTCCCTTGTTAGAGCACTAATTCTGGTTGTATAGTTCACTGATTTTTTTAATATTTTTTTGCATCAGTCTTTTTTTTCTTTTCTTTTGGAGATAGGATCTTGCTATGCAGCTCAGGTGAGCCTCAACATCTTCATCCTCCTGTTTCAGCCTCTTCAGTGGTGGAATTAGAGGCATGCACCGCCATGCCTGGTTTTACATCTATAGTTTCTTTAATGATAAGTGTGGTCCTCAGTGGACTCCTGCGTGGGCTGTCTTCAGGCTAAGTCTTTTCTTTCAGTCTCTGAGTTCTTTGATGTTTAAGTGTTTTTAAACTCTGGAGTAAGTTCTCCTAAAACATGACTTACACACAGAGATGCCTCGCTTCTTAAAATTTACATCAGTATTCAGATTAACCTGGCACTGAAGTTTTCCCTCCACCTCCACTCTCAGGTTCCTGTGTGTAATCTCTTCTACTTGCGCTGACTCTATGTCCCTTAGGCACTCCAGTCATTGTGATTTTGCCCACAACCACCCCCGCCCCCAGTTCTGGGGAAGTCATTGATCCTTAGTTACTTTCTTGTTGATGGGACAAAACACCTGACAACAATCAGCTTACGGAAGGAAAGGTTTTTTTTTTTAAATTTAAAAAAATTTTTTTTGTTTATTTTTACTTATTTGAGAGTGACAGACAGAGAAAGAGGCAGAGAGAGAGAGAGAGAGAGAATGGGCATGCCAGGGCCTCCAGCCACTGCAGACTGAACTCCAGACACGTGCGCCCCCTTGTGCATCTGGCTAACGTGGGTCCTGGGGAATCGAGCCTCGAACCGGGGTGCTTAGGCTTCACAGGCAAGCGCTTAACCACTGAGCCGTCTCTCCAGCCCGGAAGGAAAGGTTTTGAGGGGAGGTTTCGTCACAGTAGGTAAAGCATGGTATAACAGACAGCTTGGTGTCACATCAGGTGGAGAGGAAGCAGCATGAGTGAACACCCTCCAAACCCCCAGTGGGCTGAACTAATACACCTCAAGATCCACTTCAGTGACATACCTCCTCCAGCAAGGCTCCACCTCCCAAAGGCTCCACAACTTAACCAGATTGGCACCAGCTGGGGCCAAGTACTCAAAACACATGAGCCTATGGGGGACATTTCAATCAAATCACCCTAGTCTCTTTCTCCTGTCTGTTTGTATCCTGAATCATTTTCTCCCTGACCAGTGAGTTGTCCAACTAATCCTTACGCTTTCCTGTTTGTTAGGTTTGTGTGCTCCATGTTGCTATCCCCTCCTCCAGAAAATTGTCAGGTTTCTCGCGTGGAAATGTTCTAGCGCTAAGGAGCAGTTAGTACATTCACAGTAGCCACTGACTTCAGTAGGATCAAAGATATGTAGAGCACACAGTGGATAGCTCATCGACTCTCATGGTTTTGTGTTATTGGTGAATACTTACTTACCTAAAAGGGACATGACCTACACACAAAAGAAAACGGAATTATAACACAGGCATTATTAAAATGTTACTTTGTTTGCAAGGTGTTGACTCTGAAGCTTATGTCTTGTGTTTCCTCAGTAATCATGGACACAAAGGAGACACTTTGGAAAGGGTTGGTATCAGTTAACTGAAATAATAGCAGAAAAATTGACACATTGACATCTCAAGTTCAATTTTTGCTAAATGAGGCAGGAATATATTAGTGGAAAGGAAAGGCAGGAAGAAAAAATTCTATTTCTGTCATTTTTAGTGCTTACAGTATTAAACCCTTTTCTTTATCAGTTCATAATGTGGAACCTAGATTATTGCTTCTTAATAGAGCTGTTGAAGAATTCTTGTGTTCTTTAATGGCTTAGTCTTAAGCCTAGAGTTTCAGCTTCATTTATCCTGCAATATGTCCAAACTATTATTTCTCTTTTTTTTCTTTCTCTAGATTATTTCAAATAATACAATCCCAGAAAATGCAACAAGCGGTGGGAGGTTCAAACTTGACATACTGAAAAATAAGGCAAAGAGATCCTTAACTTCCTCTCTGGAAAATATCTTCTCTAGGGTAAGATTAAACCATGACCTTTAGGTAAACATGTCTTTTTAATTTTTTCTTTCTTGGTCTGTTTTATTCTTGGTTGGTTCACCAGAGAATTTGTTGAAGAAATGGTGCACATCTTTAATCCTAGCACTTGGGAGGCTGAGGTAGGAGGATGACCATGAGTTCAAGGCCACCCTGAGACTACATAGTGAATTCCAGGCCTGCCTGGGTTAGAGTGAGACCCTGCTTCAAAACACCAAAACAACTCACTATGATAACTATAATTAGTTAACACTTGTTTAAGATAATCTTTTGTAATCCCAGCACTCAGGAGGCAGAGGCAAGAAGATCTGGAGTTGGCAGCCAGCCTGGGCTACATAGCAAAACCCTGTCTCAAGAAAATTTCCCTTCCAGAGATCTAGATTTATTCTAGTGCCCGAGCTCTCTGAAGTTCAGAGCAACCAAAATTTATTCATAGAGACATATATTTATGTAAGTATAGAAAGGGGGAAATCAAATACTAATGGCCGATGCTGTAAGAACCATACTACAAGAACTTTTGCATTTCTCTCATGTTTCAAAAATGTCTGCCTGCCCTTCTTTTGCCTGTTCTTAGAGGTTGATATGAAATGCTGAATGTAGTATAAATCAATGGAAATTTTTATATTCCATTTAGTAGATGTATATATTCCCTTTAAATGTAAGCAGAGTGCTTCCCTTTCCACCCCATTTTCTTTTCCTGAGTGATACAGTCTTAAAGCTGTTTACCCTGACCAATTCAGTGTGTGTGTGTGTGTGTGTGTGTGTGTGTGTGCATACATATGCATATGTCTGCTTGTGTTCATGTGTGGGATACATGTATGTGCATGTGTATGTGGAGGCCAGAGGATAACCTCAGGTGTTATTCTTCAGTAGTGCTGCTCCTCCTTTTAAAATATTTTATTTTTATTTATTTATTTGAGAGAGAGAGAGAGAAATGGGCATGCCAAGGCCTCAGCCACCACAGATGAACTCAAGATGCGTGTGCCACCATATGCATCTGGCTTACGTGGGTACTGGGGAATTGAACCTCGGTCCGTAGGCTTTGTAGGCAAGTGCCTTAACCGCTAAGCCATCTCTCCAGCTCCCATCCCCCCTTTCTTGAGACATGGTCACTCACTGCCAAGTAGGCTAGACTGGCTTACCAGTAGGCCCCAGGGGTTCATCTGTCTCTGTTTCACCTTCACTGTGATGACAAGCACACCTACCATGCCCGACATCTTTTTGTGTGGTGGGGCGAAGACTTCACTGACTGAGCCATTTCCCGAGTTCCACAATGCAGTCTTGAAGCCACAGACAGGTGTCATAGGCCCCGGCTTCCATGGTGATGCAGAACAGGGAGCCAGGGTTCAGAGTGTGCGTGTAATCAACAGGATGTTGGAGTGAGCCCGTGAGAAGAAGCTGTCAGCTAACCTTGGGTTGTGGAGGCGAGCATGCTTGCAGACAGCCCAGAGACCCTGCAGCCTGGTGTGGGAGAGAGGCCGAGGGAGAGAGTGGGCGTTCCTAGAACAGGTGTCTTACAGTGTGGGGAGGTGGAGTCAGGCCAGGCTGGGGTGGTGATTGCATGGGGTGCGGAGCATAACAGCCTGAGTGAGGTGAGGAGAGTACCTGCCAAGACCACGCAGGGGACTGCTTTCTCTCAGAGGACCGAGAAAATGTGTCAGTATATTAAGAATAGTGGCAAGCAGGGAGAAGAAGTTGACAAAAAAAAAAAAAAAAACAAAAGCAACAAATTAGAATGATCTCTGTGTTGTTGAATTTAACATGTAATCTGTATGAAATCCATTGCGTGTGTGTGTACACACACGTGTGCATGTAGGCCCTAGCTGTGTTCTCTGAGAGAACTTGGGAGCAGCTGATAAGCCTGGTTAGGTGACATCTAGTACCAGCGTTTTGGTTTCTTGTATGACTTGTTCTAGAAGGAACCCAGATCCTGGGAGAAAGAGCTCAGTCCAAAAGTACAGGGAAAGTACAAGATAAGCCCAGTGTTTTCATTTTCCACTTCAACAAAGAAGTACTTAAAAATGACAATGATAGATTATAAACACAAAATCTTTGAGGAGGGCTGGAGAGATTGCTTAGTGGTTAAGGCCGTTACCTGAAAAGCTTAATGACCCAGATTTGATTCTCCTGTACCCATGTAAAGCCAGATACACGAGGTGGCGCATGCGTCTGGAGTTCGTTTACTAAAGGCCCTGGTGCACCCATTCTCTCTGCCTCTTTCTCTCTCTCTCTCAAACAGATAAATATTGAAAAAAAAATCCTTGAGGAGCTAGGGTGATGGTTTGGTGGTAAAGGTGTTTGATATGCAGGTGTTAGGGCCTGTGTTTGCATCCCCAAAACCCTCATAAAGCCAGAGGCGGTAGTGCGAGCATCTATAATCCCGGCATGTCTAAATCCCAGGGAGATGGGACGGGGGAGAAAAGAAGACTCCTTGAAGCTTGCAGGCCACCTAGCCCGGTGTGTTCAGCCGTGAATAGCAAGAAGACCCTACCTCAAACAAGGAGGAAAGAATTGAGGACCCACAACCCCAGGCTATCTACCGACCTCCACATGTGTGCCATGGCTTGTGTACACACACACACACACACACACACACACACACACACACAGAGAGAGAGAGAGAGAGAGAACACGGCTTCTGTGGGCGGATACAGCCATGTCTGAGGTGATGACGTGGACATGTCACCAGGCCCACACTGAGGACAGTCTACAACAGAGCAGCACTGAATGTAGAGGCATTAAGGACTGGGGAGTCAAGACAACTGTGTGATGCTCTGTGCCACCTCCCCACTTTGGTGGCAGGAAGATCATGACCAGATGAGAGCACTTGACCTTGAACCAGAATTGTGAGCTGAAAATAAATTTCTTTTAAGTTTATTACTTTGAGAAAGAGGCAGAGACAGAAAGAGAAAGAGAGAGAGACAGAGAGAGAATGAACACGTCAGGGCCTCTAGCCACTGCAAATGAACTCCAGACGCATGTAACACTTTGTGCATCTGGCTTTACAGGGGTACTGGGAAGCGAACCCTGACCCTTAGGCATTGCAGGTAGGTGCCTTAACTGCTGAGCCATCTGTCCACCTGGAAAATAAATTTCTTTATGTTATCCATCCCATGGTGTGGTGTTGGTTACAGCAGAGAACAAGAAGAACAGAATGGGGTAGCCAATTCCTTCCCTTTGCTGTATTTCATTTTCCTCCTGGGAGATGGGGGTCATGGCACACAACTGCATAGGAGTTTGGTGTCACATGACACACTTAGCCCACTGCCTAGGCTTGTCTGTTCCTATTGTAAGACAGTGTCTTGTGCATAATGCAGCCCTTAGCTCTGAGCTGTGATGTTGGCCATATTTGAGAAATGGTTCACTGAGGTATTTTTTATTATTATTATTTTTTGCATTCTGTGACAATCTAGGTAGCATTTGTTGGAATTTACCAGCCAGAAGATTTCACAGTTATAAGGTCTTGATTATAATTCCATTTGATTGACTTATGCCACCGAGGAAGGCGGAGAACAATATTCTCAAGCCAGTAATTATCCCCTGTCCAGTCACGCAACGGGCATGACTTAAAAGAATACAGAACATTCTGGAATTAAAGGAAGTACAGTATAATAACCTGCTGTCTGTGGTGCTCCAAAGCAAAAGGCTTCACTGCTTGGTAGAAACAATGAGACCAGAGTAGTGTAAAGTCATACATAATTTCTTTAAAGGTCATCCTATTAGGATAAAATATATTTACAATGTGTAAAATTAAGCACACTTGAAAAAAAAAGTACTCGTAAGAACTCAGTGTTTAATAAAAATTGTAGACAGGACAGGATTTGAATGGCCCAGAAGCCATTTCATTACAAGGCTGCGGGTCAGAGCACTATAAATTCATGATGTGTACTGTCAAAGAAATGCACGTTCAGACATAAAGATAGTTGTAGACAGATGTGTTCATGCTATGGGAGGAGGGAACTCTTTAACCTTCTGAGAGAAAAAAGCAGGTGGCTATGTAAAGTGCCGGTTGTGCCATTCATTAGCTACGCGAAATTCAGCCCCCCCAAATCCTTCCATGAAACCCAAGCCACAGGTTGAATCAACACAACCCTCAGAGAAGACACAGAGAACAAGCCACCAGAGATAGTTAGGCTTTTGAGAATGTTCTATATATCAAGGCAATTTTATCTTAAGCCTGTCTGGTGCCTCTGAAGTAAACTTGATAGGCAGATGACATTGGTTTGTAAGTTAAATATTTCCGCTCAATTTTTTTCCTGTTTTCTTTTTTTTTTTTTGTTGTTGTTGTGATAATACACAAATTCCATTAAAAATTTTTTTGTTTATTTTTATTTATTTGAGAGCGACAGAGAGAGAGTGAGTGAGAGAGAGAGAGAGAGATTGAGAGAGAGAGAGAGAGAGAGAGAGAGAGAGAGAGAGAGAATGGGCGCGCCAGGGCTTCCAGCCACTGAAAACGAACTCCAGACGTGTGCGCCCCCTTGTGCATCTGGCTAACGTGGGTCCTGGGGAATCGAGCCTCAAACCGGGGTCCTTAGGCTTCACAGGCGAGCGCTTAACCGCTAAGCCATCTCTCTATCCCCACAAATTCCATTTGAACCATTTTTAAACAAACGGTTCGCTGGCAAGAAGCACACACCACCACCACTCTCCATCTCCACAGCTGTCCTCAGCTTCTGAAATGGAAACTGTGCACACGTGTAACAACATCTATTCCCCCTGTTTGCCCTTCCCCAGCTCCTGGCAACCCCTGTTGTACTTTCTGCCTCCATGAAAGACTACCTTACACACCTCATTATAAGTGTGATCATATAGTATTTGTTTGCTTGTTCTGCTGTTTTCAAGGTAGGGTCTCACTCTAGCCCAGGCAGATGTGGAACTCACTCTGTAGTCCTAATCTGGCCTCAGACTTACAGTGACCCTCCTACCTCTGCCTCTCAAGTACTGGACTTAAAGGTGTGCGCCGCCACACCTGGTAGCATTGTTTATTTTTTTTTTACTAGCTTATTTCACTTGGCATAGCACCTTTATGGTCCCTCCATGTTGTAGCCTGTGCCACAACTTCCTTTTGAAAGCCGAGTCATGTTCCATTCTACACATAGACCCCATTGTGCTTATTCACGTGTCTGCCGATGCGTACACGAGATGCCTCCACATTGTGGCTACTGTGAATAACACTGCCACGAGAATTTTTGTACAACTATCTAAGTTCCTGCTTTCATTTTTTTTTTGGGGGGTGCAAACCCAGAAGTAGTGTGTTGAATCATTGGCGGATATATTTTTATTGGAGAGAGGGAGGGAGAGGAAGGGGAACCACTCTATTGCTTTTCATAGCGGATGCATCAGTTTTTTAAAAAAATTCCCACCAACAAAGCTGCCATTTTCTCCACATCATTGCCAGCACTTGTATTTTTTTAAAAAAAAAAATAATTATTATTCTAATGGGAATGTCTACATTTATTTGTGAAAAGAATGTGTCGCATAGAAATCAGTTGTTGATGAATACAGTTTCTTTATTTCGTCTTTTTGTTCACGGGCATATGCCAACATCATTTATGGAGCTTTCTGAAAATCCGGATCCCTGGGCTTCACCCAACATTTATCGTATCAAGATATATTGTTTGTGGAATTGAGGTGCCCCTGGCTCAGGAGCTCTGTGACTGAACCCAAGGAACAATCCGAGCTTTGCAGCGTAACTCACTATTGCTGATGGTGTGTGTTCCCGAGGGCCACTTGTTCTTTGAGTGTGATCACACACGACTGGCATCGCTCTCACAGGGGAACTTGTTAGGCGTCCAGAATTCTGGCCCCTCGCGTCCGGTAAGGTGGGATTTAACAAGCCCTCCAAAGTGACTCAGGCTCAGGGTGGGGAGTTCCTAGACAAGCCTGCTACCTGAAGACAGACTCTCAGAACACGGATCCAGTATCCACCAGCGTCAGAGGCCGGAACCGAACAGTGATTAGTAACAAGTGTGTTAGAGAGCAGGGTGCTCAGGGACCTGAAGGCGAGACTAGCCCAGCAGCTTTTATATTTATGAACTTACTTGTCTTTCTAAGGCATGGCCTCCCCGTTAGCAAAATGAACACAGCAACACTGACTTACGTCACATTCCCTCAGCCATCTCGTGGATCGGAGGTGCTGTATTCTGTGACCAGCTGGAGCTCTTTGCATTTATAAGGGAGCCAGAGGGCAGAGTGTTGCTCATGACCTCTGTTTAGTGCCTTGGCACTGTACTCGGCAAGTGCAGGGCCGACTTTGAAGTGTCCCTTCTGCTGCGTGCCTTGAATTATTGCGATGACTCCCAGCAAGGACACGGCCCATCTATTTTGGTCTGGGTGGATACTGTAGCTTTTGTGACCCAAAATGATGCCAGATGCCATGGACGTTGTGATCGCCCAAGGTTTCACTTGCTTGTGTACAATATAGTGGGGTTTATGGGGAAAGGTTGGCAGCTACCCTTGCATGAAATGCCACAGAGCAAAAGGGGTTTGTGTAGGGCAATGGCATTTTCCACACTCCAAGTCCTATGTCTCCATCAGAGTTTACTTTATAATCTCCCCCCAGCCTCCACTTTTATATGTCAAGATGTTTGCCTAAGCTAACTATAGTTGTTATGACTTGGGATCCATTTTTTCAGATGCTTAGAAGTTCAGCTCATGAACATGAAAAAGTGGACGAAGGAAAAACGTAAAAAGAAATTAAATGGAATAAATCAGTGATGAAATATCAAGTCACAATGTAATAAAACGGAGGAAGTGGGGTAAAGACAGAAATCTGTGTTTTGGTTGTTTGATGCTATTCCTTAAGTCAGTTTTCCAAAATGCTTACTACTCCTATACAGTGTGATGTATTTTGAGTATAGCCTTTCTTCAGGGTAATGGCCATTGTGCACTTGTGGAAGTGAGTGTATTGCTGATGGTGGTAGAGTTTAACTAATCTAAAAGTGAGTTTACTCTTTAAGTAAGTTTGTTTTCTTTTCTGCAAAACAAACACAGAAATAAGGATAAAACTCCACAATGAGCAAAATACATATAAATTAATTTAAATTTAATTTCAATAGAAATACATTTTTTAATGATGGAAATGGTTTGGTACAACCTGACAACTTTTTTTGTACTGTGATTTGTAAGAGACACCCCCCCCAGCCAGGTTGCTATTTAGGATAACAGCTAAAAAGGTCAGAAAGCAACTTCATCTTTCCTATATTTTCCTCTGGGCCACACACACACACATGTCATAATTTATTTGTTTTTTTAATGTCTTTATTTATTAGCCACAAATATAGATTATTACGAGAGGAATGTTAGTTACAGCACAGGCTGAAAAACTTAAGAACCTTGCTGAGGTTCTAGAACATCAGAGAAATTCCACTTAACCAAAAATAGTCCGATTAGTTTTATTTGTGAGTCTATTTTCCATAAAAGTCAACCATGGGAAGGTAATACTGAGGGGAGCACAAGCCCTTTACTTTTAATGTGTGCTTCCTGTGTTCACAGGGCTGCTCTGTCCTTGACCTAGCTGTGTCGCTGGCTGGGCCAGCGTGGTTTCTCACAGTCTCAGCCTCCTTGTCTGGGAAGTTGAGCTAAATGGCTGTACTGCCTCACAGGCTTGTGAAAATTGGGTGAGCAAGCACAGTGCGAAGTGTTTCACATAGCATATGGCTCCTGAGGAACAGCTGTGAGTGTGTGATTGATGCCCTTGTTGTTATACAGGAAGCCCATGGGGGTATAAAACTACAATTGATAGAACTTATGTGTAAGAATGAATACTATTTGGTATAACAAAATAGGACAGTCACAACTAAGAACAGGAGGAAAACCTCTTAAAACTCTCAAAAGCAGACTCAAGAGAGATGTCACTAGAAGGCTAGGAAACTAGGGATGAAAACAATCTTTCAGAACATCGGACACAAAGACAAAGAATAGGAAATTGGACAAGGTAAAAAGTTAAGAGATTGCTTTGGAAACTCAAATGCCCGATGGTAGGGGCTCTAGATAGAGGAAACAAATGCAGGGAATTTTCACAGAAATAATTTTAAACATCTCAGAGTGAATAAACATGTCTCTAGATTTTATAGGCTTAGTAAGTGTACATTAGTACAGCTGAGCGCAAGTCATGCCAAGGCACATTGTGAAATTGCAGAATGTCCAAGAGTCAACTGAGATTCTGTTTCAAAGAGAAATAGCAGGTTATAAACAGAAGCCGTGGAATCACAAGTCATTACACTTTTAAGCACTGCTAAGGTATTATGAAGGAAAGTTTCCAAACAGAATCATATATCTAGGCAAACTCGTCATGAAGTGTAAATGTAGAAAAAAATGACATTTACAGATATGTAAATGAAAAGAAATGAGTTCCCAGTCTCCCCTTTCTCAGAAAGTACCTGGTGAACATGTTTTACCAAAATGAGGAATTGAACTGAAAAAGAGGAAGGCAGGGGATCAGGGAGACAGATTCTAATACTGTAGAAGTAAAAGAAAATTTCTAGGTGAAGATGTCAGGAAGATCTGTAAAGTCCAGATCAGGGCAGCAAGACAAAGGTGGCCTCTGTAGAGAATTTTTCCCATATAATGAACAAACAATATATGGTGCATTATGTGAACTACTGGAGAGTTTTGTAATGAACTAATGATTGCTGAAATAGTCATTAATTCCATGGGAAACAAATATACAAGACATGATATCTTATCAGATGTAATCAAAGTAAATATGTAGTGTAGCTACAAACAGTATTTACAAAGTTGTGATAAAGCAAAAGTATGAATTAGCTCAAACTTGTAGGTATACTGAGAGGGGAAGGAAAGACAGAGAGAGAGAGAGAGAGAGAGTGTGTGTGTATGTGTCTAATGATGTAAGAATAATTAGGTCTCAACTTCCAGAATAGGAAACCAACAGATGGTGCCTTAACTAAATAGTAGGATGAGTTGAATATTAGAAACATAAGTATAAATCATTGCAAGGTTTGCTTTTGAGAGTGTGGTGGGATTCAGTGTGAGAGGGAATTGGTGCCCATGACTTTTCATTATAAGATTCACTAACATAATTTGGCTTTTGAAACTTTATACACATAGTACTTTTGATTAAAAATTAAGGTGAAAGGCTGGAGAGATGGCTTACTGGTTAAGGCGCTTGCCTGCAAAGCCAAGGGACTGAGGTTTGATTCCGCAGGACCCACATAAGCCCGATGTACAAGGTGGTACATGCATCTGGAGTTCATTTGCAGTGGCCGGGGGCCCTGGTGTGCCCATTCGCTCTCTCTCTCCCTCCCTCCCTCCCTCTCTCTGTCTCTCAAATAAATAAAATATTTTTAAAAAATTAAAAAGGGCTGGAGAGATGGCTTAGCGGTTAAGCGCTTGCCTTTGAAGCCTAAGGACCCCGGTTCGAGGCTCGATTCCCCAGGACCCACGTTACCCAGATGCACAAGGGGGCGCACACATCTGGAGTTCGTTTGCAGTGGCTGGAAGCCCTGGCGCGCCCATTCTCTCTCTTGCTCTCTGCCTCTTTCTCTCTCTCTTTCTCTCTCTCTCTGTCACTCTCAAATAAATAAAAATAAACAAACAAAAAAAAATTTTAAAAAAAATTAAAAAATTAAGGTGAGGTCTAATTCCCCAAACACACACACACACACACACACACACACACACACGTATATGTATATGGAAAAATTTGAAGCATTATGTAAATATTGTGCAAGTTTGTACTTGCAGAGTCGTTGTCACATAGACCTGACTTGTACCTTTAGTTACACCTTTCAGAGCTTTCCCATGTGTTCAGAATTGGTTTGCTCCTTAAGAGTGTCTAAACGACGTGGTTCCCATTCTGCCTTTGTGTCCCCTGTCCTGCATCATTTGGCTTTAGTTTCCTCCTACATAAAGTGGGAGAAATAGACAACATCTTATTTCCTTTCTTATGATCATTTTAAAATGCATACCAAAACACCTTGTGAAATGATCAAGAAGTAATTCACGAATATTGAAAAACACTGATATCTAATTTTCTAAAGTAAGATAATTTATGGGAGTAGTTTTTAATGGAATTGCTATGGGAACATAGGAAGTAAAATTAATAAATTTTAGTAGGCAGGTTTTTTTTTTTCGGGGTGGGGGAAGGGTACTAGGATGAAATCCACATCACTGCATATGATAACCAAATGCTGTCATTCCACCCTACCCCAGACTGTATACATTAAGACAAGGTCTTGCTAAATTGCCTAGGTTGGCCTTGATCTCATTGGGTAACTCATTCTGACTTCTAACTTAAAATCCTGGCCAAGTTTCTCGAGTGCTGGGATTACATTGTATTTTGTCTTTAACCTATTTATTTTAATGCTGTAATGTGGATTATGATGTATGTATATACTATATAATATACTTCATGGAGGGTGTATGTAACTTTTTTGATTTCTTCTAATGTTCTTTCTACATTTATTTTTCTGTATGAGGTGTGGAGTTACTAGAGTTCTCCTCCATCTTGCGGATGAGTAACATGAAAATTGGAAATGGTTCTGATTACCTTTCAGTAATGTGCATTAATACAGCTGAAAATTTTGAGAGAGCCCTAGAGGATTAAGTTAATGCCCATGTGGAGTGACAACCTCAAATTACCTTCTATTGTTCTGAAGCAAAACTGCAAGCTGTATTAATGATACTGGTTACTTTCTTCACTTAGGGAGCTAACAGAATGAGAGGTCGGCTTGGAAGTGTGGACGGCTTTGAACGGTCTAACAGTCTTGCTTCAGAGAAGGTATCTAGACAGAGCTCCCTGGATTGGTACGAGTGGTGACCTAGCAAGATCCACAGTAATTATGTTTGCCTAATTATTTTATGAGATTTTTGTGGCTTTAAACAACAAGCAAATATTTCCAGCTTTGTTATTTTGAATAAGAAGACTCTGGATTTCAACAATTTGTTCATTTAGCTAAGTCGTCTCCTATCCATAGGCTAGCTGTGATCTCTAAAGCTTTTCCCTGTTTGAAGAGAATTTGAGGACAGTATTTGAACAACTGTTTATCCAAACTGACATTTAAACTGAGCCATGTAATTACTTTCCTTGTGTGTTATTGTTGTTAGTTTCCCATGTTATTTTTTTCCTCTTTTTTTTATTTTTATCATTGCTGCTGCAATATTAGCCACTTTATCTCACAGACAACTCTCAGTCGGGCTGGTTTCCTGTTTCCTGTTTTGTGCACCATGTAACCTGGGGCATGAGCAACCTTTCTTATTGAAATAGACAAATCTTAAAATATTGTTATTAAACTTCTGTTGATGGAACTGGGGACTTAGTCCAGCTATGAGTCTATTATCTGTAGCCCATGTTTAGCAAGCTAGACATTTTTACAGTGCTGCCTGTTCGGGAAGTAAGGTCGGCATACCCGGTGGGATGGAAAGATTTATGATGTCTCTTGATGCAAGGGGAGACGCATTCCAACATTGCCCACTTTTCATTCATTTCCTGTTTTTCATGTCTTCTAAAAGACATTTACCTCAGGGAACATGTAGTGGGTTGGGTAGCGGCGTCCAGAGTGGAGGAAGGGACTTCACAGGGGTTATTATATTTTCCTGAAGGCTTTGCCATGAGACGCAGGCACTGAGGCATTGTGATATTGTTTTGACAGTACAGGAAGCATGTGTCCGATATGTCACGGAAATTAACAGATATGAACACAGACTCCACCTTTTTTTTTTTTTTTTTGGGTCATGGCCTCTTTTCATCTCTCTAGCAATAGTGAGGAAAGTAGAGTCGCTGTGGCATTTGAGCCCAGCGTGCCAGGCAAGAATACCTTCTCTTATCACCCTCTCACTTTCTGCCCTGTCTTCACGGATGTTGTGTGACAGCTGCTTATCAGAAGCAGTGGGTTGTGGTGAAGCTGATTAGCCTTCCCCCATGGATGGAATAAAAGGGAAAACAATGCATTTTTTGTCGTGACTCGGGAGGAAGATGAGGGTCCCCCCACCGCTGTCACCACTGAGCCCTGGGGTTCGGGCAGGTCGGAGGTGAAGACCTGGTTAGGGAGCAGAGACCTCACTCGTGTGTTGCTTTCCAGGACTGCTCACCGGGGGACTCTCCTCCGGGGACCCCGCCGGCCTCGCCGCTGTCCTCAGCGTGGCATGCTTTTCCCGAGGAGGACTGTGACTCTCCGCAGTTTCGGAGGAGGGCACACACGTTCAGCCACCCGCCCTCGAGCACAAGGAGGAAGCTGAACTTGCAGGATGGGAGGGCCCATGGCCTGCGCTCCCCTCTGCTGAGACAGAGCTCCAGCGAGCAGTGCAGGTAAGCCCCAGGCCTCCCGCCACGCTCCCGGGAAGGCACAGCCTAGTGCCACCCCACCACGGCTGGGCCCTGTGCAGTCACAGCAGGTTGTGCCTTCGTGGTAGGAAGGAGGAGAAATGTAAATAGAATGAATTTTCCTCCGTGAGTAAGGGAAGGTGGAGCAAGGTTAGGATACATCCAGAGGGAAGGGTCAATGCATTTTGGATAGAAACTTTTTTTTTTTCCTCCAGAAAAATAGAGAAAACAAATTATGCAGTTGTTTGATTTGAAAGTCTAGTGACAGTACATTCTGGACAGCGTCTTCTGACGGCTGGTTCGGAAGAAACAACCTCAGCATGTTGGGAAACAGCGAAGCAGCCCAGCTTCCGGTTAGCCTGTGATAAAACACCAGGCTTACAAGAAACATCTAAGTTACCTTCATGCATGAGACAATATTGGGCTGAATTTTATTACCTAGTAAATTCGCATAGAAGATGGGGGAGGGCACAGCAAAAGAATCTACATCAAAGTAGAACAGGGATTGCTTGGAAAGAGGAGGGAGTTCAGTGGAAAGGAAATTTAAAACAAGTCATGGTAGGAGAACGTGATCAAATAATAGTATGTTCATGTATTAAAATTCTCAAAAAAAAGCCAAGTCTGAAAATTGCTACAAGTTTTATCTAAAATACAGTTATGTCTGTGAGGAAGACTATATCATTAAAGCCAAGGTCCATCAGAGGTTACCTGACATGGTATCTAAAAAATATTTTAGCGATTGCTTCACCCCTGTTAATAAACAAAGAGCAACATGGAAAGGTAGAGTTCTTATATGTCTTACTGTGTAGCACATATCAGAATTTAGACCCCGGAACAAATTTTGTTTCTCTTCTTTACCTGAGTTTGAAGCAGGCAATGGGGTTGGCTTTCCGTGCTGGACAGAGAAATAAATCAAAACAACTCCAAATTAAAAGTTTAGTAAAAAGGGTAATTTTAATAACAGGTCTTATCAAAATTACTTGCATATTTTTAAGGATATAGTTTTATTTTCATTGTGGTTTTCTGAATGAATTGAATTTTAAAAATCAAGATACTCAGGATACAAAACAAAGAAAATCAGTATAATTAATTGTCTTTACATTTTTGTGAGTATATGAAGATTTAAGTGTTTATATGCACACTAAGATTTTTTTTAAACAATTGTTTCACTTAGTTTTACTCAGGACAATAAATCTCTTTTTTTATCCAGGACAAATTATTTTCAAGAATTAAAACCACCAATTACTTTATAAATGACGTCTCTCTCAATTCTTCCCTGAGTTTCTCACATTTACAAAATATAAGCTCAAGTAATTTCAATCACCATAAGTATAAAAACAGGCTGTTTATGTCATTAAGAAAAACTTTCTACACAAAAAAGTTTTTTTAAAAATTTTTTTTAAAAGACCTGTGCGAGAGAGTTGGGGGTTTGTATTAAACCACAGTGGCGCAGGTCCACATGGAGAGAACGCAGTTATGTTTGTTAAGCAAAAGGTACTGTGTGCGATAACTTTCATCAATCCAAACATGTTCTTAAACATTTGGAGGGGTTTATACCTTTAAAATAATTTAAGTCTTTGAAATACTTATAATCAGTGTTCCTTCTGGAATTTGTTTTCCTATACTATTTGTGTTTTCCCTTTATGTGTCTTTTACATGTAAAATCAAACAGTTCTTTCCCCAAGTTATTAAGAATATTTTGAAGATCAATACAGATACAGGTAGAGATACTGCACAGATTAGGAATCCATCTTGTGAAAGGGGGGAACCCCAGTTTAGTCATCTATTGCATGCCCCCCACCTTTTTAAAATTCTGTGTAAGATCTGGCTCTGAGCCTTTAAAAGAAAGGGTAAATTAATAGCAAGAACCTGTTTATATGCTTTTTCATAGTGCTTGAAGATTTTGCTGAAATATAAATTAAGACAAATTTGCTGTATTTTCTGTACTCAGCATCCTTCGACGCAGGTACAAGGAGAGTAATTCTTCCTCCAGCCCTCCAAGTCTTCACACATCCTTGTCTGCCCCTTCCTTCACTGCCCCCTCTTTCCTGAAAAGCTTTTACCAGAATTCAGGTAGACTGTCCCCACAGTATGAGAATGACATCAGGTGAGACCAGTGTGCTATTTGCAAAGCAACCTTTTCTCTAGTGATTTGCTGATATGTTTGTTACTAAAAAGTGGCTGGTTAACTTCGGAGTGAACACCTGTGCATCCCGCCGTGCGCTTGTTTTAACCTATTTCTAATATGTGGATTTCAATTCCAATTAACTTTATTAAGAAGAAGTTTGGTAGTTTCAAAGCTTTTTGGGTGATGTGACTAACATTTTGAATCAAGGTTTTGATCTCATGTGTGCATTCTTTTCCTCCATCCTAGAGTCTAAAGTTTGTGTTTCTCTTTCTTAATCTCTCTTGGCATAATCCATGGAAGCCACTGTACCAAAAGGATTGTATGATACATTTTTATTTTTAAGTGAATAGAGTATTTCCTTAGTTATTTCTTTGATTTTTTTTTCTCATTGATGAATTTATTCTCTGAGTCTCCCTGTATACCAAACAGTGGATAGAGGCCATGGTTGATAGCCACTTTCAGAGTGTATAGGGACACCTCCTGAATCTTGTAGCTTTTCTTCCTTTTATTTTCATTTTTATCTCAGGAAAATGTATACACTCATTTTTTAATGTTTTATCTATTTACTTGAGAGAGAAATGGAGAGAAAGAGAGAGAGAGAGAGAGAGAAGCAGATAGAGAATATGGGTGCACCAGTGCCTCCAGCCACTGCAAACAAACTCCAGACATGTGCACCACATTGTGTACCTGGCTTACATGGGTACTGGGAAATTGAACCTAAGTCCTTAGGCTTCGCAGGCAAGCACCTTAACCGCTTTATCTCCAGCCTTTTTTTTTTTTTTTTCTTTAGCTCCACAAAATTAGACATAGTGAATTTTGGAGATATGCCTCTTTTTTTAAAAAAAAATTTCAAATTGCACATTGAATTACACAGATGGTGCAGATTCTAAGTAGAATGTTGGCAGTCTCTGGAAAGTGATGCTACCTTCTGGATGGGTCATGGTCAGCTTAGAAATCTGTGATTTCCTGTTTTTGTGTCTAGCTTGAAACATTCCATTTAAAACACCACAGCATATCTACTGCCTGCTGATGGACATGTGGGTTGTGTCTGGTTATGAGGTAGTTGGCAGTTTTTATTGGTTTAGTCAAGCTGAGGAATACATGCTGTCAGCTAGCCTGTGGGCCACTAAAATCTTGAATAGTCTTTTGTCCTGTTTTTTTTTTTTTTTTTTTTTTTTAGATATGGAAACTTTAAAAAATTAGCATATAACCAGTTAACTCTCATTAACTAGTTGAGCTCAGTTAAGTGATCTTTGAGTGATTTTTGAGTGTTTTGTCTGTATGTGCCAATTTTTTTTCACTCCCAAAGAGAATTCATATTGGATTAGCATACTATGCATCTGACTTTTCTCTGAATTAGTCCAGAGTTGTGTGCAAGCATGGGGCTTCATTTCTGGTGAGTAGAATAGAAGAGAAAAGAATTTAAGGGTGTTTTTAGGAACAACTTTGTGCTAGAAGTTGTAAAGAGAGTTAGACACAAAATAGTATTATATGGACTCTATACCATGAATTTGGAGAACCAAAACGGTGTACATATAACAATATCAGTTTGCCTGTACAAGAATATGGCACTTATTATTTTTTAAAAAAACATAGTGTCACATGTAGCTCAGGTTGACTTTGAACTCACTATATAGTGGAAATGCCCTGACTGCCTGCCTCCACCTCTGGAGGGCTGGGATTACAGGCATGCAACTCCAGTTTTGGCTGAAGAACTGAACACTCAATCCAATATATTTGCAGTTGAACATACGGAGGATCCTGGCTTCTTTTTGGAAACAGGAAATAACCGGGCTTGAAAAGTGACAATTGGGGGCTGGAGAGATGGCTTAGTGGTTAAGCACTTGCCTGTGAAGCCTAAGGACCCCAGTTCGAGGCTCAATTCCCCAGGACCCACGTTAGCCAGATGCACAAGGGGGCGCACGCATTTGGAGTTCGTTTACAGAGGCTGGAAGCTCTGGCGCGCCCATTCTCTCTCTCTCTCTCTGCCTCCTTCTCTCTGTCACTCTCAAATAAATAAATAAACAAATAAAAAAATTTAAAAAAATCAGAAAAATTCAAAAAAAAAAAAAAAAAAAGAAAAGTGACAATTAGAAAAAGCTACTAACAGCCTAAAGGCTGGCTGTGAATAGGATGTGGGTCACAAAAGATGGAGCTTCATGTGTTAAAGGTCATTTATGTTGTTTAATATAAGGTTATTAATTTGTTTTCACTAATCCCTGCTTAGTCATATGTATTATTCTTGCCTTTCCCTTCCCGTAGCCTTGGATACCTCAAGCTGATTGGAAGAGTGTTAAAGCCAGAGGGCTAATGCCCCCTGAGTTCTGGGTTGAAAACATTTACTTCTTGGTAGCTTTGTTATTTGTAGTTTATGAACCTGTACGAAAGGTCTCAAATTTCATGATCATTTAAAAATCCAATTGTTTTTGATTTTTTTTTTTTTTGGATGTGAGAAATTGTAAAATTCAGAGAGTAGTTTTTTTTTTTTCTCTCCTCATTTTTAGTTTGACAGCATATAATAAGTGGGGCAAAAAGTCCACTTTGGAGGAAAAAAAAGCCTTTCCATTTAAAAGCACAGCGGTTGGAAGCCCGCAGCTCATCACAGAGTGAGCGGCGCAGTGTTTACGCTGTCCAGGCAGTAAGTGGAAATCCACCAGCCGCCGCTCCCAACACCCACCTCCGCACTGCCCCGCTGACCTCCTACAGCGTCGCTCAGCTTTGTCTACTTCTGAACTTCATATCAATGGAATGATATAACATCCAGTATTTTATGTCGGGCTTCTTTGACATTAAATTGTGAGATTCATTCCTATCAATCCTTTATCTAGATTGGATTAAAAAAAAACCCATTTTGCTGTATTGGTTATGTCACTCCATTTATCTGTTTATGTAGCTCTCCTCATGTTTATGTGTGTATAGATATTTTTTATTCTAAAGCTGTGTGTGACTAGATTGCGTGTGTAATGCCCTTTCCTCTTAATGCTTTAGGATGTGTCTCCCAAGAACAAAGATATTCAAGATGGTTTTTAAATCCAGTCATTTCCGAACTCCTCATCTCATTACAACTTTTTTTTTTTTCAGAGAGAATATCATGTTCACACAATTACCATGCTATCTGGAACTATTCAGAATAACAAGTGTAGGAAAGGCCTAATACTACCAGTTGTAATTTTCTTGTCACTTGGATACCTAATATTTTTACTCTTGCCTTAAAGTGTACTTTAAATATGCAAAGTTAAATAAGGACTAGGCCAGCATAGGAAATATCAGAACAATACTATTACTTTAAAAACATGTTAATTTGAAATTCTGAATTCAGGATAGACACACACGTTCTACAGAAACACAGTCCTGAATTATTAAAAACCTTTTAGGTCTTGTGGAGAACTGTGGAAATAGTTACATTAATAACCTGTTAGGCTACTGTTTTAAGCAGACTGAGAAAAAGAAGCCAAGATTTTTTTAAGATCATAGTTTGTTGGCTAGTAGGTCCAGTTTCAAAAAAGTCAAATGATAAAGGAAAGAGAATAAGTGTATGTTTGTTACCTTAGTTCAAACTAAGTTTTCAAAATGTAACATCATTTCATTGTTTTGTAGTGGAACAGTTATTGCATCTGATGATATATTTTTTTTCCATCATCCATTTATCAAATATATTTCCTTTCCACCAACTAGTATGTTTGTTAAACTCCTTATAACCGCTTCTCAAGTTTTAAGCTTATATTTTAAAAACTTATTTGTATTGGAGTTCACTGGTCAAAGTAAATGATTGTTAAAGAAAATCAGTTGTTACTTCTATTCACTTAATGAAAATTTCAATGAGAAAAACAAGGCGTTGCTACTGAGGTGCTTGTAGTATAGTTTGGGTCATTTCATTCTCTTATACTTATTGATAAACATAGTAGAATTATTGATTAGAGTTCACTGTTGCCTGTGCTATATGGATTTATAGAATTGCCTTCTTGTTCTGAGTCCTGTTGGGGACATTTATCTATGTTCTAATGCCGTTCTTATCTTCCTACTGAACTAGACAGGACACTGCTTCAGAATCAAGGTGATTAGAGACCTAAATATTTTCATTGAATCCATTTTCAGATGTTGCCGGTGACCACCACCGTTAGTCTAAGCATCAGTTGGGGTTGTCTCCTGAATGCATGCCTTGACTGTGTGCGCTCTGAGCCTCTGCAAAGGGAAACGCTGTCCCGTGATGTAATCCGAGACCATGTACAGCCATATAAGATGTTGATTGCAAACAGAAGTCCTGTTTCTACTCTGTTCCATCTTGAGATTTCTTTAAAACTTGTGCTGTGACCCCCAAAGCATGGCTTTAATTTAAAAGTTATAAAATGATTTAGATAGTTGGGAGGTACACATGTCCACATGACATGGTTTTTCCAGAGTCCAAGAAAATTCGGAGATGAACATACCCTCACCAGTACCATGGGAACTGTTTTTCTTTCACCTGGTGGCCAATGCTATTCTGTTTGTGTTCATCAAATTTACTGTCACACCGATCACTTTGAGCCACTGCTAAAGCCTTGTAGACATCCCCTTGGTCTGGACTCTGGAGAACATGGAGTTCCTTACTGTGGAAGTCACACCATATCATGGTGACATCTCTTTCTTGAGGTTCACGTGCTTTCTCCAGACTCCTGCTGCACAATATAACTGAGACCATCTGCTCTCTGCCTGGATCCATTTTCCACACTTCGCTTGTGAGTCCCGTGGGAAGCATATCTGCCCATCTTCCTGTTGAAATCTAGCATGCAGAGTTCTTTGTAGTTGTAGCAAAAGGATAGCATTAAAGCTTGTGCTACAATAAGCTGTTCATGGAGAGAAACAGCCTCAGAATTATCTTGGCCACATTGCTAAGGAAAACAATAACTTTTTGACACTTACAAATTAAACAACACTTTTTTTGGTAGTTGGATGTATTTAAAGAATGTTTCTTTCATTTTAAAAGTCTATTAGCAGTGTTTATCTTGCCTTATGTCCTCTCAGGTTCCACCATAGGCATAGAATTGGGTTTATTACTTTGAAGGTTGTCTAGACTACTATTTTATTTTTATCTTACATGAGGTTACATTGAGCCCCAGAGAGTTTGTATATTTTGCTATATGTCTTTATTTTTTTAACCTTACATCGTAAGGATGCAGCATATGACCTTCCCAGAGACATTTTAAATTCTGAGTACAAACCCGTTTTCAATATTTGCATTCAATTAGTAGAGTTCAGGAAGTAAAACTCTGTTTCTCTCACTCTTTTTCCTGTGCTTTGTTCCACTGACTAATCTACTGCTTTGAGTTGACAGTTCAGGCACTATATTGATTTCCACTAGAATAGTGGAATCTCTACTTAATGAGTAAAGATTTTCCATAGGGTAACAATGTATCCCCAGTTGAAAACAAGAACTTCCATAAACTATTAGTGCTCCTGATGCAATTATGAAATAAACTGTGCTGTGGATCCTGTGGAACTAAAGTCAAGATTCATCAGCTTGTCCCATGCAGGCTTTTTTCCCCACCCATGGTAGGGTCTCCCTGTAGCCCAGGCTGGCCTAGAATTCACTATGTAGTCTCAAGGTGGTCTTGAACTCACCATTATCCTCCTTCGATCTCTGCCTCCCGAGTGCTGGAATTAAAGGCATGCACCACTATGACCAGCTAAGAACACATTTTAAAAATGGCAAAGGAGGGCTGGAGAGATAGCTCAGCAGTTAAGGCACTTGCCTTCAAAGCCCCATGACCTGGGTTCATTTCTCCAGTACCCAATGTAAAACCAGAGGCACAAAGTGGTGTGTGCATCTGAAGTTCATTTGCAGTGGCTGGAGGCCCTGGAGTGCCCATTTTCTCTCACTGTCTATCTTTCTTCCCTCTGTCGCTCTCTGCTTGCAAATAAATCAGTAAAAATATTTACAAAATGGCATATGAGTTTACCTTTGTGCAAAGGGTGTCTGTATTACCTGAGCAGGAAAGTAAGTGGTCATTGAAACACCTTCACTGAATACAAGACCCAATGAACTGATTCTTACCAAAGTGGGCAAAAATCTGTAGTAAGAATTCTATATTTACAGAAAAAAAAAATGCCATGTTAACTTAATAGTTGATGTGATGAGGGCTATAACTGTTTGCTCAAGGACTTACGAAAAAGTTATCTAAAGTTTTTATTACCCATGTTCTTCCCATAGCTTTCTATTGGTGCTGTGTGCAGAGCCTTGGGGATAGTTTTCTCCCCATAACGTTCTCCCTTCTGTTCAGGGATTATTGTTCTTGGATAATTTGCAACTGATCACAGGAAGTACATATAGAATATATCATTCCCAAAATGCGTGTGAGATTTCCAAGTTGTACTTCCTTTCTAGCTATTCCTTTTTAGTTTCACACATTTCTGATAGAGGAAATACTGGCACAGAAAACTTGCCTGAATACATGTCTTAGGAAGCAATTTTATAAAGGATGTGTTTATATTACAAAACACAAAAGAAGGAAGCCTTACATTATATGGAAAAGTAAGGGATGGCTATAATGTGCTTATTTTTTAAAACTGCTAAAGTGCTTCAACATTTGTACCAATATTTGTATATTCTGCTACATGAAGATTTTTCATGTTCTTCTATTTAAATAAGTATATGCATTTTGAATTCTATGCAATTCAAAGCAAAGAAATAGAAGTGAGATATTTATAGAAATAAAGCATTTTATGGCAAGTTGAAACTACTACTTCTCTGCTGAAATTAATTATTAACGTAAACCGGAAAGAACAATACCTAGCCCAAAGACAGTGCTTATTAAAACTGATTTTTCCACACTGAAGCAGAGACTCCCGGGAGATGTTGCGGTTTTGTTTTCATGGTTCTTATAGGGTTTTGTAGGAAAAAAAAATGCAGAGTGCTAACATTGCCACAGTTTTCCCAGAGCCTCCTGTCTGGATTATGACCTGCTTGGGTCTGAGCCCTGACTCTTCCGCTCCTTGTCCATGGAACTTTGAGCCTGTGTCTTACCCTCTTTCTGCCTCAGATTTCTCATTAGAAATGGGAGCAGTCATAGCACTTACTCAGTTAGGGCTGCTCTGAAGATACACACCTGGAAAATATTTAGAAAAAAAATACTTGTAAAATATTTAGAACGATACTGATCATGTGGTACGTGCTTTCGGTGATCCTTAGCATTATTATAGTAAATGCCACATGTGATTTTGATTTTATTTTGAACTGAAAAAACTAGACATTATACTTGCCTCAGTGCTGCTTTAAAGAAGCCAAAGTGAAAACAAATGTTTTAGTTAAAAACAAAAAGAAACAAAACAATTAAAAATAAAAGTTCCCCATTATCCTAACACTCCATTTTAATCCCTCACCTTCAGTCAGGATATGGGAATTTCAGTGCATAATGATCACAGAGTTTTGGTTCCTTAAATTACCCTTTGACCATGCATACTGCTGCCCCATTGTCAGTCAAACAACGAGCGGCTGTAAATTGCACATGCGCACTGCCACGTAGAACCCTTATCTGGAACCCAACTTCCAACAACGCGTCTCACGCGTCTCCTCTCATTATGTGGTGCAGACAGCTTTCCCTGTGTCTCAGCAACCAAACTGCTTTTGCAAAATGTTGGTTTTTAGCACACGATAAGGAAGGGGTCAGTGGTCTGTTACATAAATTCTTCCTGCTGGCATATTCTTATCTTATATTTTGGTTGCTGAATTTTAGCTATAACTGGCTAAGTTCCAGATAAGGAGGAAAATTTGTCATCTGGCATTTTATTCATATTTCGGGGTTGAAAACTTTAGATGCGATGAAATTTTCAAGGATATATTAGTGGGTTAATATCAGGGTGTTTTCTGCGTTTATTTTATAACATATCTGCCCAAAAGTAGTGTTTGACAAGCAGTCATGAAACTGATGTCCATACCAGTCAGTTTTTATTTTCGGTACTTTCTAACACTTGATAGGCCATTAGCAGTGAAAATGTATGGCTAATTCACAACAAGCCATTTGAACTCGATCATTAAAATACGAATATTTCTTAATCTTTTAAGTTGCTTTATTATTTATTAAGTTATTTATTAGGTCTTCCAAAGAAGTAAAAAAGCA
This sequence comes from Dipus sagitta, assembly GCA_036346955.1. Taxonomy (NCBI): domain Eukaryota; kingdom Metazoa; phylum Chordata; class Mammalia; order Rodentia; family Dipodidae; genus Dipus; species Dipus sagitta. The sequence goes on from CM070772.1 coordinate 34,935,236, forward strand.
AAGCAGTATTTATCCAGAGAGGCATCAAAATAGGTAGTTTTAATATCAGTATTTGGTTTAGCTTTCAAAGCATAAATTATAAATTAAATGTTGTCCTATAGGGAAGGAACAATACTTAATAGAGTAAAAAGGAGGTACACTTTGCATTTTGCCTTTTCTAAATTTTTCAATTTATTTATTTATTTATTTATTTATTTATTTTTGGCTTTTTGAGGTAAGGTCTCACTCTAGTCAGGCTGACCTGGAATTGTAGTCTATGTAGTCTCAGGGTGGCCCTGAACTCATGGCAATCCTCCTAACTCTGCCTCCCAAGTGCTGGGATTAAAGGTATGCTCCACCATGCCCACCTTTTTTTTTTCTTTTAGTATTTGGAGTTTGGTTTTTAGTTTTTGAGGTAGGGTCTCTCTCTAACTCAAGATGACCAGGAATTCTCTATGTAGTCACAGGCTAGCCTTGAACTCACAGTGATCCTCCTACCTCTGCCTCCCAAGTACTGGGATTAAAGGCATGCATTACCACACTTGGCTTACTTTTTATTAGTAGTACCACCATTGCTAGTGCTTACAAATATTATTGACAGCACAATATTTTAAAACTCTATTTATTTATTTATGAGAGACAGAGAAGGGGGGGCAGATAGAGAATGGGCACACCAGTTCTTCTAGCCACTGCAAATGAACTCCAGACACATGTGTCACCTTGCACATCTGGCTTTACATGGGTCCTGGGGAATCAAACCTGGGTCCTTTGGCTTTGCAGGCAAGCACTTTAACCGCTAAGCCATCTCTCCAGTCCTACAGTCCATTGTTTTAAACTTTTATTTTATTCATTTATTTATTTGAGAGAGGGGCAAATAGAGAGAGGAAGAATGGGCACACCTGGGCCTCTAGCCACTGTAACTGAAATCCATACGCATGTGCCACCTCATGCATCTGGCTTTACGTGTGTACTGGGGATTCAATCTTGGGCTCTTCAGCTTCACAAGCAAACACCTTAACCACTAAGCAATCTGTCTAGCCCTGCAACCCATTGTTTTAAGGAAATATAGCTGCTCAGATAATCTGCCAGAAAGACTTAAAGTCATTTAAAATGTAAAGATTTAAAGAGGACTAGCAATATTTTAGAAGATGGTAGATCTTTTCATTACATATTGATATGTTAGCCTAGCATTTTTTTTGTCCATTTTACTTAACCTTGTGAGTTATTTCATATGTTCTTATAATGTATTCATTCATTCAATGGTTATTGGCTGAGTTCCTTCTATTGCTGTTACTGCACTACAAGAGATGAATGTACCCATGAGCTAGGGATTTACCAAGTAACTCCAGTGAGGTAGAGTTACAAAAATGAAGACACTGAATATTTTAAGAATATTCATCTGAATATACTTTATAGAGAGAGAACATTTGAATCACAAATGATAAAAGGAAAATATATGAATTACTGCTTTCTACAACAGATGTAAAGGTGGACCCGTTTATTCAGTTTATTCAGCATTATAGGGAATTTTGAGCACTGATCACCTAGTACAGTTATCAGTTTATCCAGTTTCCCTATCAAAGCACATGACTGTGTGGAGATACATGCATCAGCTGTTTCCTAACTCATCATCCACTACACAGCATGATGCTTGTTATCTGGAAGGATGTCCATCCTTGCCCTTACTTTAGTGGACTCCAAAGTGGTGGTTTTTAGGATGATAGGTCCAGATTAGAAATAATGGCACTTCCTGATCAATGTAAGTGTGGATGCACAGAATGAATAAACATGCAACAAGCAGGTATAATGGCATTCCTCCTGTTGATTGCCTCAGCCCTATTCAGTTCCTCTGAATATCCAAGAGCCTTCTGGCTTTCCTAGCTGAGTTTGTTTCATATTCTGTGACTGAATTCCTTGATTCCGTCAAGAAGCCCTAGACCTTCATTTTCAGGTATCAGCACCTGTAAATATGCTGTCTGCATCACTCTCTCAGGGAAGCTCAAAGACTGTGGAACTTCAAAAAGCAAAACATCCCCACCACTAATAGCAGCAATTATGGTCACAACATGGTCTTCTTGCTGCAGAGTTGGTTTCAGAAGTAATGTTTGGTGGCTGGGGAGCCGGCTCAGTGGTTAAAGGCACATGGTTGGAAAGCCTGTAGGCCCAGCTTTGATTTCCCAGTACCCACATAAATCTAGATGCACAAAATGGTACATTTGTCTGGAAATTAGTTGCAGTGGCAAGAGGCACTGGAACACCCATATTCACTCAGTTACCCTTCCTTCCCTCCCTCTCTCTTCTTTCTTTCTTCTTTTTCTTTCTCTTTCTGTCTTTCTTTCTTTCTTTCCTTATTTCTCTACCTCCCTCCCTTTCTTTCTTCCTTCCTTCCTTCCTTCCTTCCTTTCTTTCTTTCTTTCTTTCTTTCTTTCTTTCTTTCTTTCTTTCTTTCTTTCTTTCTTTTCTTCCCTCTCTGCCCACAAATTAATTAAACAAATAAGTAAATAAATAAAATATTTTAAAAATTCAAATCAGAAGTAACTTTGAATTATATTGACTTCTATTGCACATGAGCCTAGCATAATTCAGTGGCTTTTTTTGTTGTTGATAATGTTGTTTTCAGAAAAGGAAATTCTTAGAGCAGAGACTTACCCAGAAGTGAATTTCATAAAACACTACAGTAGACTGTCATGACACTCCTCTCCACTTCTCCCCAAAGGTGGGAGTCTTAAGTCAGTTTATTTAATCAAATTGGGTGATGCATATCCATTTCCCTGATGGAGAATCTCAATGTGCACCAGCACATTAAATAGTCTTTTAAGAAGTCCTACTGTAGGACTGGAGAGATCGCTCAGCAGCTAAGGCACTTGCCTGCAAAGCCTAATAATCTGGGTTCGATTCCCCAGTAAGCCTCATAAAGCCAGATGTAGAAAGTGGTACATGTGTCTGGAGTTTGTTTGTAGCAGCTAGAGGCCTTGGCATGCCCATTCTCATTCTCTCTCTCTCTCTTTCCTCTCTGTCTCTGCTTGTAAATAAATAAATAAATAAATTAAAACTTTTTTTTTTAAAAAAGAAAGCAATCATACTGTAAGGAAATCTGGTTACATTTTTAAAACTAGCATGCCCAGTCTTATTTGGTCCCTTTTCTCTTTAATATATTGCCTAACGACAACCTTCAACTTGACCATCTTGCCTGCATTCAAGTTATTTTCTGCCATGACCCAGCTAACAATGTGTAGGCAGATCTTCCCAGTCCCAGAAGATTGAAGCCAGCTTTACCAGCTTTTTATAGGCGATCTATAAGCAAGATGCTTTCTGAGCACTGAACAGAATACTTACATTGTTGGAACACGCTGTTAGTTTAGTGTCTTGGGCGATGCACAAGTCCGTGACTTAAGCCACGGTTCCTCCTCTGCGTAAGAATGACGTTTCTCAGGGTGGAACCAGGTCCGCTTGGCTTTGTAAGGAATGAGTAGGAACAGGTGAGCTTTCTGTCGCTGGGCTGTGGTCTGTATTGCGGTCTTCCTAGGATGTGGCGGCTGGTGGCCAGTGTGCTGGGGACATGTTGCTCGGCGCTGCCTATGTCCTGTGCTTGCCTGTGGCAGAACATGTGAATGGCTTGCGTTCCCATTTCTCCTGTGACGTGCCGCGAAACGCAGTTGTCCTAACCAGTTACATATGTGTTGGCATTCTGCAGTGATGGAGAAGGGAGGAAAAGAACATCTTCCACCTGTAGCAATGAGTCCCTAAACGCCGGAGGAACCCCTGTCACTCCTCGCAGGATCTCCTGGCGACAACGCATTTTCCTCCGCGTCGCATCTCCCATGAACAAGTCCCCTTCGGCAATGCAGCAAAAAGGTGTGTGTGTGTGTGTGTGTGTGTGAAATCACCAAAGAATTTCTCCTTATGAGGGTCCTGTGTTAGGGACCAGAATGGAAGTGCTCAGTGTACAAGGAGCTTTAAGAGATTACAATGGGAAAATAATTTCTCCTCCCCTGCCTGATACAGCAGTTTATGTCTCAGATAGAACACATTAGATGGACATTTAGTAACTGCTTGAATGAATGAATGAGAATCCCAAAACCCGTTGGGGGCTACTCCATATCGCACAGGGAGAGCTTATAGTTCTGAAAAGAAGACATACATATGTAGAAAAGTGATACAGAATATAGTGTTTTGCAAGAGTCACACATAAAGTGACAGAAATGCTGATCAATAAAGGAATGAGGCTGGATATAGTGGCGCACACCTTTAATCCCAGCATTCGCGAGGCAGAGGTAGGAGGGTCACTGTGAGTTTGAGGCCAGACTGAGATTACATAGTGAGTTCCAGGTCAGCCTGGGCTAGCGTGAGACCCTATCTTGAAAAACCAAAAACAATAATAATAAAATAAATAAACAATAAAAGTAAAGGGAACGAGCTTATCGCTGTGGTCAAATAACAACCAAGAAAGCATGGCATCTGCCTTTGAATATTAGACCCATGAGAAATCACAACCAAAACACCGAAATGGCCAAAGTAAATGTGACTGAATAAAAACTTCAGTGAGAATATGATCTGTAATATGCACTTGAGAGCTAGAAAGTGATAGGTATGAGAATTTTGAGGAAAAGGGAATAATTCAGTAGTGCTCATGGGAGCTTTTAACATGTTTCTCTCTAAAAAGTTATATACGGGCCCTAGGCAGATTGTTCAATGGTTCAAAAGACACTTGCCTACAAAGCCTGCCTATCCAACCAAGTTCAGGGCTCCCCAACAGCCACATAAAGCCCAGTGCACAGTGGAGCATGCAACTGTGACCCCAATGTTCCTAACACAGTGGGAGGAGGAGGACCTGGCCATCTTAGACCGGTGCTCCTATGCAGCAGGAAGAGATCCTGTCTCAGGAAAGATGACACACTCAGGTGCCTCGGGGTTGTTCTTGGACCTCCACACATGTGACACACCATGCTTGTGCCCATAGGCCCCTACGTAAATAATACACACACCTACGTAGATGTACGCATGCAAATAAGTAAGTCAAAAATATAAGTAAGTTAAATATGGATAATATTACAAAAGTACGCTTGAATAAGCTTCATCTAATATTGGTACGTTGTCCCTGTAGAAAGAAATTAATTAATACATTCTTTGAGCACTTAGGAAACACTCATCAAAGCTATGTACTTGGCAGAAAGACTTTAATGTTTCACAATCAAGATCATGTGTACTATATTCTCTGACCATAGTATTGAAGAAAGAAAGAAAAAGAACATAAAAATATAGATAGCTAAATGGGATTAAGAGTTCTCTGTTGCTGGAGGTATAGCTCAGGGGTACACCACTTTCCTAGCATGTGTGGAAGTCATGGGTTCCATCTCCAACACTGTAAAAAACAATATCAATAAAGACAATTGAGGGCTGGAGAGATGGCTTAGCGGTTAAGGCACTTGCTTGCAAAGCCTAAGGATCCAAAGCTGATTCCCCAGTATCCACATAAGCCAGATGCACAAGGTGGCATATGTGTCTGGAGTTTGTTTGCAATGGCTGGAGGTCCTGATGCACCCATTCTCTCCCTCCTTCTCTCTCTCTAATAAAATAAATAAAATTAAACTATAAAAAAGACAATTGAAAGATTCTGTGTGTTTAAAAGCTGTACCCTAGAAGCTAGATGGAAGTGATGATCTTTGCCCTTCAAAGGATAGTCACACGGCATTTAGAGGACATTCATAGCCATTCCTGCATTTATCTAAAACCAAGAAAGCCCAGAATCAATGGTCCTGAGCATTCAGTGCAAGGAATGGAGTTTCAAGCACACAAGTATGCTTGCGTGCGCACGCACACACACACACATACACACACATCAATATGAAGAATCATGAGTATAAGTGCAAAATTCGAGGAATTACAAAAAGAAGCAAGCCCTGGAATTACGAAGGCTACACTTAGCTCCGCCTAGGATGGTCAGGGATGGCTTCTCAGAAAAATTAAATATTTACACTCACCACTGGGAGAAACTCGTCTCAGCAAAGCTCTAGGGTCATGTGAGTTGAGAAATCTAACAAGAAGGGCGCCCAGGGTGGGAGGCTGAGACCCGAGGCTGGAAGGGCGACTTGAGGTGAGTCTGACAGATTTACACCCTCTTCTCAGTGGTCTGCACTTTGTTCCCTGGGATGTCAGCCGTCATTGAAATGTTGTAAGAGATGCAGTCATGTTTGTTAGTAGGAAAAGAATCGGTGTTTGCAGAGAGTGGCTGGTGCAGAGGGAGAGAGCTCGGGAGGGTCAGTTAAGGAGACTGCAGTATAGGGAGAGGTGGGGCCACAGAGTTGGGCCTGGGAAGGCCCAGCACAGCTCAGTGGCTACATAGGGTCTCAGGAGATCACCAGCACCTGCCCACACCACCCAGTGAGGCCCAGCCAGAGCACATGCCTATATGAATTGCAGAAGTGTAGGCCTCTGGGAAAGGCCAGTTTGTTGTGTTTGTTGAGTTCTCTCCTAAGTCTTTCAGTGTGGAAAGAAGAAGTGGCGACATGACATATGTCTTAGTTTCACTGCGAGGGAAGTGTGGAGGGGGAATTCAGCCTGGTGGATTGACTTAAAAAAAAAAAAAATCACTGGTTCCAGAAACCAACCAACAGCGCCTGGGAAAGTGGCCCCGGGAACACCTTTGAGTGTGTGAGTTTTACTATGACCGTGGGTTCTGGAGAGGACTCCTCCTGTCGGGGTGCAATGCCTCTCACTCTCTTCCTCTGCGCAGATGGACTGGACAGAAACGAGCTGCTGCCTCTGTCCCCCCTCACCCCCACCATGGAGGAGGAACCCCTGGTTATATTCTTGTCTGGCGAAGAGGACCCAGAAAAGGCTGAAGAAAAGAAGAAATCGAAAGAGCTGAAGAGCTTGTGGAAAAAAGCGATTCACCAACAAATCCTGTTGCTGAGGATGGAGAAGGAAAACCAGAAACTTGAAGGTTAGTTATTCAGGGCCACGTTCCGAACACACTCACTCACACTCAGTCAATGCGACTATACCTTGGCTCTCGTTATTTCCATTATATGACTTGGTCATGGCCTGGGAAGGGCTGGCTCAGGGCATTTTTGCCTGTTTGTTTAATAGAGTGGCCTTTTTAAGTAATGAAGCGTGGAAGCAGCGTATTTGCCAGCACTGAAAATTTAATATCATTCATTGTGCCTTACCTAAGAAAAAAAGTTTTCATATAAAAAAACACAATTTCTTTTTCGGATACGAGTTTTCAACCTTCAGGTTCATCATAGTCATCCTGCGAGAAATATACTTGCTTTGGACAAATTATGTCTATATTCTATCCAATGTAACTAATTTTAATTATCTGTTATCAGATCAGAGTTTCTACTTTTGTTAGTGCGACATAAGCTTTCTGTTTAAAAATCACGTTGAAATTATTAAATTCATGATCCAGTATTTGTGGCAGCTATCATGCTGCCTGCGGTACTTGACTGCCGAGCTCGTGAATGCTAACTGCTTTAGAACGTGTTCCTCAGCCTTTTGAAAGAGTGATGCATTTGTCTCGGTGCTGCAGAACCATACACAAAGAGATCCCTAGGCAGTGCCACAAAGAGAGAGTAGTTTGCCATTATTTTGAGAAAATTGCTTTACCTAAAAGAAAGGGCATAGTTTTGTCACCTGTGAAAAGAATGATTTAACTTAAATGGGCCCTTTGATTTTTAAAACCGGTAAATATACAGTTAATTACTTTTTCTCACACGTGCATTTATTGACATTGTTTCTGAATTTCTGTGCTAATTTTCTGTAATAGGACTCTTGTTACTATACCCGTAGTGCATTGTTTTAGTTTTAAAACCATTTGTTTAGTTTTCTAGAACATCGTTTATTTTTAATAACATTGCCTTATCAGAATGAAAAGTACAAAAAGTTAAATATTCTTAAGACGTAAATCTTTCGTGTTATTTTAATTTATTTATTAGTGAGAAGGGAGAGAGAGAAAGAGTCAGATAGGTGAGAGAGAGAGAGAGAGAAAGAGAAAGGGAGAGAGAATGGGTGCACCAGGACCTCTAGCCACTGTAAATGAACTCCAGATTCATGCGCCCCCTTGTGCATCCAGCTTTATGTGGGTCTTGGAGAATCAAACTTCGGTCCTTTGGCTTTGAGGCAAACACCTTAACTGCTAAGCCATCTCTCCAGCCCAGTAAATCTTTCTGTAAAAATTTAATTAGTTATTATTGACAGCTTTAAGAAGTTCTGCATGATACAAGCTGTGCTTGAGCTTTTAAAGATTTGGATCACAACAGTTTATATTTTTAAGTAAGTTGTCACATCTTGAATTAACTCATCAACAGAAAGATGTTAACACAAAGACGGTTAGTACTCTCAAAAAATTAAAGCATGATACCATACTTCAGCAGAGAGTATGCACAAATAAAACCTCACAATAAACATCAAAGGAAGGGCTGGAGAGATGGCTTAAGGCACCTAACCTGCAAAACCGAAGGACCCCGGTTCGATTCCCCAGTACCCATTTAAGGCAGATGCACATGGTGGCGTCTGCATCTGGACTTTGTTTGCAGTGGCTGGAGGCCCTTTGGAGTGACAGACTGTTTGAATGGAAAATGGCCTTGCAGGATGGCTAGCCGGAGGCTTCATCCTGCAGCTTAGCTAGAGACTGGTGTAGGGATGTTAAGGGAATCACGGAGTTCTGGTATGAGGGTGACTCATCACAGCTCTTGGGTTTTTCTGAGTATGCTACAGTATTTCTCAACTGAAGAAATGAGCTGCTGTAATGTAAGTGATTACACACCGATTCTGAGGTCAGCTGTGCATGATTTTATGGGATTAGAAAGGACGTGATGTTTAGAACGTATCCTGAAAAGCATCTATTAGCTGTATGTTTTTCTGAACTTAAGTAACAAAGACACAAGTAGTTTAGCCTATTAAAATTCTAGCCAGATGACAATCATATCTTGGCTTGTCTTTCCAGCGAACCAGTCGGAGAAGAACAGATACTACCTGGTCCTGTCTATCGTTTTATCCTCGGGGCCTGTGGCTAGCATACAGATCTTAATGATTATTTTAAATGCACAATGTAGAGAAGGTTCGAGAACTGTCTGAGGAAGTATGCTTTATTCCCCATGAAGCAAGTCATCGGTAGTGCTGTGCACAAGATTATACTTATTATTAGTTTTGATAAACCTACTCTTAAAAGAATTTGGTTATCCAGAGATGGAAAAAAGCAAGTTGTTTAGAAGCAAAGCTAAGCTGTGTTAGGGCGCCACCTGGTGGCGGTCAGAAGTAATACTTTTGTAGCATAATTTCTCTTTTAAGTCTTAGACTTTTAGATAGGAAATCTCTACTGCCCTGCTTGACGAATAGTCTGTTTTAAGATGTTGTACTTATCGAGAAATGGTTTAAAAATACACCGAGTAAAGAGTAACATCAATTTCTGCTATTGTCTTTGTGCTGTCGAGGACTTTGCATGCATGACAAGGATTTGTGTTGCAGAAGGTAAGATAGTCATGGAATGCCGGGAGCTTGAGGGACTGGAGAGGGAAAGAGAAGAAGCGAGTTTATGTTTGTGATCAGCCATTCAAGATAAAGACAAGTCAAGATGGAGGTTTCTCTTGTGGGCATTTCTTTTAATGAGGCCGGGGCCGGATTTAGACCATCAAATGAGGGGGAATTTTACATTAATTAAAAAGTGGAATGAGCATTAATAAAATAAGATTACTAAAAATGGAGGCTGAGGTGCATAGCTCAGTTGGTAGAGAGCTTGTCTAGCATGCATGAGGCCCTGGTTTTGAGACCTGGTACTGTGCCAACAAGGTGTGGTGGTACAAGGCTATGATCCCAGGATTTGGGAGGGGGAGCCAAGGATGAGTTCAAGGTCATCCTTGGCTACATAAAGAACTAGCCGGAGGCACATGAGACCTTGTCTCAAAAAGGGGCAGTACCGGGACACATAACCTAAGGTTAAGCATATTGTGGATAACTTTGAAAATACTTATATGGGGTTATCATGATCAAATAGTTTTCCGGTTAAGCTTAGCAAGAGGCATTGTCTGCTTAGAAATGTGTCCTTTGTAACATATGAACACATGAATGTTGTCTGAGAGGCTATGAACTGTCACTTCTGACATATTTGTCTGAGAGTGGAAATTTACAGCATAGCCAACGTGGCTTGCTTCGTTAAGCTTAGCAGAATTACAATGGTCAGATAGTAAAAACTCCTCTAGAAGTTATTGCTTCTACTTTCTTGCATGAAATTACTCAAAGTTTGAGAACTTAGAATGTTGGCCAATTTTAAAGGTTTTTATAGTAAATATTAGTAGATCCCCAAAAGTAATTAGATAGCCTTCATAATAAGAAATATTTAAAATAGTATTTTAAACATCACTTTGATCTTCATAAATTCTTTTTGTTTTCTTTTTTCTTTTTTCTTTTTTTTAGCAAGAAGAGATGAACTACAGTCGAGAAAAGTTAAGTTGGACTACGAGGAGGTTGGCGTGTGTCAGAAGGAGGTCTTAATAACCTGGGATAAGAAGTTGCTAAACTGCAGAACCAAGATCAGGTGTGACATGGAAGACATTCACACCTCTCTCAAAGAAGGTATCAGTGGTTTCCATGGCCATTTTTAAGGAATGCTTCGGGGATATTTTTGATGTGTGACACTGGGCTGTAATTCTGCTTTGCAATTTGCTTGTAAAAGAAGGAAAGGGATGTGCTTCTGCATGTAGTTTGGTGACAGTAGCAGTTCCTGCGGATGCGGTGGGACTTCTGCAGACCCTCCTGCCTCCTTCAACCAACTGCTTTCCATCTGCCTTGTTGCTCATGGGGAAGAGGTGCATGCCTTCATACGCATCTCTCACTGCTGACAGAAAAATAGCTCAGACCCATAAACGTGACTCATTTCCATCTTTTTTTTTGTCAGAAGTATTTATTTATATATAACATATATATTTATATGAAAGAATACATACATATATATCCACAATGTATGTATTTGTATATATTTATACTCACTATATATGTTTTATATGTACAGGATTATATTCTGATTATTAATCATATTTCCTTCTTACCATTCACTCCTTCATGTATTTTGGAGAAATTGCTTTTATTTAGCCGTTACATTATATTTATTGTTGGATTATTGCCTGCTTTTTAAATAGCTTAACACTGAAGCCAAGATACGAGTATTTTAGGTGAAAGTTCTGCAATCCACATGAAATATACTTAAATCAGAATCTCATGGCTCATAATCTGCACATAAAACAACAATTCCAAAATACCCAAGGAAATATGATAAGAAAGCCTGTTTTTAATAAAAATCTATGAGGTGAAACTGTCACACAGCTAAGCTTAGGTTAAAGTCAGATTATTTTATAAGATCCCACATAAGCTGCTCTTTTTTCCTTGAAGATTTGTAATCCTTAGAGGTTTTCATTGAATGTACTATTTGGGAGATTAAACTTACTATTCCTTGGTATGGCTTTGTGAGACAGTTTGGGGTGCTCCTCTTCCTATTCCTGAGAGATGCAGCTTGATTGTTGCATTAGGCTCAAGGCCTGCACCCACACTCCTCCCTCTGTTTCTCTGATCTCATGCTCTGTCTCTTCCTACCGTGTTTTGTGTCCTGTAGAGAAGCTGAACCACTCTATGCCCTGCACTAGTACTTGTGTGGACTGTCCCAGCCTCCCTCTCTCCCTTACCTCTACTATCTCCCACTTCTCTGTCTCCGTTTCTTTCCATCCCCTTTTATTCTCACTCTTAAAAAATATGAGCCTATACTCATAGTACCGGCTGATAGGTTTCACAATGACCTTTTCACTCAAGTATAACAAACTTTGACCATATTCACTCCTCATTACCCTATCCTGTCTCCCTCTCCCTCTTGTTAGTTCCCTTCCTCTTCCCAAATAGCTCCCTTTCTGTTTTCATCCCGTAGGTGTGTGTGTGTTTGAGTGTGTATGCATAGGTAAAAATCTAGGTTGGACATAGGAGAGAAAAACATGCCATATGCGTAGTTCTCAGTCTGACTTACTTTACTTAATATCATGACCTCCACTCAATTATTCTGAAAAAGACATTGTCCCATTCTCATTTTCAGCTGAATAATACTCCATTGTGTGTGTAGAGCACATTTTCTTTAATCTTTCATCTATTGATAGGCACGTACGATCGCGTCACTTGCTGAATAATGCTGCTGTAACATGAATGTACAAGTATCTCTGTTATGCCGAGGGAGTCTCCTCGGGTAAATTCCTGGGAATGGTATAGCTGAGTCATACAACAGGTCTATTTTTGGAGTTTTTAAAAATTTTGATTTCCATAGTGGCTGGACTAATTGACATTCCCAGCAGTGTATAAACCTTCTCCAGCCCAGTTCCCTCCAACAGGATTCATTATCATTAGTTTTCTTGATGACAGCCATTCTGACTAGAGTGACAAAGAACCTCAGTGTAGTTTTGATTTGCATTTCCCTGATGGGTAAGGGCATTGAACATTTTTCATGTATTTATTGGCTTGTTGTAGTTGTTCATCTTTGAGAATTGTTTGTTCATTTCATTTCCCCCACTTATTGATTGGATTACTTGAGGAGGAATGGGTGTTTAACTTTTTGTTATTTGTATATTCTAGATATAGTTTATATCAAGTGTATAGCTAGTAAAAATTTTCTCTTACTCGGGCTGGAGAGATGGCTTAGTGGTTAAGTGCTTGCCTGTGAAGCCTAAGGACCCCAGTTCGAGGGTCAATTCCCCAGTACCCACATTAGCCAGATGCACAAGGGGGCACACTCGTCTGGAGTTCGTTTGCAGTGGCTGGAAGCCCTGGCGCGCCCATTCTCTCTCTCTCTCTCTCTCTCTCTCTCTGTGTCGCTCTCAAATAAATAAATAAAATATTTAAAAAATTTTTCTCTTACTCTGTACGCTGTCTTACATCTGCTCTCTGTTTTCTTTCCCAGGTAGCTGAGATTTTTGATTAATATTTTATTTATTTATTTATTTACTTACTTACTTATTTTGAGAGTGAGAGAAAAAGATATGGAGAGAGGCAGATATATAGTGAGAATGGGCATGTCAGGGCTTCCAGCCATTATAAATGAGCTCCAGACACATGTGTTACCCTGTACATCTGGCTTAAGTAGGTACTGGGGAATTGAACCTCAGTCCTTGGGTTCACAGGCAAATGCCTTAACCACTAATCCATCTCTCCAGCCCCTAGCTTAGCTTTAAAATATGACACGGTCCCATTTGCTGTTATTTTCTGAGTTGTTGGAGTCTTTATCAGAAAGCTCTTGCCTACACTTACGCCTTGCAAAGTTTTCCCTGCGAATTGTGTTTTCTTCCTTTCCCCGTCCTCTGTTCTCCTCGCTTTGCTCTTCCATTCTCAGGCTTCTCACCCATTCCCTCTCAAAGAAGTGATTTCCTTCCCGAGCTGGAGAATCCCATTGCCTCTTAAGAGGATCTAGTCTTCCTTGTGTGACCATACACAAATGCTGTTCGGTTCTGTCCCAAAGTTACTTCTTCTTGTAGTTACTGTCTCGTTGCTGGGACAAAGCACCTGACCTGATGGGAGGAAAGTTTTTTCTTTGACTTATCCTCCTGCGGGGAGGCTCCATGATGGCAGGGGAAGCATGGCATGGATGGAGCTAGACATCCGTTCTGCCACAGCAGGTGGGAAATAGCAGCAGGAAGAGTGAGCTGAGCTCTGGCAAGGGAGAGCTGGCTGTAACACTCCTGAGCCCGCCCTGAGCAACGCACCTCTTCTGGCAAGGCTGCACCTCCCAAATTGCCATCAGCTGGGGACCAAGCATTCGGCACACATGAATTCATGGAGGACACCAGAATCAAACCACCACACTGTGGATGGTGGATATTTAGAACTGGTGATGGGAAGGTGAGCATTAGGTCCTCTCTTGAAGACAAATAAAAGGGAACAGTGGGTAGTAATGTGTTTTGGGATTTCAGGATTTGGCTTCTGAAACCAGACTCCCAAGGGTTCTGATCCCACACCGACACTTTCTAGCTGTGTGAACTTGGCTTGTTCTGCCTCAGCTTGGCCATCTGTAAAGTGGGCGTAATAGTCACTGTCAGGCTTTTCTCTGGGTACACAGACAATGATTGCTAGTGAAGGCACCCTCAATAAATCTCTTATGAGGTGCTCAGCCAGGGATTGGCTGATGGATTGTTAATATTACATTGTTGTTATGGTTGTCTGAAGGCTTTTAGTCACAATATGGCAAAATATTAGCTCCTGGGGAGATGGCTTAGTCAGTAAAGTGCTTGCTGTGAAAGGTCGGGGGCTTGAATTCAAATCCGCAGCACCCATGTAAAGTGTTGGGCACGGTGGGTGGTATATGCCTTCAATCCAAGCACTGGGGAGGGGGTGGAGACAGGAGGATCCCTCAGCCTTGTTGGCTAGCTTTTCTAGCAGAATTAGTGAGTTTTGGGTGCAGTGAGAGACCCTGTCTCAAAAAAAAAAAAAAAAAAAAGGTGGAAAGCCATTGAGGAAGACACGTGACATTGGCCTCTGTCCTCCACAGCACTTGTACACACGCGCACCTGCATCCACACACGGACATGCACGCACACATGAGCATGCGTATCACACACACGTACATAACGCATTTTAAAACCGTGTCCCAATTTGCTTGTGGTTAGCACGTATCAATAATAAGCATTCGCAAGGGAGCTTGCAGGAATGACAGCAGCCCATGGCATAGTTCATCTACTGTGACTTGGGGACTTCCTTCCGGAACTCAATGCCGCGCTCCCTCATCTCTTTGGTCGCAGGAGTTCCCAAGAGTCGACGCGGAGAAATCTGGCAGTTCCTAGCTCTGCAGTACCGCCTGAGACACCGACTGCCTAACAAACACCAGCCGCCCGACACTTCCTATAAAGAGCTCTTGAAGCAGCTCACTGCTCAGCAGCATGCCATCCTCGTGGACCTGGGTATGTGGGCCCCTTGGGCGATCACTTAGAGAAGTACACAGGTTGGGGCTTGTTGGTCGGTGTTGGTAACGAAGATCTCTTGGCATCGGCTGGCTTCTGGCTGTCTTTTCTGGGGAGGCTAGCCTTCTCTCTGTCTGAGGTTCCATTAGTGTCTGCATGTGGAATGAAGTCCTCACCCCCAAAACAGGAATCACTATGGAGGTCATATTATGAGATGCTCTCTTACTGTACTTTCAACAACTCATTTGTTTACGTAGACCTGTATGTGTGTGTGTGTGTGTGTGTGTCCTGATCAGTGGGGAAATGTTGAGGTCATGTTACAGTAAGACTGACAAGGATGGAGTTACTGTCAGCTTCTTAGATATACAGTGCATTTATAATTTTTATGTTTTTAAAATATATTTTATTTGGGACTGGAGAGACGGCTTAGCAATTTATGGCACTTCCCTGTAGCTAAAGGACCCAGATTCAATTCCCCAGGATCCATGTAAGCCAGATGCACAAGGTGGCACATGCGTCTGGAGCTTGTTTGCAGTGGCTTGATGCCTTGACGCACCCACTCTCACTCTTTCTGCCTCTCTCTTTCTCAAATTAATTAATTAAAAATATTTTTTTATTTGTATTTATTTGAGAGGGGGGGGGGAGAATAGGCACACAGGGCCTCTAGCCGCTGCAAACAAACTCCAGATGCATGTGTCACCTAGTGCATCTGGCTCACGTGGGTGCTGAGGAATTGAACCTGTGTCCTTTGGTTTTGCAGGTAAGTGCTTTAACTGCTAAGCCATCTCTCTAGCCCATATAGTTTTTATTTTAAGCAAAAAGTTTCAGTGACAAAGTAAAATAATTTTTAAAATTGCTTACTTAACTCTACTTGAAGCCATCTGTTTCTCTCCAGCATTTAAAAAAAAAAATTTTTTTTTCTGTTTGCTTTCCCTTACTCTGCAAAATTAATCTTATCAGTTCCTGGGGGGGGGAAGTCACATTTAAGCATATGTGGTAGAAGACATTTTAAAATCTTGTACTTTTGCAAAATCTAATTGACACAAGTAATCATTTCACAGGGAAGCTAACATCCCCTTCACTTTCTGCGGTGCAAGGGAAGTCCCAGATTAGTTCATATGGCTTTTGTGGTGAAGATGGGTTGACTTCAGTGCCTAGTACCTGCTTTTCAGTCATGTAGCATTTACCTAATTGGTAGCTGGTATCTTTGTGGTAATTTCATAACCAGAGGTAAATTTTGGAGGGCACTTTATTTGAAATCAGCTTGACCTCTTACTCTCCTTCTCTTTATTGTGTGTGTGTGTGTGTGTGTGTGTGTGTACATGTACACATATATATATACACATATTGCACATTGCAAAAGCAAAAGGAGTCTACTCATGGTTTGTGAACACAGAGGTAAAAGATTTAAAACAGAGATACAGGATATTTTAAGAAGAAACAGTCCTCTGTTGACAGACACTTTTTGGAGCAAAAGAAAACAAAGAGGTCCCTCCCATGTCATATTACAAGCAAACCAACAACAGCAAAAAAAAAAAAACAAAAACAAAAAAAAAAAAAACCCTCACAAAAAAGTCTCAAACCAAGAATCAATATGCTTTGGACTACCAAGCCTTCCTTTCAGACAATACGCACCTCTCATATAATTCTGATTTAAGTTAGAAAATGGTTTTTATATGAATTTAGAATTTGCCTTGATCCCGAGTCAAAGCCAGTCTTATATTCTCTTCTCCTATAATCTCTCCTGGATATGTCATTTGTTGAAAGATTTTTATCTGATGTTGTGATTTGGCTAGAAAGAAGTGCTAATTATCATAAAATGTTTGCCCTGGCATCATTTATGTGGAGATGGGGTGGTAGTCTAGGGAGGGTGGGAAAGAGGAGAGAGAGAGAGAGATTCCTAGATGAATACTCAAGGCAACTTCCAATGGTTGGCTGGAGTGCTCGTTTATTCTGGAAGTCATCAGTCCATTGTTAACACTCTGATCAGAGCATCAGAACATCTGAACAGTCCTCTTCTTTTCCTCTACAGGAAGGACATTTCCTACTCACCCTTACTTTTCCGTACAGCTCGGGGCAGGGCAGTTGTCTCTCTTCAACCTACTGAAAGCTTATTCTTTGCTGGACAAGGAAGTGGGCTACTGTCAGGGGATCAGCTTTGTGGCTGGGGTCCTGCTTCTGCACATGAGTGAAGAACAAGCCTTCGAGATGCTGAAATTCCTCATGTATGACCTCGGCTTCCGCAAGCAGTACCGACCTGACATGATGTCCCTCCAGGTAGGCGGTGGTTCTAGATGAGGGATTCAGATCCTGTCACCAGGAATCATGACAAAAACAGCCTTTTTTCCCCCCCCCCCTGAATCGCAGTTTAAAGAAAAGTGGACCTATTGCCTTTTAAACTTGGGTAAATGTGTGGTAGGTTTTAGATTATGGTTTTAGTGTGGGATTTGGGATTTTGCTTGAACACCTACATACAGAAAGTGTTCAGTGGAAAATTATAGTGATTTGATTCCTAGTTGACAATTATACATGGATCTGTTCGAGAGGTCGAACAATGACTATGGAATATTTTATCTTTTACTGGGCATCAGTTGCTTTTTCATTGTGGGGACGAAACACTTGACCAGAAGCAGCATAAGGAAGGAAAGGGTTATTTTCAGCTTACAGTTTCGAGAGAGGCTCGTCCTGGCGGAGAAAGCATGGCAGGAACAAGGAGTTGGCGCACAGCATCACTTCAACAGGGAGGAAGTAGAGAGCGATGGATGCTGGATGCTAGGCCAGCTTTCTCCTTGTCATGGAGTCCAGGAACACGACCCGTGGGACGGTGCTGGCCACAGTTAGGGTGGTTCCTCTGACCTCAACTAACCTGATTTTGATAATCTGTCATAGACATGATCAGAGATTTGTTCCTACAATTGCTTCTCAGTCCCATCAAGTTGGCCCCCAGAGATTAATAAACATCCCATGCTTGATTTCTATACAGTTTATCTATATCTTATGATGGAGAAGAAACACTGGAGCCATGTAAGGCATTAAATAGTTCTGATTTTCAGAAGAACGATTTCCTTACTATCATTAGAATTTCAATGAATGGAAGGTATAGGTGAGCAGAGTCTGATTTTCATCCATAGCCAGAGATGTGTAACTGTTAGTTTTAAAATACAATGACATTTCCATTAAGAATTGTTCGTAAACTTGATACAACAAAAGTTCATATCAGTTGGATTTATACATTTATTTAATACATCTTATAATTGGTCAAAATATTTTGCCACTAATTTTATTTTTTTCTAAATATTTATTTATTTTCAAGGAGAGAGAGTGAGTGAGTATGGGTATGCTAGGTCCTGTTGTCACTGTAAACAAACCCCAGATGCATGCACCATTTTGTGCATCTGACTTTACATGGGCACTGGGGAATCAAACCAGGGCTGGCAGGTTTTTCAAGCAAGCACCTTTAACACTGAGCCATCTCTCTAGGACCGTCTCTAATTTTAAAAATGCATTTTTGCATGTGTATGTGTGATGTGTTTGCTTGTGTGTATGTATGTGTAGGTCTGCATGTACTAGTATGTGTCTGGTTTCTGAATGAGAAGCTGCCTAAGGGAAATGTATGATTTTTTTTTTTTTTTTTGAGGCAAGCCCAACAGACTGGTCTTTTTTTTTTACATGAGAGATTGAGAGAGAGAGAGAGAGAGAGAGAGAGAGAGAGAGAGAGAATCGGCACGCTAGGGCTTTCAACCACTACAATTGAACTCCAGATGTGTGTACCCCCTTGTGCATATGTGCGACCTTGCACGCTTGTGTTACTGTGTGTCTGGCTTACGTGGGACCTGGAGAGTAGAACATGAGTCCTTAGGCTTCGAGGCAAACATCTTTAACAACTAAGCCATCTCGCCAGCCCTGATTTTCTTTTTTAACTTGACTTGAGATAATCTTATTCAAAGAACCTTTATGTTTGGCTTCAGTTAAGCTGCTTATTTTATAACCATGGCTTCCTGTGCCTCTTTGATTCCTTCCTTTACAGTTAGTTGGGGAATTTAGCTTCCTCTCCAAGATCTGTGCTACAGATTAGGGACAAACATAATTTGTAGTACTTATGTGTAGTACTTTATGATTTATTTTTTCCTCAAAGGAGCCATGTCATTTTCAGTTTTATGCTCTGGAAACAGTTGTTGAATGCCTAGGTTAATTGGTTATTGCTATATATTTTCATGGAACTACCTTTGTAAGAGTCATATGGTAAGGATTTCTTCTAGTGAAAGAAATTCTGCTTGATTTAATGCAATAGTCTATGTGTTTCACATGAAAATGTACAGCTTACATAAGTGATCCGGGGACCCCCATTCACTTAATTGTGTGAGTAAAAATTTAAATGACAACCCAATTGTAAAAAATTGTTTCTTATTACTATTGCCTTATTTTGAGTATCCTATACATAAGAATATGAAAGGGTATGTATAATGTCTTTATAATGTTTTAAAATCACAATAATCAACTCAGTAGCCAAATGAAATAATGTTTTCCTTTACTTTTAAAAATATTTAGAAACAACTGAACTTTTATTTTTATTCTCTTTGTCTTATGGGAGCCTCTGGGTGTTAGAAGGAACATCTCAAGCTTTTGGCCCAGGGCATTTTAGAAGTCTCCGTTGTATACGCAACACAGATTGCCCAATTAGTCTAAGCTACAGTTCTGTCATAAATAAGATGCTGGGCCCAGACAGTTAGGACCATAATTTTATTTTTCACTGGATACTATAAAGGTTTTAAAATGCAGGCTTTTTTTTTTTTTAAATTAAAGGGTACCTTTTCTAGCAGTTAAGAGCCAGTGCAGTTCTGATTAAATCCCAAAAACAACACATTTCTATAAGAAGAAAAACAATCTTTCCATGTATGCATGTGATTCCAAACACATGATAGAAAACCTTGCTGAGGCCGGGTGTGGTAATGCACACCTTTAATCCCAGCACTCAGGAGGCAGAGGTGGGAGGAACACTGTGAGTTTGAAGCCAGCCTGAGACTACATAGTGAATTCCAGGTCAGCCTGGGCTAGAGTGACACTCTACCTCAAAAAAAAAAAAAAAATTAGGGCTGGTGAGATTGCTTAGTGGTTAAGGTACTTGCCTGCAAAGCCCAAGGACCAAGGTCTGATTCCCTAGTACCCACATAAGCCATATGCACCAGGTGCCACATGCTCCTGGAGTTCATTTTCAGTGGCTAGAGGCCCTGGCACGCCCATTCTCTCTCTTTCTTTCTGTCTGACTCTCTCTTAAATAAATAAATAATATTTTTATTTTTTTTAAAAAAGACAGAAAACCTTGCTCAGTAGGGCTGGGGAAATGTCTTACTGGAGAATTTTCCACACAAGCATGAAGATCTGAGAGGGCCCGAGCTTGATCTTCAGCCCCCATGTAAAAAACTTGACATGGAAACACACACCTGTAACCCCAGGTGCGCGGGGAGGAGAGACAGGAGAATAACTGGGACTTGCTGGTCAGCCAGTACGACTGGAAATGGCAGCTCCAGCTTTAGCGAGAGACTCCATCTCAAAGAATCAACATGCATGAGTGATAGAAGGGAGCACCTAACATTCTCCTCTGGTCTTTGCATGCAGACGTGCATACTTGCACACATGCATTTTCTGTATACCACATAGCACCTACTACTACTCACACACCCACACCCCCCCCACACACACATACACACTTGCTCAAAAGACTTAGATGAACTTAGTGACTTGCTTTAAGTGAACCTGGACTTGAATATAACTTTAAAAGTAGCACTAAGATAAAGCCATATTACTTTTTGTTTTGCCAAATGTGTGAGTTTCTATTAAATATTAATGTAAACAAATTCAGTAGTATATGTGACTTTATTAAACACTGATTAATGCACACTGTCTTACTTTTCTTCTCCAAATGAACGTTAGATTCAAATGTACCAGCTGTCCAGGCTCCTCCATGACTACCACAGAGATCTCTACAACCACCTGGAAGAGAACGAGATCAGCCCCAGCCTGTATGCTGCCCCCTGGTTCCTCACCCTCTTTGCCTCTCAGTTTCCGCTCGGATTTGTAGCTAGAGTTTTTGGTAAGAGATGCCTGCGCTTAAATGGGACGGTGTTTGTTCCAAGGAGAACATTCTCAGCTCTGCCATCTAGTCTCTTGACTGCTTTTACCAGGTGCTACGCAGAATAGCAAATCAATAGTGGGATGTAATAAATGGGCGAAGCTCTATTCTAATCGCAAGTTGAGGCCATTAGTCCTAAGTAGGATTAAAAGTGGTGGGGAACAAATTAGGCTCCTCTATTTGAGTAAGCTGTAATAGAGCTGTTATGTTCACTTATATGTAAGAGCTAGAATTTCTGTTCTTTTTTTTTTTTTTTTTCAAATCTAGATTAGGAACATCCCTCTATAACTTCCCAGATTTTTATCTTTTTATTTGTTTGCTTTTTTACCCTCCTTTTCTCATGTGTCACTCAACTTGCATTCAAAACATTGGCAATTTTTCTGACTCATCAGTGGAAATGTTTATTAACAATGTTATTTAAAATTATTTATTTATTTATTTATTTATTTATTTATGGGGGAGATAGAGATAGAGAGAGAGAGAGAGAGAGGACATGCCAGGGCCTTTGGCCATTGCAAACAAACACCAGATGCGTGTGCCCCCATGTGCATCTGGCTCATGTGGGTACTGGGGAATCAAACATAGGTCCTTTGGCTTTGTAGGCAAGTGCCTTAACCACTGAGCCATCTCTCCAGCCCCTCAATGTTATTTTTAATGGTATTTCTTACTCTATTTATTCCTGTTTCATTGCTTAAGTAACCTACCTATCATGCCAGTGTCAGAATGGTAGCCAATCTTTAAGACCAGGTGGCTCAGAGAAAAGCTTTAAGCATAGGCAGGTAGGGAATGTTACTGGGTAGTTTCCTTTCCCCAATTTTGATATGGCATGGTGCTATATAACTCTCCCAGTAAAGCTCCAGTTCTAAAGGGGTAATGTGGCTCCGTTCCTGTCTTGAAGCATCTGGCTCCCCCCATTCTTTATCTACCATTTTAAACCTCTCCTACACTTCCCGTGTTTTTCTGATCTAGCTGGTGGCCCATGGTAAAGAAGTCAGTATTTATTTATAACTGTGCTTTTGCTAAAATGGAGATTTTCTTGTCAAGTTTTAAGTATTCTCTAATTGTAGATCATAATCAATGTTAAAAATGAAATAGAGCTCAATAAACTATCAGAGATTTTTATAAGTAGTAAGAAAAATATTGTATGGAAAAAAGAGTTTTGAGGATGCATATATAATATGTATACCATATACCACATTATAGTTGTTGGCATTTGTCACAGGTGTTGTGGCTTATAAATGAACCACTGGGGCGGGAATAGAGGCTATCAACAAAATGCAGCAGAAACCATAAAAGTCAGGCTGTACAAAGGCAAATGGTCAGATTTCTCTTGCTTATTGAGTATACACCACTGTTTTCTCCCAGTGGAGAAGTTTGCTGTGAAACCTCAGTTCTTAGTGACGATTCTTGAAATAGTGCTTTTATATTTGTATTTCTGTGTCAAATAAAAATAGTGCTCTGGGACATTGCTCACCTATTTTGAAAGCTTAATGTCAGAATTCACAAAACAAATATCCCTGTTTCCTGCTAGTAGATTATGACTGAAGCCAACAGCACGTGACAGCTGCTCAACCGTTGGCTTTGAACTTAGTGAAAAAATGGAGAGATACAAGTGTGATGTAATTCTGTGAAAGAATTTTCTCTTCTTGACTCCCCATTATATATTATTGATAAGATAGTGACATGTTAAGAGAAATTTGCAAACACAACTATTCATGTACTTTGCAAGGCTATTTCATGCTGTATTTATAAGGAGGAAGTAGACCTTCAAATTAGATTAACTTTTCTTTTTCTCATCTAGTTTAAGTTATACATTTTAAAATTTATTCTGATTTTTCTTTTAAAGTTTTCTCTTTCATTTCCTGCTTGAATATCGATTTAATTACATAGTAACTAGCTCCTTTGCCATTTCATTGTGAGAATGTGAATAGTACTAATTGATTCTGTTGATTTGCTTTTATGTTCTGTTGTGGAGAAAAATATAAATATTAGTTGAATAAGTATGAGTTTTACATAAAATCCATTAAATTTCTCATTAAAACTATAAATGATACATAGACAGAGGCATGTGCAACGTGTACTTTGTGTAGTCTCAAACAAGACTCTCTAAGACTCCCTACTCTTATCTGAGATTCTGTAGTAATAGGGAAAATATTTAAACATCTGTTCATTTGTTTCAGTGATATTAAACATTTTTAAAGTAAAAACTGGATTTGGCTAGTTTTCTTTTATAACATTTTCTGCTTCTGCTGTCATAATAAGACAAACACGGTAGGAAGAAAGAACATGCTTTCCCCAATAATGAGTGCATAATTGTGATCATGAAAATTGTATCATTTTTCTAGATATTATTTTCCTTCAGGGAACTGAAGTGATATTCAAGGTTGCTCTCAGTTTGCTGAGCAGCCAAGAGGCACTTATAATGGAATGTGAAAACTTTGAAACGATAGTTGAATTCCTCAAAAGCACGCTACCTGATATGAATGCTTCTGAAATGGAAAAAATTATTACCCAGGTATGATTGAAATGATAACAATACAGGCTTATATGAATGTTTATTTACTAACTATATATATTTAAGGGCTTTAACATAAAAATGTGGTTTTTGCTTGGCAGGTCTTATTTTTTTTCAAGGTTTTTTTTTTTCACTTTGATCAAACACATTATATTGAAAGGAGTGTGTTGTAAAGTTTTTGCATTGTGAGACTGTCTGCTTGTGCACAGGAAATATGGCTTAGTGTTACATAACGAGAGTCTCAAGAGTCCTTTCAAGTTAGACCAATACCACCAGGATTAGAGTGGACTGACTATGGAATGGACTGTTGATATTGAAGGATACCTTGTTGAGTTTTTATTTATGAACATTTTAAACTGTACAGAAAAGCCCAAAGAAATCTCATCACCTAGAGATGATAACATTTAAAACATCTCATTATACATAACTATTTGCTTATGTACACATATAAATATCTATATAGGTTTAGTTAAGTGAAAACATACTAAAAAGGCTATTGTGCATCACAATTTATTTTATTTTATTTATTTACTTATTTAGAGAGAATATGAATGGGCATGCCAGGGCTTCCAGCCACTGCAAACAAACTCCAATCATATGTGTCATCGTGTGCATGTGACTTACGTGGGTACTGGGAAATTGAGCCTGGGTCCTTAGGCTGTGCAGGCAAGCACCTTAACTACAAAGCTATCTCTCCAGCCCCATCCCAATTTTTAATCAATTTTTAATATTGGACAGTTTTTCTTTTCAAATTTATTTTATTTATTTATTTGAGAGTGACAGAGAAAGAGGCAGAGAGAGAGAATATGCACACCAGGGCTTCCAGCCACAGCAAATGAACTACAGATGCATGCGCCACGTTGTGCATGTAGCTTACGTGAGTCCTAGGGAATCGAGTCTCAAACTGGGGTCCGTAGGCTTCACAGGCAAGCGAATAACCGCTAAGCCATGTCTCCAGCCCTGGACACTTTTTTATGACAACAAATGCATATCTGTGGAGTTGTGTCCATGGTCATGTGATAGTGTACCATAATAAATGCAGATCTGTTCAGTCATGTCCATGGTGATGTCATAGTGTACCTGTAATAAATGCAGGTCTGTGTACTCGTGTCCATGGTGATGTGATAGTGTACCGTAGTAACTGCAGAGCTGTGTAGTCGTGTCCATGGTGATGTGATAGTGTACCATAATAAGTGCAGATCTGTATAGTCATGTTCATGTTGATGCATAGTGTACCATAATAAATGCAGGTCTGTGTAGTTGTGCCATGGTGATATGGTAGTGTACCATATCTATATCTGGTACCAAAGAAAGAAATGAGTGCTTGTTTGGAGACTACTTAGTGTCTAAGGGGGCAGTGTTGCCTGTCTATTCTCTTTAGGAATCATCTAACACAGTGGCAGTAGCCTTGTTGAACCCCGACAGCTCCAGCCCCTACTCAGGACATGCAGTTTTAAAGGATCATGTGGGTGGCACAGTAGGGACATAACTCCCAAGAGGCTAACATGAAATAGCAAATGAAAGAGCCATTTATTCAAACCCTTCTGCTTCATTGACACATACATTTGAAAAAAGCTTTTGGACTCAGTATTATAGTCAAGCCCTTTTGCAACTTTGCTTACTAATTAGTAATAATTATCTCTGACATAGATAATGATTGCTCAATAGTAAATGTTGCTTATCTGGCATACTACATTTTGGAGACAGTTACTAGATTATGATTATTGTGGTTGTGAAATACCCTTAGATAATAATTTATTCTCATGACTTGTTCTCATTCTGAGGATGCTTCAGTCGGGGTGAAATATTCTATGTGATCTTACACTGGAAATGAATTCTGTATCTAGTTTGTTCTTGTATGGACACTCATTTCTGTTTTGCCCTGTTTGGGATGCTTCATTATTATTATTATTTTGTAGG
The DNA here is from genome assembly GCA_036346955.1 of Dipus sagitta. NCBI lineage: Eukaryota > Metazoa > Chordata > Mammalia > Rodentia > Dipodidae > Dipus > Dipus sagitta. The sequence goes on from CM070772.1 coordinate 34,960,698, forward strand.
GTCTTTCTTTGACCCAGGCTGACCTGAAATTTCCTATGTGGTCTCAGGCTGGCCTTGAACTCACAGCAATCCTCCTACCAGTGCCTCCTGAGTGCTGGGATTAAAGGCATGCACCACACCCCACAGGATGCTTTTTATTTTGAGGTAGGATCTCACTCTAGCCCAGGCTCACTCAAAACACACTCTGTAGTCTCAGGCTGGCCTCAAACTCATGGTGATCTCCTACCTCTGCCTCCTGAGTGCTTTGACTAAAGGCATGGGTAACCACACCCTGCTTAAGCTGTACTATTTTTTTTTTTTTTTATTTGCAAGGAGAAAGAAAGAAAGGGGGGGGGGGAGAGAGAGAGAGAGAGAGAGGAGAGAGAGAGAGAGAAACAATAGGCATGCCAGGGCCTCTAGCTGCTGAAAATGAATTCCAAATGCATGTGCTGGTTTGGGGATCTAGCTTTATGTAGGTACTGGGGAATCAAATTTGGGTCCTTGGGCTTTTCAGGCAAGTGCCGTAACCACTAAGCCATCTCTCCAGCCCCTTTTTGGTGTGCTTTAATGTTCCTCATTAATATTTGAAAATAAGCATGAAGCTACCATTGTATGCAGAACTATATCTCAGTCTAGATGCCAGTGGCCAGACTAACCCACGGTGCTTCAACAGGTTTTTGAGATGGACATTTCCAAACAGTTACATGCCTATGAGGTGGAATATCACGTGCTGCAGGATGAGCTTCAGGAATCTTCCTTTGCCTGTGAGGATAATGAATCCTTGGAGAAGCTGGAGAGAGCCAATAGCCAGCTGAAACGACAGAATATGGATCTCCTAGAAAAACTCCAGGTACGGAAATGAAGATGGGACAAAAGAAGTATATACAGGCTCCGGCGTGAACTCTAGGCTCCTACCTAGAGCCATGGGCATGTTTGTATGGGTTAAACCACTGCTGACTGAGAGTCAGCAGAGTTCATTGGTTTTCCATGTGCTGGGGTCAGGGGCTTTGGGGCTTGGTAGGGACAGCACCATGCTGCTTAGATAGTGAAGAGACTGTGGGTCATAGGATTACCAGCCTCTTTGACCTGCGTCAGCAAGAGTTAGGAATGTTCTATTCCTTCTTCACCCAGACCCAGCTCCCCTCAAATGTGGAGCATCAGTGGGTATGAGTGAGGACCCCAGCATCATGGGTAATGATGTAGTATTGCATCATTTGCTCTGACCAATGGGAGGAGATGAATCATGCCAGTATTACAGTTATGCATGTGCACATATATGTGTGTACATGAGATATACATGTGTATATATTTAATTTTATTGTCGCTGGAGATTGAATCTGGGCTCTCATATATGTTAGACAAGAACTGTACCACTGAGGTTATATCTCTATTTTTTTTTTTTTTTTTTTGCTTTTTTGAAGCAGGGTCTCGCTGTAGCCCAGGCTGACCTGGAATTCACTATATAGTCTCAGGGTGGCCACAAACTCACAGCAATCCTCTTACCTCTGCCTCCCTAGTGCTGGGATTAAAGGCGTGTACCACCATGCCCTGCTGATATCTCTAATTTCTAACACATAATTTTAATTATATTTTATTTATTTGAGAGAAAGAGAAAGAGATGGAGAGACAGAGAGAGAAAGAGAAAGAATGGGCACTCCAGGACCTTTAGCCACTTTAAATGAACACTAGTTGTATGCGCCACCTTGTGCATCTGGCTTACATGGGTCCTGGGGAATCGAACCTAGGTCCTTTGGCTTCACAAGCAAATGCCTTAATGGTGGAGCCATCTCTATAGGCCTCCAATACTTATATTTTTGAGCAAACTAAAAAAAAAAATCTCTACAATATTTTATTGACTAGTTGGATATAATTGGTTAGCAACTATATGAGGCATGGCTGTTAATATCATAAACAACTAGACTCTTCAAAGTTTTGATTCCAAGGCGTGTTTATTTTCTTGCCAAACAGGTGGCTCATGCTAAAATCCAGGCCTTGGAATCCAACCTGGAAAACCTTTTGACCAGAGAGACCAAAATGAAGACTTTAATCCGGACCCTGGAACAGGAAAAGATGGCTTATCAAAAGACGGTGGAACAAATCCGGAAGCTGCTGCCAGCAGATGCGCTGGCCAACTGTGAAGTGCCGCTGAGAGACCTGATCTGCATCCCCAATGACAGGGGCAAGGCGGGAAACAAGCCGTAGCTGAACACGTGGGCCTCCCGGGAAGTCGCTTTAGGCTGCCAGAGAGCAGAGGCCCGCATCCAACCGTGCAAGCTGAACCGGAAGCGGGTGGGACACCTACTGCTGGTGCCGAGCCTCTCATCAGTGGGCCCCTTAGCTCTCATCAGAGCCTGCCACTCCTAAGCCATTGTACGGACGTCCAGACTGGTTTTCTCTCCTGGATGTTGCCGACGATGTACATATATAAATATATATATATATAAAAAATGGACAAGAAGAGTTCACGCTTCCAAATAAAATGAGTAGACCTATATTTAGAGCATTTTTTTTTTTTAGACAGAACTCCATGAGATCCACACCAAAGGGAAGTTCAAGTGAGCATCCCCTTTGCACTCACATGAAGAATCTTTTTGTCTTTCTAGTGAAACAAAGCTAGAGAATCTTTGTATAGTAAAATATACTTGAAAAAAATGAATGTATTTTTTTCTCCAAAGAATAGCATGTTTCACAGAATGGTGGAAAGGAGGAGACGTTTATGTAGCTGTTTGTGTGTGTGTGTGTGTGTGTGTGTGTGTGTGTGTGTGTGTCTTCAATTCTCCTGATGTTGTCTATGTGAGAGAAATGATGGTGGTTAGTGGGTTTCTTAGGAAAGTGGGTGCTTCTGCCCCACCTACTTTGTGCCAATCAGCATGTGGCATCTTCACACATGTTGAGTCTGGTTCGGCTTGGTTTTGGATGCCCACAGGGGGAGAGTGGGGAATCCTGTCTGAGTCAACCCAGCTCAAGGGAAAAAAAAAGATTGTTGTAATTTTATAGTGCATTCAACCAGCATTGTTGTTAAACCAAACATACCAGTCCTGGAAAATATAATTCCGAACCTAAAGTGAGTAGAACTTTTCTACCTTCTGCAGTTGCGAACAGTTACTTGGTGCTGTAGTTACCGAGTGACAAGGATTGGCTACTTTTGGAAAGTTGTGAAAGTCCCCGCCCTAGTTTTCTCTCCATTCCGTTTAGGATAACGAAAGCAATTGTGAGTGATTTACCAAAGATGCCCTACTGTTTGAGATACTTCCCCCCCCCCCCCGCCTAATTGACAGAATCTAGTAAACTTTTAATCATCTACCCCCTCTTCATGTGAAAATGGACTGTGACATGTTTAGGGATGAGCTGTAGAAAGCCACTGGGAGGGAAAGGAAAAGAGCCCCAGCCCAGCGAAAGCCTACAATCCCGCATTTGGAATTGCTGCCGCCTTCAGATGGGGGGGGGGCATTCCTGCGTGCTGGGAGCGTGAGTGGGGTGTAAGCAGCCCTCCGTCGTGGGGATGATTTTTATGACAGTGCCTCTGAAAACGCAGGCCGCACTTTTGCCTTTGCAAGCCGTGTTTATGGTCAGCACTGTTTGCACTACATGTCTCTTCACAGGCGGGCTTTGGTGGGGGAGGGGAGTTCCTTATACACAAGCTGAGAGTCATTGTAAAGTCAAGATCTCAAGATTTCAGAAAACCTTAATAAGGAACGGATGACAAGCACACTTCTAGACCGCATAGTCAGGATTCTCACTGTGGACCAGTGCACCCCTGAACCCAGTTAGTCCTTCCCATGACAGTGAAGTCTTGTTATCAAGGAAAGTCAAGGTAGTGTCTTGGGTCTAAGAAATGCTGATTACAGGCACTTCCCACTTGGGGGGGGGCACTAGCTGATTTGTTGCTTGGTTTGTTTTTGAAAACTCTTATTGTAGGATTTTGTTTTCTTCCCCTATCAGGATTAGGAGAAATATGGGGATGAAAATTGCTTTATGGGTGTGATGCATAAGTAGTAGCAAAGAGATCTTCAGGCTGGGGAAGGAAAGTGTTGTTTTCTGTTATTCATTTTAAAGTAAAACGTCATTCTTGATGAATTAACACTGTGAGATGCATTATGGTATTCGGAGGTTGAGATAACGTGGATACTGTATTTTCTTTTGAAAATGAATTTCCTTTTTCATTTGTGATTTTTTTTTCCCCAAATGTGACCCCTGTGATGCTCCACACATTTTCCCATCTTCATCAGGATCATGCAATGTCTGGGTCATTTCCAATAAACGTGTTGCTGCAATTTCCTGGGCTTACTGGTTTTACTGTTGTTATTTTTCAGGTAGGGAGAAAAAGACAAAAAAAAAAAAAAAATAGGTTGGATTGTTACTACTTCAAACTATTGAGATGCTGAAAAACCTTGCTGATGGAATTCAAGACAACAATGATAACTTAAGAAAATTATGAATGCGCGTTGTTGCTAATTGTGGGAGTATGTAGACGTGTCCCCCGTAGGTTCACATATTTTGAAAACTCAATCTCTAGCTGATGGCAGCTTGGGAGGTAGAGCCTTGCTGAAGGAGGTGTGCCTCCGGGGTGGACCCTGGAGGAGGCTTATTATCCCAGCTCGCCAGTGTTTAGAGTTCAGCTCATTTCTGCTGCTTCCTGCCAGCTGCTCTGGCAAGATGTGATGTTCAGCCTCTGCTCTACCATCGTTTCTCTGCCATGGTTACTCTTCCCCTCAATACTGTTAGCTGAAACAAACCCCTTATCTCCTGTCATCAGCTTTTGGATGAAATATGAATGTGTTTACATATATAAAACAGATCTTCAGACAATTTTTAAAAATATTTTATTTACTTGAGAGTGAGAGAGAAGGAAAGACGTAGGGAGGGAGGGAGGGAGGGAGAGATTGAGGATGATTGTGTCAGGATCTCTCACCACTGCAAATGAACTCTAGACACATGCTGCACTTTTTTTGTTTTTGTTTGTTTGAGGTAGGGTTCCCCTCTAGCCCAGGCTGACCTGGAATTCACTTTGTAGTCTCAGGCTGGCCTCAAACTCATGGCGATCCTTCTACCTCTTCCTCCTGAGTGCTGGGATTAAAGACATGCACCACCAGGCCCAATTGTGCTGCACTTTTAAGAATATTTTATTTTTATTTATTTATTTGAGAGAGCAAGAGAGAGAGGCACGCAGAAAGAAAATATGGGCAGGCCAGGACCACTAACCACTGCAAGCAAACTCCAGATGCATGTACCACCATGTTCATCTGGCTTACGTGGGTCCTGGGGAGTTGAACCTGGATTCTTAGGCTTCATAGGCAATTGCCTTAACCACTAAGCCATCTTTCTAGCTCACATGCTGCATTTTGTGCATCTGGCTTTACGTGGCTACTGCGGAATCATGACCCATTCTTTTTCCAGTTTATCATGACATTTTGCTCAATGCCTGCATCTCAATGCTCCAAATTGTGGATCCAGGTCTCACTGGATACTAGTGCTATTTCAAGGTGCACAGGACAGCAAAGGACATGGCGAGGGAGCCTAACAAGTACTGGAACACCTCTGATCCCCCTTGGTCCTTGTCAGGGCGCCTCTCCTCGGGCAAAGGGTCTGTTGCGGTTTGAATGAGAAATGTCCCCAGTGGGCTCACATCTGTGAACTTGGTCCCCAGCTGCTGGTGCTCTTTCGGAAAGTTGTGGAACCTTGAGGAAGCGGAGCCTTGCTAGAGCAGGTGGGTCACTGGAGGCCAGCCTTGGGGTTTTCATTGGCTGGCCCCACTTCTTGCCCATTCTGTCTCTTCCTGACTACGGAGGCAGTGTGAGCACCCGACTTTCTGCTCCCACTGTGGGGCCTTCCCTGGTATAACGGGCGGCACCACCCCTAACTCTAAGCTGAAACAAAGCCGTCTTCATGCATGTACTTGGTCACAGCAACAAATAAAGGACCTAACACAGGTACCTGCCTAAAAAGTAAGTCTCATCAGCTGGGCGTGGTGGCGCGTGCCTTTAATCCCAGAACTTGGGAGACAAAGGTAGGAGGATCGCTGTGAGTTCGAGGCCATCCTGAGACTACATAGTGAATTCCAGATCAGCCTGGGCTAGAGTGAGACTCTACCTCAATAAAATAAAATAAAAATAAAAAATAAATTTTTAAAAAAAAGGAAAGAAAAAGCAAGAGAAACAGAGTCAAATTCTGAGACTACATAGTGAATTCCAGGTCAGCCTGAGCTAGAGTGGGACCCTACCTCAAAACAAAACAAAAAGAAAAAGTAAGTCTCATCAAGTGTATCCTCAGCCTATGACCTTGTAGAGGCTCTCCAGTCCTCTCAGGGTCAAGTACAAGCTCATGAGTGTCATTAAGAATCTGTCAGTCTGGTCTCTTGCTTCTGTCTCTGTCTGTCTCATCCTGCACTCGGTCTGATGGGTAACCACCTTCTCTTTCTAAGCCTTTTTTTGCCTTACATATACTCACCCTGCACAGAAGGTCTCCCGTACTTTTTCCTTCCTGAGATCATTTGACTGTTTCTCTCAGGATAGCCCAGGGTGTCTACGGTGGGGTGAATTTCCTTGGAATGAAGACATGGTTTCATTAAGGGTTGGGTTGCTGAACGTCACAGGCACCTCAACACCTCCAGGTGAAGTTGTGTGAACCAAAGCTGGCTTCAGTATCACCCCGAAGGAAAGCATGGTAAAGGAGTTGGGGTTAATTGAGGGGGATGTGTAATTTTATTGAGCACTTTGTGCTGCTCAATAGCCTTGTATGGATCAAGTATCAAGCTACACGAAGGGGACCCTTCTGCATCCATCTCCCCAGGGTTGGAGTTGTAGGTGTGTGCTACCATGTGTGTCATTTAAAATTTTTTTTTGTTTTATTTTTATTTATTTATTTGATAGCGACAGAGAGAGAGAGAGAGAGAGAGAGAGAGAGAGAGAGAGAGGGAGAGAGAATGGGTGCGCCAGGGCCTCCAGCTGCTGCAAACAAACTCCAGACGCATGCGCCCCCTTGTGCATCTGGCTAATGCGGGTCCTGGGGAATCGAGCCTCGAACCGGGGTCCTTAGGCTTCACAGGCAAGCGCTTAACCTCTAAGCCATCTCTCCAGCCTCTATGTGTGTCATTTTACATGGCTGCTATAGATCTGAAATCAAGTCCTCATGCAAGGCAAGCATTTTACCCACCAACCACCAAGCCATGTCCCCAGCTTTAACCTTGAACTATCAAATCATGATCATCTGCCAAGCTTAATGAAGCACCACATGGAAATAGCAATCTTAAACCTGACTTGCTTCAGCAGTTCACAATTAAAACCCCACAGAGTTGGTGATTTCCCTTCCCACGGAAAGCAATAAGCTCAGATGTCTTCTCAAGCAAGCACCTCTAGCCACTGAGCCATCTCCCCAGCCCTGTCGTGTCTTTTCAATGGGCTGTGCTGGAAACATTTGGTAACCACCTGTCATTTGGTAATATCTACTGTATGCATATATACTTAACACATATCCCCTATTTTATTTCTTCCTCCGTTTCATTCTTCTATGGTCTCTCTCTAGTCCCATTTTCTGTATGCTCTTTCAAACCGCTCAGCAATTCTTATTTCAAATCATCCTCAGTATAGAGAGGCCACCAACCACATCCCTCAATAAATAAGACATAGGACAGAACAAACAATTTAAACTACATATTTTATTTACCATCAAGTGTGCGCGACCTGAAGAAACAGGAAAGTAACCCCGAAGCTTCATCAATAAGGGGAGGGTGAGCTTTTTAAAAGTGAAATCAGGGGCGCAGTTTGAATCGTGGAGCCAAGAAGGAAAGAGTAGGTGTCGGGAGTGACTTAGCCTCTCCTCTGCCTTGCTTGGGCGAGCTGCAGCACACTTGGGAATGGCTGGTGGCAAGGCTGGAAAGGATTCGGGAAAGGCCAAGACAGAGGCGGTTTCCCGCCTGCAGCCAGCCGGCTGTTTCCATGGACACCTGAAATCTAGGACAACCAGCCATGGAGAGTCGGGGCCCCGCCCCCGTCTACAGCGCTGCCCTCCCCCCCCCCCCCCGCAGTACCTCACCGCACAGGTACTTGAATGGGCAGGAAATGCCTCAAAAGACTTGAAGGTAAAACGTATCACCCCACGTCACTGGCAACTTGCTATTGGTGGAGATGAAGAATTGGACTCTGATGAAGGTTACAAGCGCTGGTGGTGGGTGTCCCTCCACTCACCCACAAACCTGTCACTGGGAAGAAAGGGCCACAGAAGACTTGTCCAGAGGATGCCTGGATCCCTCATGATCATCTCAGGACTCTAAACGCTATTGACAGCTGTCCACTGTTGGTGACTCCCGTGGGCTGGATCTTTGTGGAAAAGACAATTTTGCCTTTTTTTTTTTTTTTTTGTAGTTCTATTTGAGCAAGTGGGAAACTTAATTAGCTTTTCAACCAAAATTAAATTAAATTAACTTCCAAAATCAAATGACAACACTATCTGTGCCAACTCTTATCAACTTGGACACTTTTCAACCAACCAAATTTCTGCATTGGAGTCTTAACCATATTTAAGTGTTACTGTGGCTTCAAAGAAGCTATTGATTCTGAAGTAGTGGGTTTTGATTAAGTGGACTGGATTTTTTTATTTTTTTTTTTTAACTGTTTGGATTTTAATTGTGATGCAGCATTTATAGAAACAAACATTTGGTTTTGTACAGACATTATTTCCTCTCTGGTGGATAAACTCAATAAAGATCATATCCCAAATTGAAAAAAAAGAAAAACTGAAATTACGACTGGAGACAGGACTGAGCAGTTAAGGCATTTGCCTGCAAAGCCAAACCACCCAAGTTCGATGCCCCAGTACCCACATAAAGACAGATGCGCAAAGTGGCACATGCATATGGAGTTTGTTTGCAGCAGCTAGAGGCCCTGTTATAACCATTCTCTCTCTCTCTCTCTCTCTCTCTCTCTCTCTCTCTGTGGGGTATGATGGCACACGCGTTTAATCCCAGCAATTGCGAGATAGAGGTAAAAGGATCACTGTGAGTTTGAGGCCAATCTCAGACTGCATAGTGAATTCCAGGTCAGCCTGGACTAGAGCAAGACCCTACCTGAAACAAACAAACAAAAAAGTGAAATCAACAACCTGCTCTCATCTGCAAAGTTGCTCTAATCAGAATATATCCTGAGTCTGTAAGCTTTGACTGTAAGCTAATTGAATATATTTGCATAGCTACTAAATGATTGAGTTAAGCCAAAAGAATTGGTTAGTCTTGGAGACTGATTGAGAGGTGGAGGGGATATGATGGAGAGTAGAGTTTCAAAGGGGAAAGTGGGGGAGGGAGGGAATTACCATGGGATATTGTTTACAATCATGGAAGTTGTTAATTATAAAAAAGAAAAAAAAGAAAAAAACGAATAAGTCTTGAGCTGGGCATGATGGCACATGCCTTTAATCCCAGCACTCGGGAGGCAGAGGTAAGAGGATCACCGTGAGTTCGAGGCCACCTGAGAATACATAGTGAATTCCAGATCAGCCTGAGCAAGAGCGAGACCTCTACCTCAGAAAACAAAAACTTAAACAACAACAACAACAACAACAACAAAAATAATTAGTCTTGAAAGAAAACTTGACAGATTTTAACATCTAGCTGAAGGGAAACTTTGCCAAGTCTCTGCCAGGCTGTGCTTACTGAGTGTGAATACAGGGAATTCTAGCCTCCACAGTCCATGTGGTATGGCCCTTTTGACAAATATGTCATTGACGATTGATGTGTCATTGATGTTGGACATTGAAGACCTTGTGCCATTGGTGCCTATAGTAGACAGCTTCACATGGCTGCGATGAACCTCCAAACCAGATACAGTTTGTGGGAGGAATAGCATTTATTGAAACTTACGGATAGATCCTAGGAAAGTTCCATAATGGTGGAACACAGGACCACACAGAGAGAAATACCACCACCAGCACCATAAGCAAACACACTCCAGGAGCCCCAGGCAGAGCTCAATCACTCTGCATACCTTACACTAGAATTTTACAAACACACCTTAGGGCTGGACCCTAGGATCTGCCCATAGTGACAGCTAGAAATCCAAGAACTTTAATAAAACTGAATCTATTGGCAGATCCTTCTAGCCAGGCAGCTGGAAATTCAAGAAACTTTAACAAAATGAATCTATTGGGGGACATCCATTCACACTACCACAGTGCCCCAAATATCCAACTCATTGTATTCCCTTTATGTGAAGTCTATGACTTCATGTCATCCATCCATTTAGGATTTGGCTCTTCTCTAGGTGCTAAAGAAAAGCGAGGCTGGTTAGACAACTGAAAAACACTCAAAATCCCCGTGGCCAATCTAGTCTGTATAAATTGAAAACAGAGATTCCAAATTTTAAAAATTGTGGTGAAATATATACAGCGTAGCAATGCTTATGACTCGTGGTCGCAACCTGTCACATTGTTCTGTAGTCTTCACCATGACCACATTTCCTCCTGCAGAATGCAATCTAATAGATGCCGTCTCATCAAACAATACCCTTCCCTATTCCCCAGGCTCTGCTAACCACATCCATGCTGGAGCAAACATCAGTATTTCCTTCCTTTTTTTAAGGCTGAATAATAATCCCTACTATGCATATCTACAGCATTTCGTTTTGATCATTCCTATGTGGATGTACACATGGGTTTCTTCCGCTTTCCTGGCTACTGTGAATAATGCTGCTATGGACCATGAGTGTACAGATACATCATCAGTCTCAAAGGCTTGGTTTTTGTGAATTCACCCTTGAAGAATGACTCTGTACTTTGTATAATATGAAATCAAATTGTTGAGCCTTCAAGGCTCCAAGCTGGAATAAATGCATTAGGGTAAGTGATGCTTTGGGATGAGTTATTGTTATTATTACTACGTGAGAAGGACCTTAGAATGCACCAGCTTGACACTGGCAATTAGTTTATACTGTAATAATGCCATTTTGCAGGCACAAAAATACATCTTTTTTTTTCCCTAAGAGCTATTCAAATGCAGCTAAGATTCATGTTTTCTCTTGCAAAGTAAAATTCTTATGCAGTTTGACAATGTTTCCCTTCATAAATTGAGTTAATTTGCAAACTCACAGTTGTTAATCTCAATAGAACATGATATTATTCAGAAATAATCATTGCAGTTAAAATGCATCTTGGGCTCTGATGTTTAGGATGCCTTGGAAATTGGACACTTCAAAATGAAATGAGAACATTATCTATGCCAACTCTTACCAACTTGGACACATTCAATTTTCTTTACACATCTAAGTTTTGTTTTGTCTAGCAAATAATTCCTCACTTCCAGTCCTCTCTTCTCCCTAATTTAGCCTTTCTATAGTAAATTGGGTACTTATAAGGAGAAATCACCATGCACTGTTTAAGTCTATTAAAGCTTAAGTAATTAGAGCATTCACTAGTATTTTAGTAGAATTTATATGTAAAATGCTGAGACAAAGGAAGGAGGGAGGGGCCCATGACCTGGGTGAGTCAACATGTTTGATTTTCTTTCCATTTTTCCTGAAGTTAAACTTAGAATCAGTATCTCATATCATTGCTTTTGAAGGGAGAATACCCAATTCTATGAAATTCAGATTCCATAAAACTTCCTTCAGTTCCTAGTTACCCACTTATTCTATGGTATATCAATCGGTTCAAAATCAAGAGACATAAACCACAGAGTAACATGAGCAGGGAATGGTTAAATCGTGACTTATTAATTGTATAGAAAGCAATGGAGATTGTTGGAGCGGTTGTAAATAGAAGAATACCAAATAGCAGGTTAGGGTGAAGGCACCTATGTTGTACCTATATCTAAGAATCCAATGAAGGATCAACTTGGAAAGCTCTGTCCTTCCCATTCTCAAGATCTTCCCCCCCCCACACACACACAAGCATAGAGCCAAGCATTATTGGAAAAGGTGCGGCTGTGGCTCCTTGCACAGTAGAGAAGTCTGCTGAGGTCACAAAGCCCCCATGAGTGGTCTCCGAGAGGCAGGTGCCAGGCTGGTGTTGTCTACGGAGAGCTGTCCGTAGGAGGATGGAGGAAAGCCATGGATGGGTGGAGGCTTGCTCTGCTGACCAGCTCACACCTCAGGAGCCGGGTGACTGAGAGGCGGCCTGTACTTTGGCCACCTTCTCAGAGGCTGTAGCAGACAGCTTCAGGTTCGCTGGGATGAACTTCCCGATCAGGCACAGTTATGGAGGAAGGGATATTTATGGAAGCCTACAGATCCAGGGGAAGTTCTATAAAGGCAGAAGGCATTGGTCTACTCTTATAGGACTGAATACAGAGAGAAAAGCCACAAGCCAAAAGCCTCGCCACACAGCATACTTCAGTAACTTGGGGCAGAACTAGGCACTTCGTGTGTCTTTAGATTGGAATTTCAAATCCACCACCACACCTTAGGGCTGGACCCTCAAAGAAGCATATTATGGAAGCAGAAGCACAACTTCTTCCTCTTACAGGCCCTTCCTGCATCCTGGACTGACAAGGTACAGATGAGGTCATTATGCAAGCTACCAGCAAAATGTAGAGCTTTCAGCTTCATGATACCAGAGCAAAAGATAGACATAGATCTTAAAGGTGGACCACTGAAATTGTCATGCCATTGTCTGTGTATGTGAGCCCTATTTGATTTCTCTTCCCTGTCTAGCTCAGTCATGAGTCATTGGCATGAGGTACTCCATTGCCAGCATAGGAATTGCCCAGTGTTCTGATAAAGTTGGGAGTTTGGATTTTCCTCCAATAAGACCACCTTATAAGATGCTTCCCTTAAGACTGTGTCTAAGAGGGTTGCCTAGAGAGGACCGGAAGGAAAAGCAGCCAATCATTTTAACTTTGTGATGACAGCTAACTTTATCACAGCGACAAGGATCTGTACCGGAGTTCAGCTTTGGAAAACTGAATTTAACATTTAACAGTGTGGCTGTTGGGGACTGGAGAGATGGCTCCGTGGGCAACAGTCCTTACCACCCAAGCATGAGGGCGTGAGAGAGCCTGATACACCCCAGTGGGGTTCCCCAGCACCCAGGTAAACAGCTGGGCATGACCATGCGTGCCTGAATTCCCAGTTCTGTGAAGAGAGGGGGTGGTGGTGCTGGAGACAGAATTACTGGATCTTACGGGTCGGCCAGTCTGACTGAAAATGGAAGTCTTGTATACAGTGAGAATCAGTCCAAAGGAAAAAAATATAGATGAGTGATAGAGGAAGACACCTAATGTTCTGCTCTGGCTTCTGTGAATGTGCACATCTGTACACACATGCATACACGACACATACTGCTGCTTCCTCTCTCTCTCTCTCTCTCTCTCCCTCTCTCTCTCTCTCTCTCACACACACACACATAGTGTGGCTGTTAAGAATTTAGTTGAAACGTGCTAGCCTTTAAGTCATGACTGAAATTATTTGCATTACAATCTGTTATTTTCTCCTGAGGATTCAGCCATCAATCAATCTGGTAGTTTGGGGCTTGCTATTTTCTTCAGTGTATGTGGCTAAGGTATAGATGGGAAGATACAATCTGGAAAAAAGTTAGCATCTATCTTTAAGAGATAAGTGATTACATTATTATTATTATTATTATTATTATTACTATTATGATTCCCTACAGTGTACAGGGATTTGTTCTATCATAGGCCGGCACATTGGGTGTTATTCTAAGGCTTCCACTAGATGGCACTGTGGTTTCAATTTATTTGTATTGATCTTTGCTTCCCTTGGAATGGACATCATAGGATCAAGCTATGAAGACATTAAGGACTTGACCATTCTGTTTCCAGGTAAGCTAGCTCTAATGCAAGAAAATGTAGCGAATTCAGAAATGCCTTCGGAGATTCACCCATAATTCCCTTTGTGACATTTCTAAAGCAGTTTTACTCACTATCAAGAACTTACTTCATATCAAATATGTTCCTTTACTGCTGCTTAAAAACTTTTTCTACCTTCTCAGTTCCCAGTGGAGATGAAGCAAAGACTATTTTCCTATATATCCGAGCTCTTCAGAAACAAGACCAACACAGACTATTTCTTCCTACTCCTCCCCCTTCCCCTTGTCTTTTCTTCCTTCCCCTTTCTTCTGCCTTCCCTCTTCTCCTGCTTTGACAAGGTCTCACATCACGGCTCTAGCTGGTGGTGTTCTTTCTGCCTCAGCCTCCTTCCTGAGTGCTAGGCTTATAGGAATGCACCACCATACCTCACCTTTCTTTAATAAAAGTGAAATGATATGATTTCCTTTCCCTCCTCTCACATGTCTCTATCAGCCATTCTGCCTAAATTTTGATGATTTGAAGTCAGATCCAGAGTCCCGGATTCCAAAATATGCCAAGGTTTTCATATTTTGCTCACGGAAAATTCAATTGCTTATTTCTTAATGTTTCAGCGATGAGACTTACAATAGTTTCTTGGGTTCTCAAACACCGAAAATAAAGCTAATATTGGTGTCAGTTGGCACATTTCATTCTGGTGTTGGTGATAGAAGCTCAGTGCACGGGTGTTCCCGGCTCTGACTTTTGCAGGCAAGCTCCAAGCCATCTCTCCAGCACAGTCCTACTTGTTTCTGAGACGGGGTCTTGCTAAATAGCCCAAGAGGCCTGGAACTCAAGATTCTCCTGAGTGGTAGGATAAGAGCCAGATGCTACCACACCTACGAGCCAGCAGCCAGTGGATTTTCTAAGGAATTCTGCAGGTAGAAGCTTGAGTTTAGTTTATCATTTGCTAACTCTTTGTGACCTTGAAGAGTCGTCAAAACTGTGCTGAGCCAGTTCCCCCACGTGTAAAATGAGAAGAATGATGAGAATACATTCTCTATCAGTGTTACTGTGATCAGCATTACCGTGAAAAGTAAATAAGACTATGTCACTTTAAGGCCATATAAACTCTTGAGTCCTAAGCAAATGCAAGGGGTTACTTCTCTCCTCTGTTCAAAAGAGGCTTCTCACCAAGGATCCATGCTAGCAGGCTATGAAGCTAGTTTCAGTTTCCATCCTGACATAATGCCAAGCTTACATCCTGGTAATAATGTCTAATATATTTCCTTGGACTTTTTGAGCAGGTATAAACAGAGACAAAACTGTTTTTTTTTTTTTTTAATCAACAGCATGCCTTTCAGAAAGGCCCAGTTTTGGGCGGGCCTAATGTGCCAAGAATGCTTAATGCCCCTTTATTGTGGCTTGGTATGAGACATCACCATCTGAAAAGCTATCACAGAGGAAAAAAAAAAAATCACTCATGGTCTAATTTAAATAATGGCTGCATCTTTGCAATGATGACAGACTGTGACAGCTTATAGGTTTTGGATGGCGACTCCTGCACGTTGTGAAAACAGATTGGCTGCCAGGGCACCTACAGTGATTGCCCCGCATGTGTGTGTGTGTGAAGTTTTTAAAGGGAAATTGGGGGAAGCTGCCATTACAACCAGGTAGGGTTTGATGAGCGAACATATCTATCAAGTGACTTTGTTTCTTACTGTCATCTGCTTGTTAAACGCCATGTCCCGAAGCCTCATTTCCCACTTTTAAATATTTTATTTTAATTAATTAATCTATTTGACAGAGAAAGGGAAGAGAGAGAGAGGAGAGAATGGGCATGCCAGGGCCTCCAGCCACTGCTGCAAACGAACTCCAGATGTGCGCGCCCCCTTGTGCATCCTGGGGATTCGAACCTGAGTCTTTTGGCTTTGCAGGCAAATGCCTTAACCACTAAGTCATCCCTCCAGCTCCATTTCCCACTTTTAACTTCCTGTAATGTCTCCTTGGAGGACCAGTGGAAGATCGTGGGATGGAGCTGAAGGAATACCTCTGCCTAGGATAGAAGTGGGACAACGGGAAACCATCCCCTCCATCCCATCCTCCGCACCCTGCTGACTTTGTGGGCTCAGGGGGACACAGAAAAGGAAGGCTACGGGATAAGTTAAGGGAGCAAATTCTTTTGCTTCCTCAAGGACAAATTTTTTTTCCTAGCCCTTCGTTTCCATGGGTGAGATACAGAGTGGTGGTTTGAATGTGAGATGTCTCCCATAAGATTCATGTGTTTGAATACTTGATCCATCCCCAGGTGGTACTGCTGTTTGGGAAGGTCATGGGATCTTCTGGAGGTGGGGTCT